>WOVY01009316.1:0-446187 GCA_013436015.1 Rhipicephalus annulatus | reverse complement strand
CTCTGGGAATTAGTTACCCTTAATGACCAGCGGTTATCCTGTCTACGCGCTACATGCCCGGCCATGTCCATTTTCCTCTTCTTTACTTCAACTATGATCACCCTAATCGCCGTTTGTCCCCTAATCAACTCTGCTCTCTTCTTGTTTTTAAGGTTACACCTACCATTTTTTTTCCATTGCTCGCTGCGTCGTCCTCAATTTAAGCTGAACCCTCTTTGTAAGTCTCCAGGTTTCTGCTCCGTAGCTAAGTACCGGCAAGATACAGCTATTATATACCTTCCTCTTGAGGGATAGTGGCAATCTACCTGTCATAATTTGAGAGTGCTTGCCGAATGTGCTCCACCCAATTCTTATTCTTCTAGTTACTTCAATCTCGTGGGTTAGGCTCTGCGGTTATTACCTGCCCTAAGTAGACATAGTCTTTTACAACTCCAAGTGCACTATTACCTATCTCGAAGCGCTGCTCCTATCCGAGGTTGTGGTACATTACTTTCGTTTTCTACAGATTAATTTTAAGACCCACCTTTCTTCTCTCCT
Source organism: Rhipicephalus annulatus (assembly GCA_013436015.1). Taxonomy (NCBI): domain Eukaryota; kingdom Metazoa; phylum Arthropoda; class Arachnida; order Ixodida; family Ixodidae; genus Rhipicephalus; species Rhipicephalus annulatus. Next base: position 445,650 of record WOVY01009316.1, on the reverse strand, counting down.
TGTCTAACTCCGTAATCATGAGTTGCAATTCGTCCCCTGAGTTACTCAGCAATGTAATGTCATCGGCGAAGCGCAGGTTACTAAGGTACTCTCCATTTACTCTATCCCTAACTGTTCCCATTCTAGGCTTCTGAAAACCTCCTGTAAGCACGCGGTAAATAGCATTGGGGAGATTGTGTCCCCCTGCCTTACACCCTTCTTGATTGGTATTCTGTTGCTTTTTTATAAAGCATTATGGTAGCAGTTGATCCCCTGTAGATTTCTTCCAGAATGTTTATATATACCTCATCTACGCCCTGATTCCGCAGTGTCTGCATGACGGCTGATATTTCTACTGAATCAAACGCCTTCTCAAAATCTATGAAGGCTATGTATTGTGGTTGGTTATACTCTGAGCATTTCTCTATTACCTGATTGATAGTATGAATGTGGTCAATTGTTGAGTAGCCTGTTCGAAATCCTTCTTGTTCCTTTGGTTGATTGAATTTTAATGTTTTCTTTACTCTGTTAGCAATTACCTTTGTAAATAGCTTGTATACTACAGAGAGCAAGCTGGTCGGCCTGTAATCCTTCAAGTCCTTGTCATCTCCTTTCTTATGTATTAAGATGATGTTAGCGTTCTTCCAAGACTCTGGTACCCTTCCCGTTAGGAGACACCTCGTAAACAGGGTGGTTAGTTTTTCAAAAACAATCTGTCCTCCATCTTTCAGCAGATTTGATGTTACCTGATCTTCACCAGCAGCTTTGCCTCTTTGCATGCTCTCCAAAGCTTTTCTGACTTCTTCTATCATTACTGGTGGGGTGTCATCTGGGTTACTGCTAGTTCTTATAGTATTAGGGTCGTGGTTTTCTCGGCTACTGTACAGATCTCTGTAAAACTCCTCCGCTATTTTAACTATCATATCCATATTGGTAGTTATTTTGCCTTCTTTGTCCCTTAGTGCATACATCTGACTTTTGCCTATCCCAAGTTTCCTCTTCACTGCTTTGGCGCTTCCTCCGTTTTCAGAGCGTGTTCAATTCTATCCATGTTATACCTTCTTACATCGCATACTTTACGTCTATTAATCAGCTTCAAAAGCTCTGCCAGTTCTATGTTGTCTGTTGTACTTGACACTTTCATGATTTGGCGCTTCTTAATTAGGTTCTTCGTTTTCTGGGAAAGCTTGCCAGTGTCCTGTCTAACTACCCAGCCTCCAACTTCCACTGCACACTCCGTAATGATACTCGTCAGATTATCATTCTTTGTATCTACGCTAAGGTTGGTTTCCTCACTAAGAGCCGAGTACCTGTTCTGCAGCGACACTCTGAATTCCTGTACTTTCCCTCTCAGTGCTTGCTCATTGATTGGTTTCTTGCGTATCAGTTTGTGTGGTTCCTTCTTCAAGTCTGGGCGAATTCGAGACCGTACCATTCTATGGTCACTGCATCGTACTTTGCCAACCACTTCCACATCCTGCACGATTCCTGGGTGTGCAGTCATTATAAAGTCTATTTCATTCTTATTTTCGCCACTAGGGCTCCTCCATGTCCACTTGCGGTTTCCTTGTTTTCGGTAGAAGGTATTCAAAATCCGTAAATTATTGCGTTCTGCGAATTCTACGAGTAGCTCTCCTCTGGCGTTTCTAGTGCCGATGCCATAATCTCCCACTGCCTGGTCTCCAACCTGCTTCTTTCCTACCTTTGCATTAAAGTCGCCCATCACTATAGAATACTGTGTTTTTACCTTACTCGTTGCCGATTCCACGTCTTCATAGAAGCTTTCACCTGAAGCGTCATCATGGCTGGATGTAGGCGCGTAAACCTGTACTACCTTCATCTTGTATCTTTTATTCAGCTAAATTACGATACCTACCATCCTTTCAATAATGCTATAGTATTCCTATATGTTTCCAGCTATGTTTCTGTGAATTAGGAACCCCACTCCCGGTTCTCTTCTGTCTGCCAAGCCCCGATAGCAAAGGACGTGCCCATTCTGTAACACAGTATAGGCCTCATCTGTCCTCCTAACCTCACTGAGCTCTCTTATATCCCATTTAACACCCTCTAGCTCCTCGAATAGTACAGCTAGACTTCCCTCACTAGATAAGGTTCTAGCGTTAAACGTTGCCAAGTTCAGGTTCTAATGGCGGCCTGTAGTCCACCACAGATTCTTAGCACCCTCTGCTGTGTTGCAGATCTGACCGCCGCCATAGTCAGTTGCTTCGCAGCTGCTGGGAACTGAGGGCCGTGAGTTATTTGGCGTATGCATGTGGGAGGTAGTGACCAGATACTACACCAGGGTGGCCAATCTTTCTCTGGTGAGGGAGTGCGTTCCCGGCGGTGGTTGCCGGTGAGGCTGCACGCCAGGCCTCGTAATGCAGTTCCATCAACACGCGGATTTTTTTTTTTCCGGTTGGGAACTGCGCGGCACCGGGATTTGAACCACGGACCTCTTGCATGCGAGGCGGGTGCTCTAACCACTATGCCATCGCCGCACCTGGATTGTTATGTTCTAAATATAGGTTTCACCGGTGTATCAGTCAAGTTTGTGGTTACTTTTATAAAAATGTTTTAATGAAATGAGATTTCTGCTGATTACCCCCTTAATTAAGGGTCTAGAGTGTACGGAGTTGGGCCTCCGATTAGCCTATGAGGTGCTGTTTATTAATATATTAAGCGGACAAATTTAAATTCGTTTGTGAGGTGATGTTACCAAATTAATTTTTTTAGTGATTAGGCCTAATTTTGGTCACGAAATAGTTCCGGTATTATTACTCCTGTCCTGATGAATCCTGAGCGGCGACAGGTCTACAATTAGGGATTTGCACTGTATGAGTTAGAAGTTTCCCGGTAGGTTATTAGCAAAGTTAAAAGCGATCGTAAGGGAGAAAAAAAACCGTGGTTCAAGACTTTGATCTGACGGGCGTACCTTTCTCCCGAGCTGTGAGCCACCCTCCTCCTCTGAGCGAGGGAAGACGCGGGCGCCACACGTTTATTAGCGGTTTTCGTTATATTCTTTCTAACTCTGTATCTTCCGGTTACCTTAAGCTATCAAAATCATTTTTACACGAAAAAAAAAACCGGACTGTTGTGTTCTAAAAGAAGATATTAGCTATTTTCGGTGGCGTTTGTAGCTCCTTTTGAAAATTTGTTTTAATGAAATGAGCTTTTTGCTGATTACCACCTTAATTAAGGGCCTAGAGTGTACGGAATCGGGCCTCCTGGTAGCCTATGGGGTGCGGTTAATTATTATATTAAGCGGACAAAATTTAAATGCGTTAGCGAGGTGATATTACCAATTTAATCTTTTTAGTGATTAGGCTTAATTTTGATTGCGGAATAACTCTGGAACTATTAAACCTAGCCTGATCAAACTTCAGTAGCGTCAGGTCTACCCTAAGGACTTTCAACTTTTAAGTAAGAAGTTTCCCTGTAGAATATTAACGAAGCTACAAGCGATCGTAAAAAAAACACGTGGTCCGACTGTTGTTGTTTTCACAGATTCACACTGTTTTCCGCTCCTAAAATTTAAAATTTTCGTTTGTAATAGCAGTATTTGTAGCGGTTGAACTCCTTGTATCTTCACGAACAAATAGACACCACTCTGACCCTTCTAGAACCAAAATTGCTTATATATATATATATATATATATATATATATATATATATATATATATATATATATATATATATATATACATTATGAGACCACGTCCGGTACGGCAGTAACCAGGTTATCTTTTTTAATTCAGACGCACGAGCCAGAGAGCCAGCCAGCGGGACATATGATGATGATCACTACAATGGTTTGGTCATACAGATGAAGATGAAGTACATAGTCAGTGCTTACACTATTTTTTCCCCTTCGCGAAAGGTCATTTTGGTGGGCGGTGACGAACAGATGGAAGATGACATTTCGGCGCTTTGCGAGAGCGGGCAACGTGACAAAGCGTCGGCATCTTGGTGCTGTCGACCCGACCTATATGTGACGCTGTATTCATACTCTTGCAATCGTAGTAACCAACGGCCAAGGTGTCCCGACAAATTTTTGAAAGACGATAACCAACACAGAGCATGATGGTCTGTCACTATTGTGAAATGCCGGCCGTATAAATAAGGGCGAAACATTTGTACGGACCACACGATAGCGAGACATTCTTGCTCAGTGATGCTGTAATTTCGCTCAGCTGGTGACAGAGTACGGCTCGCGTAGGCCACGACTTGTTCTTCGGAAGCGTGGTTACGCTGAAGAAGGACAGCACCGAAGCCAAGTCCACTTGCGTCAGTGTGTAGCACAGTAGGTGCTGCAGGGTTGAAATGGCGAAGCACTGGCCACGATGTGAGGCATCGCTTGAGGGTGTGAAAAGCGGCTTCGCAGTCATCCGACCAGACAGAGGGTGCGCTCGTGGTCAGAAGTTTGCGCAGAGGAGCCGCAATAGTAGGGAAATCACGTACAAAGCGGCGGAAATACGACGCCAAGCCAAGGAAGCTGTGGAGGTCTTTGGGTGTGGTTGGTGTAGAAAAGTGCAGTAGCGCGGCAACCTTGTCGGGTTCGGGCTCACCGCCATGTTTACTGACGACGTAACCTAATACCTTGATGCTGTGACTGGCAAACCGACACTTCTTAGTGTTGAGCTGGAGACCGGCTTTAGCTAAACACGTTAGGACTTCGTCTAGCCGTTCCAGGTGCTGTGAGAAGCTGGAGGAAAAGATGACAATGTTGTCCAGGTAGTAAAGGCAGGTCTTCCATTTTAATCCCTGCAGTACCGCGTCTGTCATTCGTTCGAATGGGGCTAGGGCATTGCACAGGCCAAAAGGCATCACATTGAATTCAAAGAGCCCATCTGGCTTAGCAAACGCAGTCTTCTCTTTATCAGACTCGTGCATTGGAATCTGCCAATAATCAGAGCGCAAGTCGAGACTTGAAAAGTACTCGGCACCTTGTAAAGTATCAAGAGCGTCGGTAATGCGAGGCATTTGGTAGACGTCCTTACGAGTAATTTTGTTGAGTGATCTGTAATCAATGCAAAACCGTACCAAGCCATCCTTTTTTTTTACTAGTACGACAGGAGAAGACCATGCACTTGTCAAAGGCCTGATGACGTTGCGCGCGAGCATGTCGTTGACTTGTTCTTCTATAAGCTTGCGTTCAGAAGCCGACACACGGTAAGGGCGGCGGCGAATGACACGGGATCCGTCGGTGTCGATACGATGGGCGGCCACTGTTGTTTGACTTAGACCTTCGGAACAAACGTCAAAGCAAGTTTTGTGCTTCAATATTAACGCTAGCAAGGCATCAGTTTGCGTTGGATTTAGATGTTCACACGAAGTGGCCTTGAGAGCAGGAGATGAATCTTCCGCTGGCATACACTTTGAGAATGACGAAGCAGACGAACCAGTGACGACACAAACCGGTGATTCTTCGGTAAGGCTGGCAACAGTGGTCCCCTCTGGCAGAAGTAGTGGTTCTGACGTCGTGTTGCAAGCGGTGATGCTTGCATAACCACGGGAGAACCGCACTAAACAAGATGCGATGGTGATCCCTCGAAAAATGCAGCGCTGGCAAGGAACAACCACAGCGTCACCATCTAGAGTGTCTCGTGACTTGATCGTAAGGACACATTGTTGTCCAGGAGGCAGGAGGAAATCCGCAGCTGTCAAAACGTTGGGCGACGAAAGGTCGGCAGCAGAAGAAAGCTCACTGTCCGTAATACGAATGAGGGGCCGACCACACGAAATTACAGCAGACGCAGCTGACAAGAAGTCCCCGCCTAAGATTATCTGATGAGCGCACGAAGACAGCATCGCCAATTGTACGTGATGACGAATTCCATCGATAAGAACATGAGCAGTGCACAACCCGGTCGGGCAAACCGGACTGTCATTAGCGCCGCATAACATGGGACCGGCATAAGGATATTGCACTTTAAGCAGGCGAAAACGCAATTCACGATCAATTACTGAAATTGCGGCTCCAGTGTCTATAAGAGCGTCAACAAAAACACCTTCCACACAAACAGGCAGTAAATTAGCTGGACGAGACGGAGGAGTTGTAACGTTCCGACAACAAGCAGTTTCCCTCCAAAAATTGCACCTTCTAGTTTTCCGAGTCCAGAGAGATCGGCGCGGGACGCAGGGGTGATGATGTATGCCGAAATGGTGATGAAGAACGGCGGCGAGATGAACGAGAAGGATGAGGTCCAGCTTGAGGCTGTGGACGGGACGGCGACCGACGGGAGGTGGACGGATATGGTGCGGGAATCGTATTCATCGGGTCTCAGGGCAAAGTCTCTTTCGTAAGCTGGATAACCACGTCGTTCATTTCGCTGGCGGCGGCGGCAGAAACGGGATATATGACCCCTTATGCCACAGTAGAAGCAGATGGGGCGCGGAGGACGCCATGTAGAATAGTGGCGTGGCCTTGGCACTTGCGTTGTCATCGCAGCCAAATGGTCGCATCCGACGTCCGCAGGCACGGTTGGAACTGGTGCAGGCGCCCGTGCTGCAACTTCTGCGTACGAAGGCATTGGGACGCGCATAAGAGACGGGGCATGTGCAGCGCTTGTCATTGATGCCAGTTCGTCCTTGATTATCTCACTCAGGTTGGGAGGAGGTGTGCGGACCGACACAATGGTTGGGTTGCCTGGAATAAGGCCTTGGAGTTCTTCTCTGACAAGTGTGCGGATAAGGTCCCGCAATTTATGCTCTCCGGTAAAGCGATTGTCGCAGGAGGCGTGTGGAAGGCGCATGGAATGAAGCGCGTCCAGGCTTTGGCATGTGGTGATGACGTCCCGGACAGTAGTCAGATTCTGGATCACAAGAGCATTGAATGCCACAGAGTTGATACCTTTCAGTAGATGTCGGACGTGATCGGCCTCCGTCATGTCATTTTGTGCTCGGCGACAGAGAGCCAGAATACCTTCCATGTAGGACGTATACGATTCGTCATCTCCCAGGATGTGCGTTGCGAGCTTGTGTTTCGCTACCGCAGAGTATCCTGCAAACGTGCCAAATACCTGACGGAGATGTCCCGTGAAGGCCGACCAATTGGAGAAGTCGCTCTCGTGGTTGTAATACCAGGTTTTAGCGATGCCATCGAGGTAAAAAGGAACGTAGCGCAGTTTGTGCGCCTCATCCCAATAATTACAAACGCTGGTTCGATCATAACTGTCCAGCCATTCTTCGACGTCTTCGTTGCGAAGGCCGGAAAATACCGGAGGGTCTCGGTCGGAGGTGCTCACGGTGTAGTGAAGCCTGAATGGCTGAGAAGGAGTGGTGTCAGCAGTGAACGCGTTGGGTTCTGCCATCGCTGTTGCTTGAGGGCACAACCGTCGACCAGACCGGAGCTACAGGGGTGACTGGTAGAGCAGAAGGACGTGGAAACCAAAGCACGCTCCACCACTTATGAGACCACGTCCGGTACGGCAGTAACCAGGTTATCTTTTTTAATCCAGACGCACGAGCCAGAGAGCCAGCCCGCGTGACATATGATGATTATCACTACAATAGTTTGGTCATACAGATGAAGATGAAATACATAGTCAGCGCTCACACTATATATATATATATATATATATATATATATATATATATATATATATATATATATATATATATATATATATATATATATATATATTGTGTGGTCGCCCATTCGATGTCGTCACCGACCATCATCCACAATGCTGGCTTTCATCATAGAAGGATCCCTCAGGCCGTCTCGCCCGTTGGGCTCTAACGGACGCCAGCATGCTGACGCTGATGCCCTCCCACGCTCCCCTCTACCTCAAGATGGTGTGCCCTGCTCAGTAACCTCAATTGCTGTACCTGCCATCGATGTTGACATTCTCGCTACCGTACAGCGAAAGGATAATTGGATCGCCCCGCTGATCGACTTGCTCTCTGATCCATCCGCAACACCATCCACGCGTGCCTTGCGTCGTCGAGCTCATCATTTCGCCATCCGTGACGGCCTCCTACACCAACGCAATTACGACTCTGATGGCCGGCAGTGATTACTCGCCATACCCCACAGTCTTCAGTTGGAGATATGTGAATCTTTCCATTCTTATCCGCAATGTGCCCACTCTGGGGTATCCAAAACTTGCCACTGCATTTGACAAAGCAACTTCTGGCGCAGGATGTACCACTGCGTGCAGCAATTCGTTCGCTCTTGCCTCACTTGCCAACGCCGTAAACCGTCAGCACACATGTCACACGCCGGTCTGCAACCGTTACCTTGCCCTGACAGTCCCTTTTGGCGCGTAGGTATCGATTTGTATGGACCACTTCCTCTGACGTCGGCTGGTAACCGCTGGGTCATCGTTGCCGTAGACCATTTAACGCGATACGCCAAAACCGCCGCTCTCCTTGCGGCTACTGCGCGCGATGTTGCGTCTTTCCTGCTGCATTGATTCATACTGCTCCACGGACCGCCCCAAGAGCTTCTCAGCGATCGAGGCCATGTCTTCTTGTCGGAAGTCGTCGAAGCCATTCTGACGGAGTGCCATTCTGTCCACCGCAAAACTACTGCTTACCACCCGCAGACGAATGGCCTCACCGAATGCTTTAACCGCACCCTCGGCGACATGCTTTCGATGTACGTCGCTGCCAACCACACTAATTGGGATAATATACTGCCCTTCGTCACCTACGCCTACAACACCACCCCTCAGAGCACGAGCGGTTTTTCACCTTTCTACTTGCTCTACGGAAGGTACCCGTGGCACATCATGGACACAATACTCCCGTACACGCCGGATCCATCTGAGTGTACACCCATTTCTGAGACAGCCAGGCTTGCTGAAGAGTTTCGCGAGCTTGCCAAGACTTTTACGACACATGAGCAAGAGCGGCAAAAGAGTATTCGTGATGGCTCCACCACTTCTGAGCCCACGTTCCTTCCTGGTGCGCTTGTATGGCTCTCGATCCCGACCTCTGTAGCTGGCCTCTCCCCCAAACTACTTCCAAAATAGGAAGGCCCCTACCGTGTCATCGAGCGCACCTCTCCCGTCAACTATCTGATCGAACCCGTTGAACAATCTTCGGACATGCGCCGCCATGGGCGCGACATCGTCAACGTGGAGCGCCTGAAGGCTTATTATGACCCGCTCATAATACAAGCTGTTTGGTCGCCAGGCGGCTCCCTCTTCGACCCCGGGGTAATTGTAGCAAAGCCTCCGAACTCTGAAATGGGTCGAACTCTTGAGTACCTCCTAGTGGCTACCCAACAAGGACGCTGCTCGCGCTGAGAGTCCGTGCTTGGCCGGGATTGTCGCCATTGTGTATGCTCGCCGGTTGCCGGCTAATAAACGCCTTAACAATATATATATATATATATATATATATATATATATATATATATATATATATATATATATATATATATATATATATATATATATATATATATATACATCACGTTAGGGAGCACTGAAATCCGCACTACCGTGCCAGCGGGTTTGTCATGGGGCATGTTTTGTATTTCTTGGACATTTGTAATAAGGAGACAAACACTAATACTAAACACTTATAAGGTTCAAAACTATATATTCGGATTTGCATACCACGATCTACAAGTTTCTCTGAAATTTCTAGTCCATCTTTGTTCCTTCAAAAGTTAGTTAATTAAAAAGATCTCCAAGCAATGGTGAGCAACATGCATTTGGTCACGTCATGATTGCGTCATAATTGGGTGTTGTAATATATATATATATATATATATATATATATATATATATATATGTGTGTGTGTGTGTGTGTGTGTGTGTGTGTGTGTGTGACGTTAGATGTGAGAGACGTAGCCTGGATGATACGTGATGTGCTTTTTCTATTTCACTTCTTCCTCATCGGCTCCTACTATATAACCACCACTTCTTTCCTGCGTCACATGATTCCCCCTCCACCCAAACACCTCAAAGAAGTCATCAGTTACGAGTAAGAAAAATAAACTAAAAGAGATTTAGAAGTCACAAATGTCAAATGCACAATTGGTTCCACGGTCCAGTGAAGCTCCGTTAACTCGCGAAGACTTCAGGGGAGAGTGCTGCAGTCTGGTAAATGCATACTGGAGTTCTGGTAGGCGAAGCTGACTTTTGCATTCTGGAAACACAAGTAGACCTGGAACGTGAAAACTGCTGATGGCACTGCTTGTATTCTGGCGAACACTGAACGTGGCGTGAAGGCTTTAGAGCACCAGCACCATGATTTTTGCAGGCGTCGTGCTCTTTGTCTTGTTTGGTACGCATGTGGCGCCACCCGTTTGCGTATTTCTTGACCAAGGTGGAAGCGGTGATTTCTGCGTCCTTCCAAAATACAGGGTGTGGTTGTGCACCGTTTTCGTCACTGTATGCCGCGTTGCCTGAGTCTTGATCTCTGCTGGAAAAAACTTTTTCGACGTTCCTTGGGAAAATGTCCTGGATTTGATGTTTTTGTCTCGAGCGAAACATCTTGAATATATCGTCGCTTTGGTTCATTCGTTTGTAAACGTCTTTCTTTAAACCGTGTGTGTTCTTCCGATGTCTGTAGTTTTCTGTGTCGGATAACATGTAGCTAACTTGGTTGATTTCTTTGTGCTGGCCTTGCTGATGTTGCTGTAGAACGTGGCGAGGTGGAAGCCCTTCTTGAACATCACGCTGGTTTTCTTGGCCACATGATGTTGTGTCCAGTACGCAGCTGGTAGTCTGTAGGCTGTTGTCATGCAGCTCGGGCAGTAAAGGTAATCCTCCAGAGTTGATAGAAAGCTCTTCAAAGGCTATGATGGATTCTTGCTCCTGGCAGTGTGCGAGGATCGATGCGTCTGAGCCTTCGATTTTGCTTCAACTCTCATGTCTGTTATCACTGACACGATGATAGCCCAGAAGACATGGCTTGAGGTGGTTCTGAAACGTCATGGTGTGATTTGATATTGTCCTGATGCACTAACTTCTCACGCATAATTGCAACCATCTTCAGAGACGTGGTACAAGTTTCATCATTAATCAGACGTCAAATGATCCCACCAAGCCAGGGAGGTCATGTGTGCGACACGAAGCATGAAGGACATCAGTAGGGTGAGCAACGTCTCGTGTCATATGTTGGAGCGACGACTTTGAAAATGCCGACTTTCGTGCAGATGAGAAACGTGATGGAAAGTTGTCTCTTGAGAAAGGACCATGAACTGTGGCGGCTGAGTGGATTTGTCTTCTGGTCGTTAAAACGAGCAAGCATCTATTTTCTTATGTTTATCCATGATTCGTCGTTTTCAAATATGTGCGTAAAGTAAAACATGAAGACCTCACCGGAGATGTAGTGAGTAAAGTTGGTGATCATCTACCATTCCGACCAAGATGCAGTGGTAGCGTGCAGCTCGAACAGGTCTAACTAGTCTTGTACGGGTCCATCGTCCGCTGACTTGGTGTACTTGGGTATGTCAATGTCAGCCAATGGTTCTGTCATGGTGCTTGTCGCTGTGTACTACTAGATGACTCGGTAGTCAATGTATGGGCAGGGCGTCTTGTGGAAAACTTCGTAGATGATGTGAGACTGATGAAGTGCCTAGCAGGTCTCTATCCTGCCGACTTGTGTGACACTTGACGACTGGAAGACGAGGCTTGGCTCATACGCCATGTGTTTGTTTCTTTGTAGCTCGTAATCCATGGCACATAGCGACTCTGGGGCATTGGCCAAGCAAACATATAATATCCTATAGAAGGTAACTGCAATATTGCTACCACTAGAAAGTAATCAATAATATAATAACTATAACTTGAGTTTGGGAACCAACCAGGCAGCTGAGTTTGCCAAAACTGATTAATTTGGGATGTATGTATCATACTTCACATTTCAAAAATTACTTCCGAACTCCTTTTTTTGAGTATTTGTTAAAGTGGGCATTGTGTGGAAATACGTTCAATGGCTTCAATGAAATTACACAGTAAATTAAATACATCTCTGTGGCAGTTTGCAAAAACGGAGGCACCAAAGTTTAGAACAGTTTCTGTGGTTAAATCTAATACTAGCTTCGCAAACGGAATAGCTTGAAGTCTTTTCATAATTACTGTGAGTTACGAAATGAGACAAAATAATGTTCAATAGTTTCTGATTTTTCGCAGAACGGACAAAGGTGGGAGATATCAAGACCAGCTCTGTGTAAATAAATATTTAATTGGGGGACATGGCACCGGAATCTGGAAGTAATAACATAAAGTTTTTTCGACTAAACCCACTGAGGTTTCCATGCAAATTTGTGGTGCTGATAATCTGTACATTTTGTGATATTTTTTCAAGCTATTTGTAAAAATAGCGAATTATATATATATAACCCCTGCTAAATATTCCAACTCTGGAAGTACTGAAACTATTTGTTCAAGTGATGCTCGCGCCAAAGCATCTGCCAGTTCATTTTTTCGTAACCCGCAGTGGCCATGATACCCACGTGAATTGCGGGGGTTATAAGTGTGGCGGTGCTAATGTGCGGAGCACGGCTAGGGCACGAGGTTGTTCTGAGGTTGTCAGATCTGCACACATTGAAAGGAAATCTGTTAGGATAATTGTACTGGTTTCGGTCGGAAGAAGTTTTCGAAGTGCTCAAATTATGGCTACTACCTAGGCTTCAAATATCGCAATGAAATCTGGAAGCCTCACTGAGAAAGACCAGCCGGGGAAATCAGAGATAATTCCTACGCCTGCCTTTTCATTGTTCACAGAAGCATCTGTGGTTATTGCATTATTTGTTTCTGCATGTACCAGGTAATCTTTTAATGTATTGTTAAAAAAATCTTAGAGATTGCAACTTGGCTGTGGAGGTTCATCGGCTCCTAATATTCTCTACTAACCACCTTTTCCTTCGCTGGTCACACACACAGATATATATATATATATATATATATATATATATATATATATATATATATATATATGAAAGTAGATGCGTTTTCACATAACAACTGTTTATTCTGCCGACGTTTCGACGGGAACCCCGTCTTTTTCAAGGCATAATAATATTTACAGATGTTCCGTGTCTTCTTATAGCCTGTCGAGACAAGAGGGAAGGAGCCAAAAGAAAAGTAAAAAAAAAGAAAAAAAAACAGCGAAGGTTAATCCGGGCCAACAACGACGGCCAGCTGTACCACAATCAACAGCAACCAGTGGCCAGAACCAACCACCCGCAAGAAAAAATCAGCAGCCAACATTATCAAAGAGCAAGCAGCAACCACCAGCATCCAACAGCAGGCGTCTACAGGCCAGCTCGTCACGGGAGGCACAACGGGATGGAGCTCCAACCCAAACCAGGTACGACCTCCGGGCACCTTGCGGCTCTATTCACCGCGTCTGTGCAAAGTGACATACTGGTTGTGCGAGTGGGCAAACACCGTCCGTTTCAGATGAACTAGGCCGTAGAACGGGTCCAAATTTTCTTAAACTTAGAAAAGTTATTGACAAAAGAATACGGCACGAACTTCACGTGCAAAGCCTCGAACAATATGTAGTGGCGGGTACGGCTCCGAAGGGGCTGCGCTTGTCGCTAACACCATCGATGCATAACTTTGCCGAAGGGGAAATGAAACGGTGGAACAAAATACTCATCACGCCACGCAGGAGCTAACTAAAGTCACCATCGAACACTGTAGAAAAACTATAAACGCACTGACAGACGAAGAGAGGCATATAAGAAATAACTTTCCTCTTTCGGATTGGGAAGCTAAAGAACTCTACGTATTTGAGCACAAAAAAAAACGGAGGAAATAGAAAGACTTAAGAGAAAGAAATTCGCACTGGACAATGTGTCACAAGCTATACCCACTGCTGCTTACAGAAAAAATACCAAAACACCTCGCTTTCAAAAAAATTTGCCAGCACACCCCAAAGAGCCAAACGTTATTAACCTTTCCGATAAAGAACTTAGCAAAGAAGAATTGAGTATACTATCACGCGGCCTTACATTCTGCCCTAGCAACGGAAGGTACAATGAATTCACGCTCCTAAAAGACCTAGACGACTTCGCACGAAATTTACGATTGGAGGAATATTTCTTCGATAAACCCCAAAAAGATAACGCACTTTTTAGTGGGTTAATCGGACGGCAACGAACCCCACACACCAACTGAGATCGACATCTGGATCTCCATATAGATGCGGTTCAGAAAGATGTTATACATGCGTACAAGGTGCACAAACCAAGCATGAATAACATATCAAAACGAGAAAAAGAGGCACTACTCACGTTGAGCAACTGCGAAGATCTCGTCATTAAACCACCAGACAAAGGAGGCGCGATTGTTGTTCTGAATAGATCAGACTACATTGAGGAAGGCAAGCGACAACTAAATAACAAACAATTCTACAAACACCTCGGCTCAGACCCTACCACCGAGCACAAAAAGATCATTGTAACAACCCTAGAGGATCTCACACGTGAAGGCGCCATTGATTCAAAGCTTAAAAAGGCACTTATTACGGTACATTCGGCACCTGGTCGTTTTTACATGCTGCCGAAGATTCCTAAAGAGAATAACCCTGGCAGACCCATTATATCAGGCACGGGAACGTTAACGGAACCTATTTCCAGTTATATTGATTCTTTAATCAAAGAGATACCACCCACACATGAGTCCTTCTTGCGTGACACAAACCATTTCCTTCGGGAAATAGCAGACGTAAAAATTCCAGACGGTGTATTTCTCGTAACATTGGATGTTAGCTCCCTCTACACAAATATCCCACATGACGATGGTGTAAGGGCGCTTGTTGAATCGTATGGCACACACAACCCTGTCGCATATCCAAGCAAAAAAGTAATTGAAATCTTCACAAGACTTGTACTTGAATTGAACAGCTTTAAATTTAACACCAGTACTACCTTCAAATTAGCGGCACGGCAATGGGTACAAGAATGGCCCCAAACTACGCTAACACATTCATGCACTACATAGAGTCCAATTTTCTTTCATCTTGTGATATCAAACCATAATTCTATAAACGGTACCTAGATGATATATTCATAATTTGGACACATTCTGAAAACTAGCTCCTAAAATTCATACAGGCGTTCAACCATGTACACCCCAGCATTTATTTTACACACTCCACTCCTACTCTAACACTGAAATAAACTTTCTTGATGTACTCATTCGAGTTTACGATGGTGCGTTGGTAACTAGCGTATACAGAAAACCTACGGACAAGTAACAATACCTGCACTTCAAAAGCTGCCACCCGCGACATTGCAAGACCAGCATTCCCTATTCCAAAGCACAGATTCCGACAAATCTGCTCCAGCACCGAGGACTTTTACAAAAACAGCACACATATGCGCGAAGTACTCCTTAATCAAGAGTACCCGCCAGCTATCATCGATGACGCCATCAAAAAAGCTGAAAATCTGGACCGCCAGATTCTTCTCAACCACCAGAAAAACGCCGACCAACACCACAACAAAAACTTGCTATTAACTTTCACAAGCAACCTACCAAACATAAACAGGGTCCCAAGGAAACACTTTAACATATTGGAACAGAGTGTGCGACTATCCAAAAATTTCACTTCTCCTCTTTGTGTGATATACAGATGGCCGAAAATTATAAAGGACCATTTAATAAATTCAAAGATAGGCGTGAAATCTCAAATTGGGTGTCACCCTTGCGGAAAAAGCAGATGCAAGGTATGCAAACACATGCAGACAACGACAGTGGCGAAAAGTACCCACTCGGATTTTAGGCACAGGATAAGAGGTGCACTATACTGTGACTCAGACAACGTCATATACCTCCTGGAATGCGGGGTATGTAACAAGCAATACGTGGGCCAGAAAGATACTCCGTTTAGAATTAGATTCAACAACCATCGGGCACATGTACGATCTCTTCCAGGCCTTCCACTTTCAAAACACAGCACATTAAAAGACCACAGCTTTGACGACATCAGGGTTACACTATTAGAAAACAACTTTCGAACAATCAGAGAATGGGAACAACGGGAATCTTATTTTATCTACAAATTTAACACGATAAAATACGGAAAAAATGAACACCCAGGCACTCTGTCAGCGTTACGACCGCTAAAAGACACAAACCCTTCTCTCTAATTAGTCCGGTCTCATTACTACAATACTATTTACCCGCTAACAAAGCTTTTAGCCTATGCATCTGACAACATAGAAATGGTTTGCCTCATCAAGCACAGCCGGAACGCACCGATAAGTGGTCTCAAATGTCGTACAGTCCCTCCCCCCCTTTTGTTTTCTTTTTTATTTAATCTTTAACGCACATTTTCTGTTTGTTACTGACAGGCGTCATTGCATACAATGAATATCGATGGCGGCGCCTCAATTACCGGCTTTTTCATTCCTCCCGACGCCACCAGCACGCACTCGAAGCGCTTAAGCTCTCCCCATCAACTTGTCTTAAACTTCAAAGAGGAACCAGCCGCCAGCGGATTACACGGAAAGGTGAAATACAAGAACGACGGCACACTGCCCACTTGGGGAAGAGTGGGTGCGGGGGAGGTATTGTTGACAATGATGGCATTGCTCATGTACCTCTGCCCTACTCTGTTGAGATGCTGCCCCTTTCTAATTACGCCGTGTCGTTCTTGCTTCTTCTCCTAGATTTTCTATAATTATTTAACATTTCTCCTGCTGTTTCGCTGTTTCTTTTTTCTTTTTTTACTTTTCTTTTGACCCCTTCCCTCCTGTCCCGACAGGCTATAAGAAGACACGGAACATGTGTAAATATTGTTATGCCTTGGAAAAGACGGGGTTCCCGTCGAAACGTCGGCAGAATAAACAGTTATGTGAAAGCGCATCTACTTTCATATTTATAACCTTGCGGCAACCGAAGTTATTCTTCTGCATATATATATATATATATATATATATATATATATATATATATATATAAATTATATTATAATACATATATTATATATATTACCAAACTTTAGACGTATCGACCTGCAGTCGAGCCCACTTACATACAATCGTGCAAATATGGAAACACGGCAACTTGACGGCCACGGTCGTAACTCGATTCACGTGCGGCGGCGGTACCCTTGACCATTGCAGACCCGGGACACACAAACAAGTCGTCAGTCACACTGTTGAGATCACAGGTTGCAGGTCGCCTGTTTCTGAGAGCGATGACACAGGGTTAGGGTTGATTTTTGGGATAAACCTTGACAGAGCACCACGACATTAAAATGGTGCCCGTCATATGAGCTTTTGAGGATTAAGCTGTGGCAGACAGTATAACCAAAGGATTGATCGTTAGAGCTCTGGCCGGGCCGTCCGAGGAACTTTTCACAATGCTCCCGTGCTATTCTTCTACAGCAACAAGAGCACAGAGATTACGGTCGTCCACGGCCCCGCCGCGGTGGTATAGTGGCTAAGGTACTCAGCTGCTGACCCGCAGGTCGCGGGATCAAATCCCGGCGGCGGCGGCTGCATTTCCGATGGAGGCGGAAATGTTGTAGGCCCGTGTGCTCAGATTTGGGAGCACGTCAAAGAACCCCAGGTGGTCGAAATTTCCGGAGCCCTCCACTACGACGTCTCTCATAATCATATGGTGGTTTTGGGGTGTTAAACTCCACATATCAATAAATCAAATGCTGAAACCTGCAGACGCCAGCCGTACAACGCCACTATAACCCAATGCGCCTAGACCAAGGTAGGCTATTTGCACAGGGTTAACCCTAGCCGCCAGGAAGTTTGGAAGTAAACGGAAGAGAGTAGAAGACAGGACAGATAAATAGTAAGAGATAAAGACGAAGATGTAGGGAGAGAGAGATAGGAAAAGGCGACTGCCGATTCCCCTGGGTGGGTCAAGCTCAGGGGTGCCGTCTACGTGAAGCTGGGGCCAAAGGGGTGTGTTGCCTCTGCCGGGGGGCCTTAACGGTCCAATCACCCAGCGTCGGCTCAACCCCCAGGATCCCCTTTTCCTCGGACACGGCAAAGCCGCGCACGGCTAGGCGTGGGAGGGAGTCGAAACTCCCCCGTTAGATCGGGTTCGAGCTAACGAACCCGAGGCTGGCGTCTGCAGGTTTCAGCATTTGTAACCTTGTAGCGTCCCCTCGTTGGGCTCCGTGGTGGGTGGCCGCCAACGCTGCTGAACAACAATAAGGAAGACATGCATGGAGCATTCCCACTACTGTCTGATCGTACCGGCTTAAAGCCGGTACGCACCGATGATCTCACCAGAGAAGGATTGGCCACCCTGGTGCAGTATCTGGCCACCCCCTCCCGTAGGCATTCGTCAATTAACTCACGGCCCTCAGTCCCCACCAGCTGCGGAGCAACTGACCACGGCGGCGGTCAGATCTGCAAAGCAGCAGAGGGTGCTAGGAATCTCTGGATACGGACAGGCCACCATTGGAACTTGAACTTAGCAACGTTTAACGTTAGAACGTTATCTAGTGAGGGAAGTCTAGCTGTATTATTCGAGGAGCTAGAAGGCATTAAATGGGATATAATAGGGCTGAGTGAGGTTAGGAGGACAGATGAGGCCTATACTGTGCTACAGAATGGGCACGTCATTTGCTATCGGGGCTTGGCAGACAGAAGAGAACTGGGAGTAGGGTTCCTAATTCACAGAAACATAGCTGGCAACATAGAGGATTACTATAGCATTAATAAAAGGGTGGTAGGCATTGTAATTAAACTGAATAAAAGATACAAAATGAAGGTAGTACAGGCTTACGCGCCTACATCCAGCCATGATGACGCTTCAGTTGAAAGCTTCTATGAAGACGTGGAATCGGCAATGAGTAAGGTGAAAACACAGTATACTATAGTAATGGGCGACTTTAATGCAAAGGTAGGGAAGAAGCAGGCTGGAGACCAGGCAGTAGGAGATTATGGCATCGGCACTAGAAACGCCAGAGGAGAGCTACTAGTAGAATTCGCAGAACGCAATAATCTGCGTATTTTGAATACCTTCTACCGAAAACGAGAAAACCGCAAGTGGACATGGAGGAGCCCTAATGGCGTAAATAAGAACGAAATAGACTTTATAATGACTGCTCACCCAGGAGTCGTGCAGGATGTGGAAGTGGTTGGCAAGGTAAGATGCAGTGACCATAGAATGGTACGGGCTCGAATCCGCCTAGACTTGAAGAAGGAACGACAGAAACTGATACGCAAGAAGCAAATCAATGAGCTAGCACTGAGAGGGAAAGTACAGGAATTCAGAGTGTCACTGCAGAACAGGTACTCTGCTCTTAGCGAGGAAACCAACCTTAGCGTAGATACAATGAATGATAATCTGATGAGTATCATCACGGAGTGTGCAGTGGAAGTTGGAGGCAGGGTAGCTAGACAGGACACCGGCAAGCTTTCCCAGGAAACGAAGAACCTAATTAAGAAGCGTCAAATCATGAAAGTGTCAAGTACAACAGACAAAATGGAACTGGCAGAGCTTTCGAAGCTGATTAATAGACGTAAAGTATGCGATGTAAGAAGGTATAACATGGAGAGAATTGAGCACGCTCTGAAAAACGGAGGAAGCGTCAAAGCAGTGAAGAGGAAACTTGGGATAGGCAAAAGGCGGATGTATGCACTAAGGGACAAAGAAGGCAAATTAACTACCAATATAGATAGGATAGTTAAAATAGCGGAGGAGTTTTACAGAGATCTGTACAGTAGCCGAGAGAACCACGACCTTAATACTATAAGAACTAGCAGTAACCCAGACGACACCCCACCAGTAATGATAGAAGAAGTCAGAAAAGCTTTGGAGAGCATGCACAGAGGCAAAGCTGCTGGTGAGGATCAAGTAACATCAGATCTGCTGAAAGATGGAGGACAGATTCTGTTAGAAAAACTAGCCACTCTATTTACGAGGTGTCTCCTAACGGGAAAAGTACCAGAGTCTTGGAAGAACGCTAACATCATCTTAATACATAAGAAAGGAGATGACAAGGACTTGAAGAATTACAGGCCGATCAGCTTGCTCTCTGTAGTATACAAGCTATTTACAAAGGTAATTTCTAGCAGAGTAAAGAAAACATTAGAATTCAATCAACCAAAGGAACAAGCAGGATTTCGAACAGGCTACTCAACAATTGACCACATTCATACTATCAATCAGGTAATAGAGAAATGCTCAGAGTATAACCAACCACTATACATAGCCTTCATAGATTACGAGAAGGCGTTTGATTCAGTAGAAATATCAGCCGTCATGCAGACACTGCGGAATCAGAGCGTAGATGAAATATATATAAACATTCTGGAAGAAATCTACAGGGGATCATCTGCTACCATACTGCTTCATAAAAAAAGCAACAGAATACCAATAAAGAAGGGTGTAAGGCAGGGGGACACAATCTCCCCAATGCTATTCACTGCGTGCTTACAGGACGTTTTCAGGAGCCTAGAATGGGAACAGTTAGGGATAAGAGTTAATGGAGAGTACCTCAGTAACCTGCGCTTCGCCGATGACATTGCATTGCTGAGTAACTCAGGGGACGAATTGCAACTCATGATTACGGAGTTAGACAAGGAGAGCAGAAAGTTGGGTCTTAAAATTAATCTGCAGAAAACGAAAGTATAGTACAACAACCTCGGAAAGGAGCAGCGCTTTGCGATAGGTAATAGTGCACTTGAAGTTGTAAAAGACTATGTCTACTTAGGGCAGGTAATAACCGCAGAGCCTAACCACGAGATTGAAGTAACTAGAAGAATAAGAATGGGGTGGAGCACATTCGGCAGGCACTCTCAAATTATGACAGGTAGATTGCCACTGTCCCTCAAGAGGAAGGTATATAATAGCTGTATCTTGCCGGTACTTAGCTACGGAGCAGAAACCTGGAGACTTACAAAGAGGGTTCAACTTAAATTGAGGACGACGCAGCGAGCAATGGAAAGAAAAATGGTAGGTGTAACCTTAAGAGACAAGAAGAGAGCAGAGTTGATTAGGGGACAAACGGCGATTAAGGGTATCATAGCTGCAATAAAGAAGAGGAAATGGACATGGGCCGGGCATGTAGCACGTAGACAGGATAACCGCTGGTCATTAAGGGTCACCAACTGGATTCCCAGAGAAGGGAAGCGGGGTAGGGAGAGACAGAAGGTTAGGTGGGCAGATGAGATTAAGAAGTTTGCGGGTATAAATTGGCAACAGCAAGCACAGGACCGGGTTAACTGGCGGAACATGGGAGAGGCCTTTGTCCTGCAGTGGACGTAGACAGGCTGATGATGATGATGATGATGATGATGATGATGATGAATAAATCAATACGGTCATCCACGTAAGGACAAAGGGACAGATGAAGTAGTCGAACAAAAAAATTCACTAACCTACACCACCTTTACAGATTACACTCCATTAGATTTCTGGACGTATGGTCTATGGTGTTCTGACAAACCCACACTACAACGTGAGAGTGACAAGTAAGGCATTCACATATTACTGATTTCATATGTGGGTTTTAACGTCCCAAAACCACCATATGATTATGAGAGACGCCGTAGTAGAGGGTTCGAGAAATTTCGACTGCCTGGGGTTCTTTAACGTACACTCAAATCTGAGCACACGGGCCCACAGAATTTTCGCCTCCATCAAAAATGCAGCCGCTACAACCGGGATTCGATCCCGCGACCTGCGGGTCAGAAGCCGAGTACCTTAGCTACTAGAGCACCACGGCAGGGAAATTCACATATTACTAATTCCTATATACCGTGTTGTGAGACAACCACATGGCATGGCGTGCCTTTGAGACCCTAGGTGAAAGCTCAACAATCATCGCCTAATTTTCTTTTCAAATAAAGTTTCTTTACTGATATTTTATATATGTTTTTGTAAAAGATTCTGGCGTCTTTATATGGGTGCAATTATTATGTAACGTGCAAATTACTGAAGGTGATGACCATGAAAACAAAAAGCACCGCTGATTGCACTAAATCGTGCAAGGCTTGAAACAGCTAAACTGGACAATTCTAAAGTCTAAATCTGGTTGTTTCTATAGGTTGTTGCTAGGTGCTTCTAGGTTGTTTTGATGTTAGTTCTCAGCTCAATGAAGCTAGAGTTAAACTACATACAGTCGCAGACACGACACGGATGTCTTAACTCCAGAGACCGAAATTCGCGCTGAAGCCGAGCATTTGCACATCGCGGTCTGTGTAGGCCGTTGCCTTTCCCGTTCTCTAGTATTCTCTCATTATCCGTACTCGGAGTCTTCGACTCGCCACCCTCGCTTCGCAGCCGTTTCTTGGGCTAACTGTTGCCATCTACATTTTTAGCGGACCAGTGAACAGTAGTGAAAGTTGCCTAACTACTATGACACGTGCCCTTTCGTGATTATGGTAGTTTTTTGTGGTCATTCATTTTATTTCGAAGTTTAACAGCTTTCCTGTTGAAAAAACTGGCACGCCACTTGAGCTGCGACTCAAGAGTACAGCTCGATCGCGTAATCGGGTGCTGGTCACATCGCCTTTTCAATCGGTTGCTTTGTTTCGGTTTTCGGTGAATGCCTCAACCATGCTGCCAGGAAATGAGCGTCTTTGCGCGTATCGTCATGTATTTCAAACTGTTCTAGAATGCCTACTGCATGTGCAGTAGTGAAGTGTCCACGACGCTATAATCACACTTTTCGCGAGTCAGTGAAGAATCCACTTCGCGTCCGTATTCGGCAACAAGCGAACCTACGCAGATGTTAACTTTGTTGATGCTTATGTTGCTGCTGATGATTAAATAAGCCCGAGCTCTTTGTAATGAGTGGGCCTTTATAACAACCAGTTGTTGCGCAATTCACATGTTTTACGGCCTGGCGAGATGGTACGCTTCTGCCACGCCACATTACGTGAGTTAGTCTTTTTTGAGTGCATATTACCAATATAGTGTTTTTTTTCGAGGCAGCTTCCAGCAATGGCATGGCTCCGTAGTAGAACACTTTTTACGCATGCAGAAGGCTGGAGTTTGATTCTTAGTCTTATAGAACATTTTTATAATTTATTTGCATATTCCTTAATTTCTCGCTCGTAGACCACGCTGATTTTTCGCTCACAACCAACGACACTGACGCCGACACCGACATTTCTGCGAAACGAGCTCTTTAACGCTAACGCGTTAGGACACTTCGCACGAAAATGCACACAGACCTATAGTCAGCTCGCATGAATCAGTCAGATATTCAGTCTTAAAGCCATGTTATAAATAAAATTACCGCCATATCAACAAAATGAATGGTGTTAGAGGAGCTTGCTCGGAGGTGCACGGGGTGTTTCTTGGCGAGACCATTTTTGTAGAAAAGCTTGTTAACGGTCCGGTGCACGATGTGTACGTCGAAGGCAGCGGCGGGCACGCCCCGCTACCGGCATTCCACAGTGTTGGCCACGTTCATCAGCACGTTAGCCATCTGCGCCTTTATGCTATACTGGCCGTTGCCGTGAGTCAAATCGCTCATAAATGACAGACGTGGATCTATCACGTGTTCTTCAACGGGGTGGAGAGCATGCAGGTGAGGGGGATTTGGTGGATATCGATTGATTGATATGTGGGGTTTAACGTCCCAAAACCACCCTATGATTATGAGAGACGCCGTAGTGGAGGGCTCCGGAAATTTCGACCACCTGGGGTTCTTTAACGTGCACCCAAATCTGAGCACACAGGCCTACAACATTTCCGCCTCCATCAGAAATGCAGCCGCCGCAGGCGGGATCCGAAACCGCGCCTTGCGGGTCAGCAGCCGAGTACCTTAGCCACTAGACCACCGCGGTGGGCGCTTTGGAGGATATCGGTATCCATGCGCAATGCTCATCGTAGAAACTTGTCACGTGCTGCCGTGCCTACAAAGCGACAAGAACGAAGTCGATGTATTCGCGAGAAGGCGAACGCGGTGGCCATCAAAAACCGATGAATGAATGGATAGTTGATATGGCTGAACCCTTTAGATCGGGCGGCGGCTGACGCCACCTAGCTGTGAACAAAAACTAGAATTCTCTTTTTTTTCTGTTTTAAGTAGTGAAGTTAAGCACTGCCACTTTTCAGTGAAAGATTTAATTTTCACTCGTGCGTTGACTTTAGCCACCAATCAGATAACCTCTTTCTAGTTAATTCTACCCGCTTAAAGTCTATTTTGCCCTCCCTGTCCCTAGACCCCAGTGCTTTGAAAAACTTTGCGCCATCACCCTGAACTATAGGGTGAAACCCTTTACAGAATATTATCAAGTATTCGGTAGTTTCCTCCTCCTTTCCACACGCTCTGCATACCGTGTCTAGCCTTTCATAATTGGCCCGATAAGTCTTGGTTCGCAATACTCCCGTCCTGGCCTCAAACAGCTGACAACTACCCCGAGGATTATCATAGATCCTTTCCTTGGCAATTTCCTGCTTAAAAGTTCAATTGATCTCTAGTGCCAACTTCTTAACCATGTCTATTCTGCACATGTCGGTCTCCGTTTCCTTCACCTTCTTCTAAACCCATAGTTCTTTTTGGTTTAGCCCCCTGCTGTTTTCTAAGTATTTACCCGTCAATTTTCTGGTTCACTTCCTCTATTTTGTATCATCATTCCTCATGTACAATTAGCTTAAAACCTTGTAAACCTAACGCTCCTCCCCCGATTTCTCAATCGCTCCTAAAATTTTGTCTTGCTGCTAGCTTCCCTGCCCTCGAATGATGTCCATCCCATATTACCTTTTACTCTCTGATTTGGTGTATTCCCGTGAGCTCCCAATGTCTTGAATGATGGTGCACCATCTAGCGAGCATTGTTGGAATCACCACAGAGGTGACCGGAGCGGTGACCGGAAAAGTGTAGAGTTGCAACACTGGTGTACACGCTGGCGGCCACCAGTCATGGTGCGAGCTTTAGGAGCATGCTTCTGAAAGAACACAGGTAAATGAATGCCATTCAAATAACAACACTAAAGATACTACCATGTCCAGTCACACGTACACGGAAAATGGTCAATCTATAACACGTGTAGCCCCAACCTTTACCGGGACACTGACAGCTCAAACCAAATGCATACATTGCGCTTACACTAATTGATAAATACTGTTCTAAATGTTTTTCGATAATATCGTTTCGATAAATATGTCTAGAACCATCAGTGCTCGCTTTTGCAAAGAATGTATTAACCAGGGACCTAGGTGACTACTGACGCCCATGAGATACACAGCTTCATGCATGCAATATCGTACAGCTATATAGACAGCGCTTTGCGTCCGCTGTACCGAGCCGTAGGTGGTGAACCAACGTTTGAAAGGCTCTGTGTGCATCCAATGCGGGCGGGACTTCGACATGGCAATAAGGCGTCAACGTATGCAGTAAATATGAAAAACCTCGAATACTGATGAAACAATGTCTGTTTGTAATCACGTGCTACAATATTTTTCGTAGTTATCAATGTTCACGGCGAACAGAGTCAAAACAAAACTTGCAGTGTCGCAGCTTTTTATATGAGTGATCAGTTACATTGTGTAGCTGTTGTCTGCTTTCATGAATGGAGATGAGCAAACTCCCTCTTCAGTTGTACCACGTATTCCGCAAAAATAGCCTGAATACCTTGTCGGTGACAAAAGCGTCATTTTGATATCACAGTTTACACACATTTTCTTTCAATTCTGTGGACCATGTGCACACTATAATGTAAGCTTGAGTGTCCATCTCCTAATTATAGGATTTTAGGTTCATGTTGTTTTGACCAGCGGCGTAGTCACAAAGTTTTTCACAGCGTTGCTGTTATCTGTTTGAAAGGTGGGGGGGGGGGTTATCAGTTGAAAGCTCTCCGTTAATCATTCAAATGGCGTGCTTCTAACTAAAGAACTGGCACGGCCTTCTAAAATTGGAGATCTCTCAATCTTAGAAAAGTACCGGTATATAATTTTGTAGCTCTATATTCAAGAGAAATGTGAAAGTATGAACACATCGTGCAGCCATGTTTTCCCATCATGCTGCGAGAACAAGCATGTTGGGGAAGCCCGAAACGAAGATAAACTTGGTGTAGCGAAAGATGAGCCCACTTCCGTGTTAGTGGAGCTTCTTCGCCAGTATACCATTCATTATGACATTACGTATAGTGTTTCACTTCCTTCTAAGAAAGCGTATAAGCTTTTCACCCGCCTTCGTGAAGAGGAGATTTCTCCTCGAGAAGCCACGAGATGATGCGCACCCTCGCGTCTTGGTGGCGGCGCGTCGTAATCTATGTCTGCAACTGACTGGCGGACAATCAGCGGGCGTTTCCTCCTCTGAGCAGGAAATCCCCCGCCACCTTGCACGATATCTCGGCCCGCCAGCACGTGCCGCTGTGACGGGAACGAAGGAATCCGGTTTGCCTATGCGCTCACCCGCTTTGAGAAGGTCAGCTACAACGCGTAGTGTGATAGTAAGAGAACGAACAGTCTTTGACCCGACTTTCATCTCAGAAAAGACGAACAAACACTGTCGGTGTACGAGCATCGGAGAAAGTTGTTGTGGTTGTTAGACGGTGAGCGATGAACCGCAACGTCGGGCGGTCGTGTTGCTCGCACGCGGCGCAATGAAGGTGGTTCTTCTGGGAAGGCAGCGGGCATCTCAGACGAGTCTTACGTCGGGACAAGCAAGGAGAGGGTCATTTTCTACACATCGCTAAAGCACGCCCTTTTCATTTTGGAAGGGGTGTATCGTGTGCTATACATACTGCCAAGCTGTGACTAGCGTCACGTTGGGGTTCGGCGTGCGCTGAGTTTAAGGGGCTGGCCAGCGCGTGGACAATGCCATTTGACATGATTTCGTCGATAATACGTGAGTACGCTGCAGGAAATAACCGTTATTTTCTTTTTACCGAAATGAATGTCGAGGACCACTTTTCTTTTTCCACCGTGTGAGCATCATGACAAAAAAGAGGGATGCAACAAATAAGAGAAAACATTGAAAGTTTCTGTTTGTAAGATAAATAGACGATACGGGATACTTGCTGCGCGCGAAAAGTAGTAAATAGGCGAAACGATAAATTGCTGTATTTTCACGGTGTAATAGAGCGAGCGAAAGCGACTGTTTTGCGAAATTGAGAGAGATAGCTAGAGCAAGCCACCTGTGTGCTGAAATTTTGCATGCACGTTAACAGCAGATAGTTGTTTATGAACTCGGAGGCTGGAGCATAACTACGACGCCACTCGTAATACAGGTTGAAGTTAAGGAAGCAAAATAAATCATATTCCTAATCAAATGACACTCACTGCAGGGCAAATGCCTCTTTCATTCTTCTTAAATAACCCAGTCATCTGCTTACTGCATCCACGTTGTACATGCACACTTCTTAATTTCATCTGCCCACCTAGCTATCTGCCTTCCCGTACCGCGCTTGCATTCTCTTGAAATCCAGTCTGTTACTCTAAATGACCAGTGATTATAGTGACTACATGCGCTAGCCCATTTTCGTTTAATTTAAACTAAAGTGTCATTATTGCTCATTCATTCTCAAACATACTCTTCTCCCTTCTAGTCGTTTAACGTTACACAATTTTTATTTTTCGTCACTCACTACGTCATTCTCGAAATTTTATAAGTGAGCGATTATAAAACATGCGTCTCCACTGCATTCGGGCTCCCAAAACCACCATTATATGGATAGCCACATTTCTTTAGTGGCCGAGAACATGATACGCGCTTCTAAGCTAGGGTTACTGATATACTGTATATTCCTATGTCGTGCCTCGAGGCGCACGTGCTGACTGCTGACTGCAGCTTGGGCGATAGGCTCAGTTCGGTTTCTGTTACAAGAACGGACGGGTGTAGCGAGCTTTTTATCTGTCGGCATGGGTCTCGGTAAAATGCGTAGAACGCCGGAATAACTGATGACAGCCTCCCGAATACACTGGCTGATGACAAATAGTGAAAAAAAAAGAAGAATAAGTCCGCGGTACTCAATATGTATATACTAATGTCTACTTCACGAAATATGAAGCGTGAATGAGATTGTATTGATTTATTAAATGCGTACGCGCGAAAACGCTGGTGCCGGGAACTCCTCGTCTAAGGCTTATTGTATTTGGAACAGTGGGTGATCCTGCATTTACGAGTGGTATAGCACATCGAAGCAATTTACTTGCATACTTTAGCGAAGTGGGAATTGATTGATTGATTAATATGTGGAGTTTAACGTCACAAAACCACCGCATGATTATGAGAGACGCCGTAGTGGAGGGCTCCGGAAATTTCGACCACCTGGGGTTTTTTAACGTGCACCCAAATCTGAGCACACGGGGCTACAACATTTCCGCCTCCATCGGAAATGCAGCCGCCGCAGCCGGGATTCGATCCCGCGGCCTGCGGGCCAGCAGCCGAGTACCTTAGCCACTATACCACCGCGGCGGGGCGCGAGGTGGGAATGAAGTGTTGTGGAATCGCATTGACGTATATGAGGCAGGGGATGGAGAAAATTATCCTGTAATAGGAACCATCCAATGAAGGATGTAAATTACATACTTAGTGTTATTTCTGTCTTACCCCCAGTTAGGCGTGCATGCGTGGCCCTCATCGTTCTCCAATGTTGCTACCATTTCAAGTTTTCATCCATGAATGACGTCAAATGTATATGTGAGTAGAATGTATTGAGTGAGTAGAATGTCCGGAGGCTTGTTATACAAGTAGAAAATATTCATGATATTAATAATATTTCAGTGAAGCAGACAGAGTTATTTGAAGACCCTTGTGAATGGTGTATAGTATGTATGCTTTCCTTCTCTTAACCAATAAATAATGAATATAGGAGATACAGTGTGATTACATTTATAAACCACGGCACTGAAAGCAGAGGCTTTTTACTTCTTTCTCCCTGTGCTGGTGTAGAGTAATAAGTACCTAGGAATCAGTGTGAAATGCACAGTAAATATGTTTCCGGGCTATAAGAAAATAGAGTTAGAAAACTCTAAGCTTGAACGTCAATGATTTTAACACCACATGCACGTCTGTGTTTATCCAACTGGTGCTAGTCGAACTGGTGCAAGTTCAAAACTGCATGTTATGCTTTAAAAACCATGGCTGACTTCATGTGTGCAATGAAGACATGTCTCCTAGGAGGACTTAATTAACAATTAAAATATTGTATTAACTGTGTAGATATTGTAGCGCAAGTTTTTATCCCCGACACTATACTGCAGTACAAAAAAGCTCGGCCGCTATGATATATGATTCATATCTAATCCCTTAACCTGAATAGTTTTAGCCAGCCTTCGAAGAAACATGTCGGTGCAAGTGCAGCAGTTAACTAACACTAACCCATGACATTACCAATTTGTAACGAGGTTATAAGCGCCACCCATGCTAATTACGCTTTCATTGATGGTAATGAGGAATTTGATGCAACAGAGTACGAGATGAGCTGAGCAAGCAGAAATCATTTAGGTGTGCAAGTTTAGCACCACTATTTTGAAGTGCTGTAGCTTAAAAAAAACTCCACCAATTATGTTGCATGGATATTGAGTGGGGGCAATGACATTGTCTTTGAACTGCTTTCACGAATTTAAGAAATGCGTGTTTGCAGTAATAGGTGCATTTTACGCTCTTTCGACTGGTAAGTATTACACGAAACCTTCCCGCAATTGTTATATATATTACCTACTGGTGTCTTACTACAAATATTAGGATGTTAAACAAGAAGACATTGAAATCAAGTGCTCCTCCGCATAACTTCATCGTTCGTACTTCGAAAATACAAACTTCACCTGATCAAAACCACCCACAGTATTAGGAGGCTCAGTTGAGCTTTCGCAGCACCGACTCTTCGCCTGGAAGTTGTACTAGTTGGTCAGTGAAATTTATAAAGTCGTGTCTAATTCCTTATCTTGAATAATTTCATGCATGTTAATCTCAAGCATGTAAGCATGGTGAAATGAAACAGGTCCTCAGTTCTCCATTGTATGCCTTCGTTTTTTGCGCTGTTCTGTGTGATCATATATTAGATCAAATGCTGCGCTAATGACTGCCGGATAACGAGTCGAGGCGTTTATTCTACTCAGGTAGGCTCCCAAGCTACAAACGGTTCGACTGGTCTCCTTCCTTTGATCTCGCAAACCTTCAAATACTACGCGTTTTTTGTTTGTTTTATTTTTTTTTTGGCGCCGCCGCGGTGGTCTAGTGGCTAAGGTACTCGGCTGCTGACCCGCAAGTCGCAGGATCGAATCCCGGTTGCGGCGGCTGCATTTCCCATGGAGAGGCGGAAATGTTGTAGGCCCGTGTGCTCAGATTTGGGCGCAGGTTAAAGAACCCCTGGTGGACGAAATTCCTGGAGCCCTCCACTACAGCGTCTCTCATAATCATATTGTGGTTTTGGGACGTTAAACCCCCCAAAACATTCAATAAATTAATTTATTTTGTTTTTTCGTCTGCTGCTGTCTTGCAAAGTTGTACGAGTTCAAGTGTACGTTCTTTGTTTTTTACATTCTTTTATTTTCTCTCAAACTTTCAGGCGCCGTTGTGTTAACTGCGTTGATGCATTCCATTTACTCGGTTGACATCAAGGGTTTCTGCCATAACGAGTCGCACGACTGCCCTTGCGGTTCCAGCGGGACAACAGTGAACGTCAAAGTAGACGGGTGAGTCACGCTCCGATGCGATAAAACAACATGAGCTGCGCATGTATAACCAATTAGAATACCTACTTTCCAAAGAAAAAGCAAGGAAGGAACACTTGTTTTTGCATACCGAAACCGCCAGCTAATAGGTATCACGCATTGTGAATGAAAAAATAAAGCTCAGAAAGATCTCGTAATCAGATTGAGGGTTTTCACGCATAAAACCTCTAGAATAAATTTTTAAAAATAATAACTGAAATGTGTGACAAATTATGTTGGTTTCTCATGCATTTCTTTGTTCAAAAATATTTCTGCTGCAATGCGTTTTTTTGTTTTATAGTTTCTCATCCATCTTATGGGGTTTTTGCCCCAGCTTGTGTTCTTTAAAATGTGCTACTTAAACAAACTGTGTTTGAAGTTTTATGCTATCTGTTCTTAATTCTTGACTATACATTTTCTTGTAGAACTTTGAAAGGCAGTGTGACTGATCCCCTGAAAGGCAGATTACTATCAGTGTGCACCAATGGGGGGCGAATATTTTTGAATGATTGTAAGATGGCCGGTGACTGCACCGTCGGGCTCATGCGCGATGCTATTCATTTAACGGGTGGCATGCTGGGCAAGCACGAAAGAAAGCCTAAATGGAGACAGGAAAGGACGCAGACTTCCAACATTAGGAGTGTGCGCTCTTTCCTGTCTCCTTTTTCTTCTCTCTTTTTTCGTGCTTGCACAACACGCCATTCGTTCGATTTAAACCAACTATAGCCTGCAAGATGGCTTTATTACTATTTTATTAGTTGCGAAGGCAATCGGGGGTCGTGTTTCGGTCATATGGGTGTGGCATGTCCTGCCATCTTAATCTGTATCTGATTATAGTGCTTACACATGCGCAAACCTTGACTGATTTTTCATGCTTCGAAAGCGCTTCATCACAATAAGACTAAACACTATCTGTCAACGTCTCCTGCAATATTTATAGCTATTGTAAACTAAATCAGATAGCCCGACCCATCGATATGACTGTTTATTAGCTTATGGCTAACGAGGAATTGGTGAATTCTCACCGATTTAAAAATCCTGTTTGCAGATGCAGCTACGTCCGTCGCTTTGAGTTTCGGTGCCGACCTTGTGACAGGGACAGTTACGACAAAGTCTGTCCAAACTATGCGCACTGTCAAACGTGTGCGCCAGGTCTGAGAGGGTGCGAAACCTGCCCACCTGGAAAGTATGGTGTATGGTGCACTTTGGGTAAGTTTCCAGGGAACGCATGGTCATGGTGAGCTATGGGACTCCCTTACGAGTTACTTAGGACTTTTAAAGTCAGCCTCACATCTTCCGAAGCAGCTATACAACTCGTTAGAAGCAACCACGGGGAACACTAAAGCCTAATTATGAACATTAATTGGTTCTTAAAACGGTATTTTGGGCTTGTGTAAGCCCTTAGATATATATACCATTGTCAAATCATTAGTGCCATAAGGTAAGCTGAGCCCGTCGTATAAAACGAGCTGCAGGTGACTGAATGGTGCCCAACTTCTCGTCATTGCTCTTCCTCCTGAACATGTTCGCCGAGTGGTTGCATTCACTGGATATCAGCCCTTGGGCCTAACCACAGGCTCCCGCATGGCCGTCCGCCAGCCCGTGGTTCAAGCCACTAGAAGCCTAGCCGCAGGCCACTCACATTTTCTTTGGGAAGTTTGCGGACAAACCATAATAGACAGCCATTATCAGTGCAGCATAAATAAAGGAATTGTGGCGGTATACTCTTGCGGCGTGACGTGACGGCCGCAAACTCGCCAATACTGGCGTCGATCGCGAGAGCACGGTACTCAGTGCATGCCGGTCCACTGAAACTACTACGTTCACTGGTTGCCTTGCACAGGTACACGATGTCGCAGTTGGACACGTCTATAATGATTGATTGATATGTGGGGTGTAACGTCCCAAAACCACCATGTGAATGACACTATGAGTATAGTGACAATATGTGAATACCCCACGTCATATTCCTATCGGCTATGCGTCTGATGTGTACACATTGAAGAAAAAAACAACATTAGAGTTTAATATTCGGATCACCAATAGATTCGCAACAAGTTCATAGCATTTGAACTTAGCATTTGAAAGGTAGTAGGCCTGTCCAGTTTGACTTCTTATAACGGTGCTTTCAATCGCTACTGTTGACACAGGTGTCGTTACTGCCAGACTCGTTATTACAATGTAGGCAATGCAACTGCGTCTGTTGCCGAAGGTTCGTGTCTGTTCCGGAAGGAAAAAAAACGTTTTGTTACATGTGCAAAAAACACAGGTAAATACATACTATACAATGTGAAAGCAATGAAACGTGATGTATTCGCTTTCCAGACAGCAGGATTTTATACGAAATAATAAGAGTAACGTTTATTAGTTTCTCAAGGTTAAGTGATCTATAGCTTCGGTGACATCACTTACGGGCCAACTACCCCTTTTGCATGGCGAACTATTTTGTCCGGAATAATTACTATAGCATAGATTTCGGAGATCCTGTTGGAACTGTCAGCGGCTGATTCGGATTCAAGAAGGTTTAACTGGCCTGGCTCTATTGCGTTCATGACAACACCACTGGTTTGGCGAGGTACGCTAACCATTTCAGGCCGTGGAGGTTTTTTTTCACAAAGAATGAATATCAAATTCAAATAGAAGTAAACATCTACATTCGATATAGGTGAAGACGAGTACTAATGGTGATTAGCTTTTCAACAAACTCCACGCTTGTGCACCAGCGTAGCAAAGTTTAGCAACGTATAACTTGAGTACTTGTTTTGAAGCACGTCTTTCTGATGCAGATTGTAGGTGCCAGAATGGAGGAGTCTGCGACAAAGACACAGGCAACTGCCGGTGTCTCCCAGGATTCTCTGGTGCACTTTGCGAAATCAGAGATGGTAAGGGGATCAGCATGCATCTTACGCTGTTCACATATTGATTTCTTTGCGGGGTGAACAGGGCAGGTGTGTAGTGCTTAGACTGAAACGGTGTGTTCTTCAGCCAATAAAGTAAACCTTTTAACACGCCTTGAGGGTCAGGTTACTCTTTCAATTTCTGTTTTGGGACCGCGGTACCTTACTCGCAAGTATTTTACCTGAATGTGTTTTATGCCTGTATCCACCACGGCTCCGCTGACGTACTTCCTTCACAGAAGTGACGTTAAAAAATACATACTACGAGATTGGAAAGAAAAAAATAACAAGGTTAACATCTGTCACGCAGTATGGAACCAGCAACTTTCCTATTCTCAGAGCGCGGCGCTAACCACTACGCCACAAAGCGTACATTTTCAGCTGTGCCAATGACAAGTCATTTATATACACCTCGCACCATTTGGCAGTCTTCAGAGCTCCGAAAATTTAGCGCGTTTTCGTTATGAGTAGCGAGATGGCGCGACGGTCTCGCATTCAACGTGCTCTCAAGGTCGCCAGCTCTGCGAAGCGCTCCCCCTTCTCCCTCCCGGGCCTCACGGAATGTCGTCTCTCCTGCGCACGTGCTTATCAGATGCGTAATTCGGGAGAGGACGAAGGTCATTTCGCACGCTGCCATGGCCGCGTTTACGAATTGAGCATGCTCCTGACACACGACGCAAAAAGAACTGTGGCAGTTGTTAGTTCGCGCTCGTCTTGTGTATGCTACTTTCTTGTGTGCTTTCTGCTTCAGGTGTGCGCTGCAAGTTTCGAGCTGCTAGCCGTTCTTAACGTGACTTTGCAGTTGGTTACTGTTGCTGAAACAATGCTCAAGAAACGCTAAAAAAATGAATCACTTTCATGTTACCGCAGTTCCTATAGAGGGGGATCAGCCACCTTTTTTGCATTAGTTATGTTTTTCTCTACTGTATTAGTTTTTTGCTATGTTTCTCAGTAACCATAAAGTAAACATGCATTACTGTTGCATTCGTCAGCATGGGCGTTGGAAGGGGTTTGCACATATTTATTGATCCTAGTTTGTTTATTATTACTCTCCCAATTAAAACAATTTACGTGTCATGTTTTTTTTGAAATGAGATTACATTAGATTACGTTATTATTGCATTGCTCATATTCTTCTGTATTCTTGTCAGGCTGCCCCCCACCAGCTCATCCGCAGGGTGTCTTAGCTACCATGGCACCGCCAAACCTACCAAAGATTATCCACTACAACTGCCCAACTGGCTTCAAGAAGATCGGTGCAGGCACCATCAACTGCCAGAATGATGGCTCTTGGAATGGAGTGCCACCCTATTGTGGTATGACCACCATCTATATGCTGCGTATCCTATTGTATTTTTTCTTCGAATGAAAAAAATGTACGGGGTTAGGGTTCTAAAGAGGACCTTAATATATTCACGCTACTCTACATAATTAGAGTTATAATCTTACAAAAATATCACACCCACTGTATGGTTATGGTAATTGCATCACTTGAAGTCTTATGGCTTCACTTGAAATCGGGGTACTCAAAGGTTATGCTGTATGATCAATGAACTTGAGTCGTCGATTATTAAGCTTTTGTTCAGCTCGGCGTGTTGAATAGACAACACACACACACACACACACACACACACACACACACACACACACACGAGCCATAATCTGAGCGCTGGCTCGAAGCTATCATATAAATTGCGGTCATAAAAGCAGCCTCTTGACGACGTCATAGTCGTTGAGGGAAAGGACTAAATGTGCCGGTGTCCTTTTATGGGTTTGAGATGGTGTTCGGGTCGGTTCAAGCTATGTGACCACAGGCGGTGATAACTTAGTAGCCTGCATGAAAGCCTTGTTAGCTTTCTAGTCTATTCTTTTTGTCATTTTTTGTCACTGAAGTCTCAAGCGACACCCACTGGAATGACTCACGTTGCGCCCCACCATAGCGCCCGCTAATTTCCTTCCCTGCCCTCTTTCTCAGGCTACCTTCATGTAGTGACTCTAAGTTTGCCATTGCCAGGGACACGCAGAGCAGAATGCAGGCGTAGTGTGAACTGTCTGAGCTAAAAAAAGAAAAGAAGAATTGGGAAAACCTCAGGAAGATCTACTTTTAGTAATAGCGCCAGACGATAGAGCAATAACTTCGTAACCTACGTTACACAGGCTTGCAACGATGCGTGTAGGATACAGTCACTCCACAATTCTTGCTTCGTTTTTCTGTCCTTACTTCTCATTTCTTTATGCGACCCTCACGCAGAAAGGCAGGTGCCATGTCCTCCATTACCCGACGTGGCTCGGAGCGTGGCGCAGGTGCATGGCGCTGCGACCAGCGTGCGAGAAATCCAGTACAACGGTACCACTGTGACCTACTCATGCGCCGACGGATACGAAGTCGTTGGGGCAAAGTCACTGGAGTGTACCCGCGGGGGCACCTGGACGGCTTCACCTCCATCCTGCCTCAAAGGTCAGTCTGGCAAGCAGGGAAGGTTTTAAATGTAGCGGTGATCACGCAGCTAATCACATGAATGAGCAGTTTGGAGAGAGAAAGCAGCTTTATATAGTTGAAACTAAAGGCTGATCTTAATATCAATAAGAATCCAACCACTTAAAATGGTCTTGATGTCTGTTGACTTAATACATACTTCATATATTGCCAATAATTTTTATTTACTGATATCTATTGTGTGTGCGCGCATTACACGGCTGTGACCCTGCAATCAGCAGTCTTACGAGGCTAGACCGGTAGCGTATAAATGGTTTTATTGTTAACCATCGGCCTTCATTCATGGTCTGTGGCCAGTGTTATTAAAATAATACTTTGTGCCTCCACAATTATGTTAACCTACGTTAAAACGAAGTGAAGGGAGAAGGAATGGTTGAAAACTGTGGTGCCACGCCTACAGCACAACTTGTTGGGCGCCGCGCGCCCCAGCAAATTTTGAATGTGCATACCACTAGTGACATCGTGTCTGTTGGGTTCCAACTTGGTGCTTCCGCTGAATACCTTCATATTGTTACCCACCCCGCTGGCGGTGAGCTGAGGCCATGACGGAAGCGGTACCACTGAATTGGCGGAACGACGGTTGTCTGTTGGTCATAAAGGACGCGAAGACTCACGTCTCCCAAGAGGCTTAGGGGTGGCGTCTTACTAGAGACAAGAACCGAATCCGGCTGCAAGGGTGGAAGGCGCACTTGCGCTCCACTGTAGCAGCCGAAACCAGTGGCAGAAGTGGCACTCATACACAGGCCAATTATACTGATGGCCTGTCAGCCCAGCGTTGCAGGCATGTACCCGGGAGGTGCGTTCGCACGACCCGTCGACGCACGACGCTGAGTGTTCCCAGAACCGGAGTGAAGGAAGTTGAGCAACGGCGAGAGGTGGTGGTTCTTCGAGGAAGATGCGAGGAGGAAGGTCTTCGTGCCTGGCACTTTTAACGGCAGAACCAGGAGTCGAGGAGAGAGCTAGTCCTGTGTTCCGATTGGATTGTAAGAGTGTTTGAATGGGGAGTTAGGGGATAGAACCAGGGGTGCAGGGACAGGAAAAAAAAAGAGAAACGAATAAACGTCTTTATTGAAACAATGTCCGAGCGGTCCTTTCCTCAAGGTAGATGAAAAAAAATCTCGTCTTCGGCTTCCTTGTTGGCAGCAGCGAATGTCGCGCAACCAGCGAGGCGATTGGAAGACCAAGAACGGAACCTAATGGGTGTAGTCGAGCAGGAGCTGCATGGTTCAAGTGAGGAAGACAGCGGAAAGCGACATCGGCCGAGACTGTCGGCAACCACCTTCAACTCACTACCGCGCGGTGGTTTTAACGAAGCAAAACTACTTCACTGAATTCCGAGGAGGAAGAGCACACCGCAAGGCTACTTTTGGCGGGTACCTCTTGATTTTTTGTTGCGCGCAGGCTATTACAAAGCGTTACAATTAGCTATACAGAGACAGGGACAACTTAGAAATGAACGGGGATGGGGCAGGAAACTTTCAAGCGTTAGGAGTCACCGACAATGGCCCGGGGGGTCATGGTAAGGCGTCAGATACGGCGTCGGAACAGCAAATAGCGCTGCTTCATCTGCTATTGAAAATTGCCGAGACGGAAACTCAGAGGCAGCGCTTGATGCTAGAAAGCCAGCGGCTACGAGCCTGTGATGTGGCAGGGTTCAACGAGGGCCATGACAGCGTATCGCTTGGCGGAAGGTTACAGGAAGATAGGCGACTGATCTGTTATACCAGGCCAACTACATAACTCTGCTAGACATGTTCAGGGGTTACTGGCAAATACCTCTCGACGAGGACACGCAGGTTTGTACTGCTTTTTCCACTCCCTCAGGCCAGCACGCATGGAAAGTGATGACCTTTGGATTAAATAATGCCACGAGCACATATCAGAGGGCCATCAATGTCGTACTGGCTCCGCATAGACATTACGCTTGCGCTTACATTGGCGATGTCGCGATACACTCTGAGAGCTGGGACGAGCACCTGAAACATTGCGTCACTGGCGAAGACAGGGTTGACACCCAACGTAAGCAAATGTCATTTTGCACAAGAAGCAGTCAAATCTTTGGGGCACAATGTAGGATCAGGCAGGCATGGTGCCGACACAGAGAAGGTCTGGGCGATAAAGGAGATTCCAGCTCCCGAAAGAAAGGGACAACTTCATAGTTTTCTAGGGCTAGACAACTATTATAGGGACAACGTGCCTGAGTACTCCAACATTGTTATGCCTCTGGCCAACCTAACTTAGTGACGTATTCCGCAGAAATTACCGTGGAATAGAGAGGTGCAAGAAGCTTTTGACAAAGTGAAAAACTGTCTAGTGCAGGCGTCGGCATTGCAGGCCCCAGATCCAAGTAAGGAAGTTATTCTCGCCACAGATGCATCTGATAACGCCATTGGTGCGTGTCTGGCACAACAGGATCTGGAGGGCAAGGAGCGCGCTATCGCTTTTTTTGAGGAAGAAGCTTAGCGCGGCTCAGACCCGATAGGCCATAATAGAAAATGAAGCGTATGCAATCATTTGGGAACTTAGGAAGTTGGGTTCTTGGCTGTTCGGCGCTAAAGTTAAGGTGATTACCGATCATAACCCGCTCAAATTTCTGACTAACCACTCCACAGAGCGTGAGGTTGATACGCTGGGCGTTAGCACTGCAGAAGTATAACGTGAAAATCGAACACAAAAAGGGGTCTCTAAACGCTAATTCAGACGCAATGTTGCGGTTGGTGACTCCCAACGATGCAGGTCGCGAGATCGAATCCCGGCTGCGGTGGCTGCATTTCTGATGGAGGCGGAAATGTTGTAGGCCCGTGTGCTCAGATTTGAGTGCATGTTAAAGAACCCCAGGTGGTCGAAATTTCCGGAGCCCACCACTACGGCGTCTCTCATAATCATATGGTGGTTTTGGGACATTAAACCCCACATATCAATCAACTACCAACAATGACGCATAAAAGGGACAGTGAGGTAAGGGGTTGTATGCTTTGTCAGTGCAGGTGCGCAACTGCAGAGTCAAAGGTGTACGAGCGACGATTGGTGCCTCACGTATCGAGCCAGTGAACATGTGTGAATGTGTGGTTGTGTTTGTGTTGCATGTCATAGATACAGTACAACACAGTTGGAGGGAAGATGTTGGGATCCAACTTGTTGCGTCCACTGAATACATTCATATTGTTACCCACTCCACTGACGGTGAGCTCAGGCCATCGCGGAAGCGGTACCACTGAATTGTCGGAACGACGGCTGTCTGTCGGTCATAAAGGGCGCGAAGACTTGCGTCTCCCAAGTGGCTTAGTGGTAGGACCTTACTGGAGACAAGAGCCGAGTCCGGCTGCATGGGGTGGAAGGTGCACTTGCGCTCCACTGTAGCAACCGAAACCAACTGCAGCGGCGGCATTTATACACGGGCCAGCTATACTGATGGCCTGTCAGCCCAGCGTTGCAGGCACGTACCCGGGAGGTGCGTTCCGACGACCTGTCCACGCCGGACGCCGAGTGTTCTGGGAACTGGAGTGAAGGAAGTTGAGCGGCGGCGAGAGGTGGCGGTTCTTCGAGGAAGATCCGAGGAGGAGGGACTTCGTGCCTGGTACTTTCAACGGCAGCTAACCAGGAGTCGAGGAGAGAGACATTCCGGGGTTCATATTGGATCGTAAGAGTATTTGAATGGGAAGTTAGAGGATTAAACCAGGGGTGCAGAGACAGGAAAAAAAACACAAACCAATAAACATCTCTATCGAAATTATGTCCGAGCGGTCCTTTCCTCAAGGTGCCAAGAGATGAAAAAATTCTCGTCTTCAGCTTCCTTGGTGTCATTAGCAAATGTCGCGGAACCAGCGAGGCGAGTGGAGGAACAAAAACGGAACTTAACTGTGTCCTTTTACACGTTTTATTTTTGCCCTTAAACTGGAGCGTTCAAAAGAATAGAGTGTTCTTTCTACAGATTGACAAAACGCTTTACGCGTTTTTTTCTTAAACAGCCAAATGCAGAAACCGAAACTAGGCAAAATTTCTGTGGTACGTAAAACATACCTAAGCATCTTCAATTTCTAGAGCAGTTCTAATCGATGTGGGGCGATTCCTTATTGTAACTTGAGCTCAAAAATCAGTTTCTAATCAAACATGAGCCAAGTAATTCAACCGTTTCAATTTAAGTGAGCCAGATTCATTATACCAGCACTGCGCCAACAAAAAATGATCAAAACAATGAACATGGTCCCACCCAAAATGTTTCATTTGTGTCTTAGTTGCTTTGTTATCATGTTTACGTTCCACAATGAGGTTTTCTAGCGCAAGTTGGCACTCACTGAAGTACTTGATGTTTAATGACAAAACACGATATTGAAGAGCAAGAGGCTGACTTGCCAACTTTTTTTGCATCTTAGTGATTCTTTTTGCTTTAGCGCAACAGCATTGGGTCTTCCGTTGAATCCAACATGATATATTTGAAATGAAAAAGGCATGAACTAAATAGTGGGCATTTATCTCTTCCCTAAGAAGAAGTCGTGAGAACTGGTAGGGCATAAAACTAACTGGAACAGTTTTCAAAGCCTTCAATAGATGTCAGGAACAAGAAAACACTGTTGATAGTCCAGAATAGTGCGCCTTTTGCCACGAAGGGCCACTTGCTCTTCAAGTCTAAATGAATTGTTTCAATATATATGAGCCAAATGCAAACTTTACTCCGCAATACTGACAATTTTTGGCTATGTAGGTTTTAGCCACATATAGATTTGTGGCATTTAGAGTAGAGAAACATACTGGAAAAAAGTCGTTTCAACAGGCTCAACCATATTGTCAGTAGAAAAACAGTGTTTTTTCGAGTTTCATTTATTTTGAGTTTGGCTCTTTTAGAAAAAACGTGCCACTTAACCTGTACTGACTTTTCTTACTCTCATTGGTTGTTGTACACCATAGAAATAATTTGTATGAGATTGTTTTAGCTGTTATGTAGCACTTTAAAACAGCTAGTTTTTGCACATACTTGTATTGGCGCACTTGATTTCGCAGAGCCAAAACACACTGAGCAGACATGCAGAAGCCATTTTTATATCTTCATAAAGCAATTAGTGCAAGTTTCTTAAACAATTGACGAGCTGAAATCATTCCGTCTGATGATTTCGCACCATATTATTGCATACAGCCCGATGACACAAGGCGCTTTGCATTGCACCGTTTACATCGTTTTTTCTTCTTTCCATGCTTCTCTGATGTCATGTCCATAATGGCGACACAAACCAACTCTAACAAGAAACGAGCCTAATGTAATTATTTTACAAGCTTCTTTTTATTTCCCTGCTCAAATAATGAGCTTGTAACCAGCTTAAAGTGCACCTTTATATGAAGATTTGTACTAAGGCAGGGCCGAATTCCTGAAGATTTAGGTTTGTATAAACAGTCTTTTGCAATTAGCCATGGTTGCTGTTACGTTCGACATTATGACTGGCCAGTTTCTTCAGATTTATAAAGAAGATTTAGTAAACGTGAGCCCCGATTTTTCAGGGATATGCGTTCATGCACACGCCGTGTAAATCATTTTCACGACCCCACGGCCGTCATGGGAGCTGGGTCAGATGGCGAAAGAAGTACAAAGGGCTACCTTAGACAATGAGACAATTAAGAACATTTCAGAGATGACTGACCTGGCATTGCAGTAAGCCAGAAAGAGCTCACTGGGTCAAGCATAAAACGGGAACGAAGTATGTTTCCAGCCTCCTTACATTGTAGTAGTTTGTGTTTGTAAATCCAATATTACACCAAGCTCCACATTGCAGTGCACGCGCATAGTTAACGATTCGTTAAGAAGGTACTTTTAAACAACACTAGCGACCGCATGCCATGCTCTACTAAATAGAGCACAGAAGCCATGAAGAAAAAAAAAACGTTGCTTGCAGCTTCTAAATGAAATTGAATTGTTCGATCTTGCAGTGAGTGCTTCCGTCGACCTATGTAAATTGATTCCGATTTATGCGCTACGTTGCGACGCCTCGATGAAATTCTCGTAAATAACCCAAAATGCTGCAAAAACGAGACACGGAGAACAAGGCA
Source organism: Rhipicephalus annulatus (assembly GCA_013436015.1). Lineage (NCBI taxonomy): Eukaryota > Metazoa > Arthropoda > Arachnida > Ixodida > Ixodidae > Rhipicephalus > Rhipicephalus annulatus. Next base: position 403,732 of record WOVY01009316.1, on the reverse strand, counting down.
CAGAACACAATCACTGTAGTGTTGTGCACGTACTTCCTCCGTGCGAAAAAGAGTGACATACCTGTATACAATATGAAGAAAAAGTGGTGTACTCGTTATCGTTAAGCACGACGCATGTATACCAGGTGCCTGAATGACATATGGAAAAAGTCTTAGAGTAAAAGAACGAAAATAATATATCATATTTAGCGTCCCAAGTAGGCAATACTGTTGTGCTGCTCTATTGTTGCACGACACCTTTGTTGGGGTTGAACGAATGAGTGAATACTGGGAAAATAACATGTGTGAGGTGTGGATTCGGAAAATGATGTCTGCTTTTAAGCGCGTATGGTATGTATCCACAGAAGGTTTTTTTTACTGTTTGTAATTTCTTCTATTTTGTTCATTGTGGAACATTTATTCCTCACGACCAAGGAATAAAACTTCAGCTGTTTGTGATTGACAATGTTTTCTTTTTCGTCTTCCCTCTTCTCTATTACCGTTTGTTGCTATTAGAACATATGGAACAAGCCGGTAGGAGCCGTGGCTTGATAGCAAAGATTGGGAGAGCCAGCTAGCTTTGGTCGACCAAGCTTAGCGAGTCACAAAGACCAGCGGAACCCCCGACTGATGAACCCACCCCATTGAGCAACAACATTTTAGTCAACAAAAAGTTTTTCAGCGTCATCATTATCACCATCATCACCATCATCAATATCGCGTCTTACTTGCAATCAGGCTTTCATACTGTCTCACTTCTTGCCTAGAAAATGAATGCTGCGCCGTGTCTGATAATCCTCTTTACAGGAAGCAATATTCTCTCTTCCAGTTTCCGAAACAGAAGTGACATGCTCAACTAAAGCCAACGAAATCTTATCTGATGACAGTGATACGGCTGTGAGGTAAGCAGGGTACATATACAATGGTAATATTGAGATATGAGTTTTTTGAACTGTTTCTGATGATTGAATGATTGCTCACACATTTGTTCAATTTTTACACTAAGTATATTCTGAATACAGACCTTCCCCCCCCCCCCTCTAACCTTCACTTTCCGTATTTATACATTACTTTCAAGGAAAAATTAAATTATTATGATGAGGTGAAGTTAATTATTAGAAACTACATGAGCAGTGCACTTTTTATTGATGAGGTATTTAACAATGATCGTCTGGTATTACGGCCGGGAGACCATTCATAAATAATTACTACACGTTGTACAGAAGTTCCTTCTTTTTATTACGACGCGTTAATATCAATGAACCTTGTCTAATTTCTATAGCGCAGGTGAAGGCTAGGATAGGACTAAGATGCAAAAATATATTTTTTCAAGATTTTTCACTGAACAAAGGTCATCTGGCAAAGCTAATGGCACAGGGAAAGTATGGGCCAAAGATGCGTATCAATTGTCTGAGCCCTCGTAGGGAAGAAAATAATCGCGGATTTCCTTCTCATGGCTTACAATTTGTTATATGCTCTAATAAATTCACAAACTTTATTTTTTGCAACAGACTCAGTTGCAACAAATTGAAACAAACCTGATGGTCACTCTCAAGGTAACTTGTGACGCATGCAGCCTGTTTGTCCTGACTCTTCTGTGTTAAATTAAGAAGTCCATGATTTAACACAGACACAGGTCTGATTGATGGTTGTTCATTATACCGTATCGTGTAGAAAACATTCATTCGAGCTTAGGTATCTAGTGGCTAAAGCGCGCAACGTTCGGTTTCTTCACTGTTGTTGTGATTCGGGGTCTGAGTCGTATCCCACCGCTGACGACCTGTTGTTGGGAATCCCACCGTTGATCACCAGTTGTTGTGATCCCGGGGTGCTGTGGTAGCGTGGTGTAGCTTCGGGTTGAGGAAACGAACGCTTACGAGATGGGGATACGAAAAACAAACAGGTTTATGGCACTATTTACAAATATTTACAGCATGAGGTTAAGAGTTCGCAAACCACGAACGTGGTGGTTGAACCGCTACACAGTTCAGAGCCATCACAAACTACGAACGTGGTGGTTGAACCTTTACTTGGTCCAGAGCGACGTCCTGCACTCTGCGGCGCCGTTATAAGCCCTCTCGGGCTCCTCCTTCTTCAGTGGAACACCAATCACACACACACAACCGGTGAAAGGTACGAGCAGGCACGGCGCACGTGAACATCCAATTTCGAGTCAAGATCACTGCACTTAAAGGTGGCGCCAGAGAGGCTCTTGCTCGTCGTGTATGTCGCTGGTCGAGGGGTCCCAAGCTTCGGACAGCAGACATCAAACGGTCCGCCAATCTGTCCGCTCAATTAGCAGGGCACTTTGTGGCGGCGGTCGCCGTTTCTTCAAAGGAATAGGCTGTCTTTGTAGTCCCCTCTGGAACGGCTTACAGCTTCGTGGCGACCTGACGTCTCATCCGCGGGCTAGCCGGGACAATACCTGGCGGGCATAGGCATTCGGCGAGTCGGCGACTTGTTTGAGGATTAAAAGAGCGCCGCTCCCCCGTCAGCTCTCGACGCTGGTTCCAAGAAAACTGCGGTTCAAGGTGAGGGGAACGCTGCCCGGCTACGCTTCTCAGCGACAGCATGGCGCCTATCGATGGCGGTCATAACACTGTGCCCTTATGTGGCGATTGCGATGAGCCGGCCCCCTTACGTCAAGGCACATGTTTGGACCGCGAAATATCGAAGTTAGTACTATTATTTTTGTTGTTCTCAAATATTGCTAAAATTGCTTTCAAGTTTATATATAGGCACTCTCAAGCGAGAAAAAAAAAGAAAGGTTCCCGGTTTAATTTTTCTTGTAATTCATAGTCTTATCTGTTGGCTATTAGCGTTTTCAATATAATGTTGTGATTTATGCTGTAATAAACGCTTTCTAAAACATAAAAGAGTAAATGACGACTGAATATAGCGGTGCTTCAACGCAAGAGGCTTGATATTGCTGTCCGTGGAGCAGGAACGTGCGTGGCGTTACTCAGAAATGCATCACACGAATACGATCATCTCATACTACCCCACTGTTGATTTTCGACCACTCTCAGGGTGCACTGTCCGCCCGGCTGTGGCCTGGTGCCCGGCTCGGTGATCGGCTCCTATCAATACCATGTCCTCTCCTCGATCTGCCGCGCGGCCGTGCACGCTGGCCGAGTGAACAACGCAGGTGGCGCGGTGCATGTGCGAGCAGCGGGTGCGTACGCCGACTTCGTCTCCTCCACGGCCCACGGTGTCTCTTCAGCCAAGTGAGTGCAGCCGTCCCATAGATAGGCGGTCTTCGGTCCCGGGTTTTCGAGGTCTCTTTTGACGATGCTCACTGTATTTGCGCAGACAATTCAGCAACGGGTTGCCGCGTGTACGTATACATATTGGTAGACGTTCCAATAGAGTCCGGGAAAAAAGCCTGAAATATCATCGGTCATGTCTGGCTAGACCAAATCCTCAGGACTCCACAAATTTTAGTGACAGATGCAACACGCCAAATATATAACCTAATACGATGAAGCAACCTAAAGAGTGTGTGTTTGTAGGAGAGGATTGAGGGACAGCGTGTTGGAGACCTCCAGATTAATTTTTAGCAGCCAGAAATTCTGTAAGGAGCATTGAAAGCATGACGTTTGGCGTTTTATTTGAACGTCACTGAAACATGGCCGCTGTGGGAACAAAACCCGCTGCTACCTGATAGTATGTACTCAGCAGAAGGGTGCCATTAGCCACTGAGACGGTGTATTACGTTAGAGCGCTGTGTGTGTTTGATGCCTGGGTGTGTGCATGTGTTCGCGCTCGCATTAACTTTCAGAAAGTATTACGTCCACTTTTCGTCGCTTCATGGTTCAAGCTCGGCACGCTTACTTACACCAGCGTGTATTTTTTTTCTTTATTTGTTATCCCCATTCTTTCTAATTAATAAGTTAAAGTGACATGAAGCACAAAAGAAAACAAAGATTACACGTTTCCACCTTCTGTTGTCAAGTCTCGCAAGATCTTTTAGGCAACAAACAAACAAACAAGCTTACCGTCTTGAGAGGAAATAAATTATTTACTTCTGCAGCCGCCACCACGTCTTCTTTTTGTCGCTTCCTGATCAAACAAGCTTCCACCACCATCTCAATTTTGTGCTTTCATATTTTCGTTATTTCAGCTTCTCCTCTCTTGGAGCCAGTTTCAGATTCGTCACCGTAGACGACTCGCAATGGAGGATTCCCGAAGAAGGTGCGTAGATCAGCAAGCGAAAAAAAAAAACATGCTGACATAGTGCTATGCTGTACGTGTACATTATCGGCAATGCCTAACATAGTCCCCTCAAGAAAACTATTACAGCTAATAGTACGAAGTATACAAAGGCAAAAACGTGCGATGACGTTGTTTCCAAATTTTGACGCTTACATTCTAAAGAGTTGTTAAATGTCCAGACGGCCAAATCTTTAGCTATCGTGCATGTGTTGCAGTTTTTTTTGTGTACCTTTGCCATACAACTGAATTAAGTTTCTAAAAGGTGTGGAAAAGTGTATGCCGGTAAAGCACATGTCCACGAAGCAATTTTTTTGCAACTTCAGTTTATATTATGGCGCTCAGAGACAAAAACGTGGTCACTGTACACAATAGTTAAAGTTTTAGCCTACTGCACATTTCTTAATGAGGACACTAGCTCGTGGCGTTTGTGGTCGTATCGGGCTTAACTTTGACGGTGGTAGCAGACCGGAAATCGGTCTGACATCATACGTGCTTCAGCAGGAATATACTTGGCACAAATTCATAATAGTAGCAAGCACAAATATCCTACAAAGACGCTAAAACACGGTAGGGTCTTTGGTTTGTGGTTCGGTGTTTTAGCGTCTTTGTTGCATAGAAAACTTGCACTACCTGCTAATATTGCTCGACCGCTGATATACATCCTATAAGAAATAAAGTCAAGCAATGATTGATATGTAGGGTTTAACGTCCCAAAACCACTATATGATTATGAGAGACGCCGTAGTGGAGGGCTCCGGAAATTTAGACCACCTAGGGTTCTTTAACGTGCACCCAAATCTGACTCAAGCAAAACACAGTAGTAAGTTGATGGTAGCTATTGCGCATAAGTAATTAGTTATACAACTGAAATTTACAGTAAGCCTCATCAAAGCGAAAGGGCCATGCAAAAACACACAATTTTTCATCAGTAAGAACCGAAGCTGAAGCGTTTGTATGACGGGAGCAGTGCTCCACAATAAGCTACTGTGACGATTGTCCTTTTGTCCATTTTCTGAAATATTTGTGTGTATTTACGACGTGTTATGTGAAGGTTGTGAGCTCGGTTCTGTTCTGTAGCTATAATTTCCTGAAATCACGTAATGATTGAGGCTCACCGTAATGGCGTATCTATGTTTTTCCTGAAATGTCGGGATCCCCTAATGCGTGTTTAGGTGTAAGTTCGTCAGTATTTTCACTTTTCAACCCTATTTAAATGAAGCAGTCGTGACAAGGGTCTATATTCCTCCGTCCATTATTTTATAGTTCTATAACAATTTCATATTCAGTCTGCTTTCTTTTAGTTCACTTAGTTATCTATAGTAACCCTATTCCCGTTAGTGTACTCGCTGACAAAACTATTTCTCTATTGTAACCATTCCTTCTTCGCAGGCTGTCCTCCGATGTGGACAGATTCCGGGAGCTTCTGTTTTTACTCTGCTGGAAAAAGCCGTCCTCAAGCACCGGCGCGGAATTTTTGCAGAAATCTAGGAAGCCAAGCTATAATTCTTCGCGAAGACAACGCTACCAAGACCCTTGTGGCCGAATTTATGGTCGCTAAAGGTATTTCCCTTTTATATTTGTGGAAATAAAACGCAATTGCATTTATTTTCGCGTATAATTTGCTAAAAATGTGTTACAAAGAACTTTAGAGTTAATGATGCATTTCATAAATTAGCCTCTTAAGGGAAGATGCTACTCAAAAAACTCCAGTATTTTTTTTTACAGGAAAAGCATTTTGGTTTTTACTTGCTTTCACAAGCTTGGATTGTCAACTTTTGCGATAAAAAATTAAGGTTGTAATTAAACTGGAAACAGTTAAAATGACTTTTAAAAAGCACAAGGTGGTTCTTCAATACTAAAGAAAGCTGATTGTATAGACTCCCTTATAAATTGTTGCCGGGCTGCTTGCAATTGTATTTTGCATGAGGAGTTCACCAAAGCCACATGCTCAATATAATTATGATACCCTAGCGCTCATACATGGAAATCATTTTAAAAACCACATTTTCGCTACATAGATGAGCTTTAATTTCTATGTTTAAAATGAGTTTTTCGCAGGATGCAATTTTGGGCAGCGTTTTGAATTCGGACATCATGTTTTCGGTATTTCTGATGGCCAGATCATGAAGAACATTTTTATAAACATTTTTTAACACATCAAGAGCACAAGTATCTTCTTCAAAACCTACTATCTTTTGTATATTTATTATGAACCCCAACAAAACAACAATAAGGGCGCAGCATTTTGAGAGTTCCTAACGTACATTTTTTGTAAATAAAATGCCTAGTACATGTTTTCTTCTTTGTTATTAACATTCTACAGGTAATGTAGAGCAATATGAGCCATTATGGTTCATAACGTTAGAAGCTTAAGGGCAAATAAAATGTGTCCAAAAAGAGGTTCATTTTACACATTGTCATGTTACAAGACAAAAACTATGCAACTCACTACAAAACTGATCACCTATTTCAAATCAGCCTTAAAATTGTGCAATCAGCAATAATCTCACGGCCCTAGGCCACGCAATAAAGAAACGGTTTATTTTTTATTTTTAGTAGCATCTTCCCTTAAATAACAATTTTATTATCATTTTTTAGAAACACAAAATTTTATCTAGGCCCTAAGTGGAGGGTAGCATTGAGAGATTGAAAGTGCTTGATTTTCTTTTTACATTTTACCGGCAACTGGGTGATTGCCTGCTACGATAATATAGATTTGTTAATGGGCTGGCAGTCTTATATTAGGAATATGTTAAAAAAGCTTGAAACCTACCTCTGTCAATAAATAAAAATATCTTCACCACAAAAGTACAAATTCAATAAAATCCTTTCAATTCTTAAACAGAAATGCACAGTTACCATAGTGTTTCAAGAGTTAGTGCAGTGCCACCATAATATTGTAGTAGTCTTCACCATTGCGTGTTTACAATAAACCTGCAAGTTAAATCACTTGCGCTATACCTGCAGGAATTGGTGAAACATGGCTCACAGAGCCGCAAGTCCAATCGCCATTCCTGCTGAATCCGGAAACCAGTGGCACGCCTGGGGGCAGCTGCATGGCTATAAGTGTCGCTAACCCCAGCCAGCCCGAAGTCGTTACAAGGCCTTGTGATCTTGCTCTTCCCGTCATTTGCTTTGCACTCAAGACCTTAAAGCTAGGTGAAAACAATAACATCTCCGAGTTTTTGCATGCTTTGGGGTGACTTCAGACTTCTACGTAACGAATTACATGTGATTACCAAGTCGTCATCAGTTGCACTTGTTTGTTTCAGAATTAACGAATTACGTTATTTTTATTTGCTCACTCGAATTCGATTATACTTTTTAAAGTAAATCATTGAATGTTGCCTGTTACTTGTGTAACGAGAAGCTATAAAGGCGAAACAGTTTTGATCACTTCAATTTGGCGAGAACTGTTCAACAGAACGTCCATAGGTCATACCATGAAGTAAAAGGAATAGGTGGGCAAGTTAATTTAAATTGATAATTTATACAGCAAAACCCGATGGCTTTGCCTTTGTTCCTTTATTTTTAAGTGGTTGCCAGTTATATGAACCGGCGTTGGTAAGGGTCAATAGCAATGGCCACTGCAGCTTTTAATTGACACTACCAGGGGTGCCTTCTACGAGCCCCAGTAACTGTAATTCGCTACACTTTATGGTGAACCCAAGCGTGAGCCCCGCGGTAATGTAACCACAATCTCGTGCATAAAGTGTTCGCACACACTGCCTTTTTTTTTCTCCAGCGCGCACATCAAGCGGGTTTTCGACGTCACTACTGAGGTCTTTACAAACAAACGATGGAAGATGACCAACGAATATTATGAACAGCAGCTATTGCTGTAGAATAACAAGATTTGATGGGCTGAAAAGGACGCACTGTTATAAACAGGCCACCTTGTTCTAGTACTTATGGAACTTGTACAACCTTGATAACTATTGGCGGAAAGTAATCCAGGAGTATTCATTGCTTGAGTAACTTCTCAACTTGTTTCTGGCGTATCACTTGTTCATTACGATGAACTACAGTAGCGAAGACAGTAATTGTAATTGATTGCTTGTTATGTAATATTTAAGTTTGCTCGGCTTCAAAGCACTTTTATTTAAATTTAATAGGCTGGTAATTTACGTTACAGTCTTAAAAGCGTAGCCCAAACAGGCGCTAGTATTGCTTTTAGCCAGGTTAAGTCCACTTTGTGCTATTAGCTAAAATTGGTCTAACTAATTACCAGTCAGTTCATGAATATATACAACTTTCGTGTACTAAATACAATATGAAGCACATAGTAATCGGACATATATGTGTGTTTTACTGCGATATCTTGATGTACAACCAGCTTGAGCGTTTCTCAGCGTAATACTATTTTGCTGCCCTTGCACTGGATCCAGTATCTTTGAAGCAATGTATCGGCATATGTCTGCTCAGTTGGGGAGTAGATAGCGAGCAATCAGAATGAATGGTAACACACCGAATTAGGATGGTGAAGGGAGAAGGAATAGGCACTCGTACGTGAAGCAACGTGATGTAGATCACATCAATATGATCGCCGTTGCCATTGTCGTGCGTATATAGTCCAGTGCGAGGACCCAGGCCCAGTCAAGGGTGGTTCGGCGCTGGTGGAGAAGACTGCTCACGGACGCTTCCTGGAGGGAAGTCGGATATCCTACTACTGCAAGGAGCTGCACTACCTCAGTGGAGAGGCAAGGCTCACGTGCACCGCCAACGGTACCTGGAGCGACCAGAAGCCTCGCTGCATTCCCGGTGCGTGGTTCAACTTCAGTCATGCTTTTGAACAATCAATGCAGTGAAAACGCTTGCACCACAACAAGGTGAAAATACTTCCTATAGGGTTTAAACGAGTTCCATGAATTCTATAAGTTCCCTATAACAATTTTGGCTTCTTCCCTCACGTTCATCACTTTAGTTGTACTAATAATGTGAGAGATAACATTCTTGGAGGGATATAGAACGTAAAACATCCATGTGTATTTTGAATTTTCATTTGCCCAAGAAAAGTGGAACACAAAAAGGCCGTCAAGGCTTCGTAATTTCCCAAGAATTCTCAGAAGAAAAGTACATGGACGTAGTAATGTCGAGTATAACACTGAAATAGCCACGGTGGAAATTCAAATGTATTCTAACTGCTGAACGACGGGTACCTGATGTGGTCACTTGAACGTATAGGTGTCGCGCGTTTTGCTGAGACCCAGTGCGCAGGTTTTTTTTGCCGGCCTGATTGATCGATATGTAGAGTTTAACGTCTCAAAACCACTATATGATTATGAGAGACGCAGTAGTGGAGGGCTCCGGAAATTTCGACTACCTGCGGTTTTTTAACACGCACCAAAATCGGAGCACACGGGCATATAGCATTTTTGCCTCCATCGAAAATGCAGCCGCTGCAGCCGGAATGCGATCCCGTGACCTGCGGGTCAGCAGCCGAGTAGTCACTAGACCACCGCGGCGGGGCTTGTTACCTGCCTCGGCGGCCGCATTTCGCAGGGGGCAGAGCGCAAAGAACACCCCTCTATTTAGATATAGGTGCACATACAACAACCGCAAGGGGCAGAAATCAAACCGGAGTCACCCACAACGGCGTGTCTCATAACGATATCTTGGTTTTAGCGTAAAAACTTAGCATTGTGTGATTGTTCCGTTTGAAAAATAAAAAAACTGTATCGCCACACCAATATCGGATGCTCTGCTGATGCATCGCAAGTAGTAGATGTATAGCAATGCGTGTTATTTCGATATGTCAATTCAGAAGAGTGAAACGAGAAGCTACAATGTTTCTTATTTTTTAACGTATTTTTCAATTTTAAAGCACTTATAAACATACATGAAAGTCGGGTGGCCGAAGTTTGTTGGCTGGCGAAGAATAGCATATATAATTATGATAACACAATATAACTTAAATACATGATATAACATAACTAACGTGATATAATTACGATTAGTAACTATTGGAAAGTAAAAACATTCAAATACATATTGTTGCTTTGTTGGCTTGCGCCGGACAGTCAGTAGCTTCTTTTGCGAGGTTTTTAAGTTTGTACGTGCGTACCGCACTTTTTGCAGTGGTCACTTGCGGAGAGCCCGAAGTTCCAAGTCACGGTAGTATCCGCGTGCTTCCCCCTATACGCGGTGGTGATCCCAGGCGTGGAGCGGCACGTGGGTGAGATATTTTGTTTTATTTTTTTAATTTTTATATGTTGTTGGAACCAACGATTTGTTCCTGCGTTCAAAAAAGTATAAAAAAGAGCGCTGAGACAAAAAAGTAAAAGAAAGAACAAAAAGAATGACGACAAAATTTGCTATAAAAAAAGGAGATGCCCCGTTACCGGTTCACTTGGTCACTTGTTCTGACCAACGTTGATTTTATGAGCGTGACAAACATTAAGTACGAATGTTATGAATCTTGCCGGGACTTACGAATAAGTGTGCATGCACGGCCTACGCGTGCTTCCCAGCTTTGCTAGGGGCGTTTTTGGCCCTTCTTTTGGGTGGACTTTCCAGTCCTCTAATAATTTCAGGCATAGCGTAGGTTTCTTCGCGAGATCACATCGTAGCCTCTAAACATAATGCGTATTCCGATATATTGATCAGTGCTTTTCCGAGTAGCTAAGAGAACCACTGCTATTTGAGACTGGTGGCATTAATCCTTCTATCTCTCTTTTACAGTTCGTAAAAGCAGTAATGTTGCTGGCATTAATCAGTACGAGCGAAGAAATATATAATAGCCAGAATGAGAGATACTTAAATGTGGTCGAGCCTTAGCCAAAGGTATAAGAATGTTGACGGTATAAAGGTATAAGGTATAAGAATGTTGAAGAAGTATACTGGTCAGTACACAGGGACCTAGGATGAATTACAAAGGCATGTTGGCTAGACTGACTCGATATCATGGGTGAGCCATATCGCAGAATTGACCCAAGCCGTCACGAAGGAGGGACAGCTCTAAAATGAATAGCACGCCCTCGTAACCAACCACTTAGCGCAACGACTACGAGTCAGCGCCATTTTTAGGTATGTCGACCACACGGACACAACAATGAGTCAACGAAAACGTTATTCGATTACATGCTAAGCAGTAATAGGCAGATGCAACCCTCGCTTTGGCAGCCAGAGTGGACTCACCGAGCTTGACTGTTTCTAGAGCCTTACATCAAACAATGAAGTCATGGCGAGTGCAGTTAACTGAGAGAACGTATTCCAATCCCAGTAATAAGGGATGAGGTGGCGTGCGCGCAGGCATGCGCGGGGGTCCGTGCCCATACGTCTCCAGCGTCCGCTCAGCCTCAGCTCCACGGTGTACGATGGCAATGATACGAGGGCGGCCGAGGAAGCGAACCTGGTGCTGCCACCGGGACATCACCGCGTCGGCTCCCGCACTGAGTACGCCTGCCAGCCGCAGTACGAGATGGCTGGCTCCACAGTGCGGCGGTGCTTGTCGTCCGGACAATGGAGTGGTTTGCCGGCCACTTGCATTCCCGGTGAGTGCACATAGGCTGCCTGCGCGAAAGTGATCATGAAAGAACTTTGCTGTTATTCTATCATTACATTAGTATAAGTTAATAATTTAAAGAGCGGAATCGAGCGTGAAGTGATTGCGTGACTATTTTTTGCACTCCGTGACAACCACTGATTTGCGCGTTGCAGTGTGCGGCCGGTCGGACTCCCCACGCAGTCCGCTCATCTACAACGGAAATGCGTCGGACGTGGGCCAGTGGCCGTGGCAGGCGGCGCTGAGTGTGCGAAATCCTGCGTCCAACGACAGTGCCGCCGAGTGGGTCCTCAACTGCGGCGGCAGCCTGCTCTCGGAGACTTGGGTGGTGACTGCGGCCCACTGCGTCACGTATGAGGCGTCGCGCGTCGTCATACCGCGCGAGATCCTGCGCGTCGCGCTGGGCAAGCACTTCCGCAGCGGTAGCAAAGACGACGCCAACGTCCAAGTGCGCCAGGTGAGATAATTCAGCTCATGCATGGTAGCCTAGCGGTGAAGCAGTGCCACAGACAACGTTAAAAAAAGTGAAAACCACCGTACAATGAAGATGTATCTTCGCGAGCTTATGTAATTCGTTACGCTGCTGCTGCTGCTGCTACTACTACAACTACTTTTACTACTACCAATAATATTATCAACAACAACAACAACAACAACAACAACAACAACAACAACAATAAAATAATAATAATAATAATAATAATAAATTATTTTTTAACGTGCTTCGGAACAACCATGAGGTCTTAGTGCAGGCGCATGCAAAAATAAATCATACAGTCTAGAAAATCTTCGCAAAAAGTCAAATAAAAAAAGTGAAAGAACACAAAGATTATTTAGAAATCAGCGCGAAATGGGAAGAATAAAAACACTAGACAAGAATCATGGAATAGGAGGGAAAAATAAAGGGCAATACACAACTATGTAGATGCCCTCCTGAGAGACCGTACATAAAAGAATCTGCATACCGTGAAAAACCATGTTAAGACAGTGCAAAACTGAGATACAAAATCAACAGAGGATAGTCAAAAACATCAGGATCATAGATTTAACAATATAGAGGCTTTGTTTTTTGTGAGCGGTATAGTGTTGAACGAAGTTGGCAGGAACATGAAATTGTCGATTCGCTGTTGTTGACTCACGTAGAATCTGAAAATTTACACAACTGAGAAGGGCAGGATATCAACCGTGAACTAGTTTGTAAAGAAATAACAGGTCAGCGTGATTCTGTCAGCAGTGAAGTGATGGCAGCAATAATGACCTGGCAATATTCGAACCAGATCCAGAGTCATTTCTAGCTAAATGTTGGTTGTAAATGCTTATCCATTTTTCTGGGCTCGCACAGTGGCGTCATTGACAAATTTAGCAATGCGATTTCGGATCACAGATGCATACTCAAGTTGAGGAAGACATATTACGGTGTACAATTTGTGGAAGGCTATACGAGAACTGAATCCTCGAGAGATTCTGCAAACACAGCCGAGAGAACGAAGGCCACCCACGGCAACTTGTTTAGGGTGAGCAGAAAAAATTAGCAAGTTTTCAAAAAGAACATCGAGATCACTGTACTCAGAAACCTTACAGAAGGACTTAGTATGAAAATGACACGATAGTTGTTTTGCAAGATATACTCGTGAATTTGATCTTTGCGGTATTTAAAGAAAGGTTAGTGTTGTCACAGAATTCAGAGAAAAATCACAAACCTGACTGCAGCAAGCGATGGTTGTTGACTGAATGAATTTCATCATATATCTTGATGTCATCGGCATATAAGAGAAAAGAATAATAAGGAATGGCAAAGTAAACATCGTTAACGTAAATAAATATAAGGATGGGCCTAATACCGACCCTTGAGGCACCCCACTAATAACTTTGTACAAGGAAGATATTTGGCCATTTACGGTAACATAGCATGATCTATTAGGCAGGTAGTGGTGCAAGAGATTCGCAACAGATGAGTCAACGTGAAAGTTTGCAAGTTTAACCAAAAATAAATAGTAGCTGACTACGCCAATAGCCTTGCTCAGGTCACAGTAGACTACATCAACCTATCCTCTCTGAGAATTAGGTGGGGTGATTTGCATCAAACTAGCGAGATTGGGGGTAGTTTAGCAGCCAAGGAGAAACTTGTTTTAATTAGAAATCAGTGAATAGAACACACTAATATACAATATCTTGTCAAAAGACAGCTCAAAGATTTTCGATGTGGTACACAGTAGAGAAATCGGGCGATAATTAGAAATATCTGTTTTGCAGCCCGACTGAAATACTGGAATAACACGTGCAGTTTTCCGCATGCTGGGAAATGTGGAAGCCTTCAGACAGTTATTAAATATTGTGGTCAGTACTGGTATGAATATAATGCCATAAGCCTTTAGTATGGAGGAAAGGATGCCCTCTGTGCCACACGATAAGGATGATTTTAAGTGCCTAATGCATGAGCAGATGAGCTTGTCATTCGGCGACCAACCACTAGATGTGCTAACTGCCTTGGGCTGTTGTTTTTTCCGAGTCCTAGAGTCTGAGGCCTTATAAACGGATGAAACATGCATGGAAAAACAGTCATTGATGGCATTCACTTCGGCACCGTGCGAGTTCAGTAGCTTGAAGGACTCTTCGTTTTGGCTAGACCATTTGCGTACATACTTCCAAAACTCAGGTGTCCTATAATGCAATATATATGAACTATAATGCAAAACTTGGGTGGCCAATAATGCAGTATACAAACTGTGGTCTCGTTTATATAGGAGTTTAAAGAGAGTTAGGAAGGCGCTGAACTCTTCCTTCCACTTGCTGAATGCAGGACATTTAGCCTTATTGTGCACGCGACCTTTATGCTTCCGTGCACTTAAGAGTTCAGGGGAGAACTAGTGTGGATATTTATTATGTTTAGGTTTATACTACTGAATAAACATACGCATGCTACTTGACACAAGCTCCGTAAGCTGCTTAACTTGGTAATCAAAATTTGTTTTGTCATTAACCTGTGACCAACCAACAGCTGACAAGTAATGATGAGAGCCCGTGTAGTCACCTCACTTGAAAAGAAATCTTAGAGATTGGTTAAAATTACCGCTGTAGTTCATTGTTTCGGCACAAACAGGTGATCCTACATTAAGTGGTAGGTGGAATTTGCCAGGACGAACAAAAATATGTCGGAGCGTGAAACTTGAACGGGTTGATCGTTTGACAGACAGACAATTGTCTCTGCAATGGACGACTGTGTTATGTCGCGTTAGAGAGTTTAACAGCAGAAAATTTAGGAGAAGGCTACAACTTTCCTCAATGAAGTGATCATAATGAGAAAAGGTGAGCGTGCTCCAGTCAATTCAAGGCACATTGAGGTAACCCAGAACAGTAATTTTGTGCCTAGTATGAGCCGATATCACGTGTTCAAAGGAAGGCATTACATCATAAAACAAGGCAGGGGGAATGCTGGGCGGTAAATAAAAACATCTAATCAACAATTTTTTTCGACGCTTCAGGCTGATTTATAACCATGGCGATTCTTTGAAAGATTCCTGGTCTTTCCGTCTAACGGACTTCAGCGAACTATCATTAGCAATCAGCACGCCCCCGCCTTTCTCTTTGGTTGCACCAAAATTTCGGTTGCTGCGGAACGTGGTGAAGGTGGGGGAAAAGTCAGACGAGGAGAATGCAGGGCCCAGCGAGGTTTTAGAAATAGTGATAATAGGAAATGAAGACGAACGATTGGTTGGTTGGTTGGTTCCTCAACACCTTGGCGCAACCCACCTAGGGCGATAGGCCATGAATGAGACGGTGCCTTGTTTTTTTAAATTAATTCACTTCTTGAAAGAGTGAGTTAGATTAATTAGGTAATATAGGTAATTATAAAAATGTGTTAAATTTCTAAGCGAAAAAACCTTGAAAGAAAACATAATAAACATACAAAAAGAAAAAATATACAAAAAACAACTGAAGTTGCTTATTTTTAGCATTCCATTCTTTTAGATTCTCGTAAGAAATTTGTAACAGCGGTAAAAACGCTCCTGAGCCTGAATCCAAATGCAACTGCGCCAAATGAAAGAATCACCGGAAGTGTCAAGTTTAAGCCCAACTTTCGTAGGGGTTCTTCTAGTAGATTTTCTCTTTGAGTTTTGAATTTTCGGCATAACAAAAAGAAGTGCTCCAAAGATTCCCTCTCAATACAATAAAGGCACAAAGGTGACTGTGCCAGACCCAACTTGTAAAGGTAAACGTTCAATGAGGAGACTCGACGACGCAGCCTGGTAATCACTATTTCTTCCTTTCTTGATGAACACCACTTGTTCTTCCAAGGGAATTTTAGCTGTGGGAAGTCTGATACAAACAAAGGGTATTTTTGAAAGTTATTGGCCGTTGTGCGTTTTTCAAAGCGTGCTGCTGTGATATATTTAGATGTAGTCAAAATAGGTAAAACAGGACAATCAAGGGAAGATATAGCTAGTGCATCTGCATGCTCATTCAGAGCTAAACATCTATGGCCTGGTACCCAAACTAGTCGGACGAGTCGCACATGTGTAGGAATGAGCTAGTAGAAAGTTTCTAAGGTATGCGAAAAAGTTGGTGAGCTTAAGGCAGTACAGACCTAGAGACTGTCTGTTAGAACAATCACCGCTGATAGATCTTGCGGCACTTTATGCAATGCTAGGTCTATTGCCAGTAGTTCAGCTTGATAAATAGGTGTAAAGTCGGGTAATCGAATTGAGAAAGCCCAATCTAGAGAGGATGATACGATTCCTACGCCAGCCTTCTCTTCATAAACCGAAGCGTCAGTCGCTATCACATTGGATGTTTCTAGATTGGCCAAATGATCTTCCAAAATGCCATTTATATACTGATATGGTAAATGTTTTGCATTCTTGGGATATATATCGTCAAATTCTATCCTAATTGCATCTACAGTGTTGAGTACAAATATTTCCCGAAGGTTAACTCTTAAGGGCTCTGAAACTTTCGGAGTAAATATTACTTGAGGACACCTTAATTTAGGCCATTGGTGGTTGAAGAATGAGGTCTGTTGGTTAATGAACACATACTGTGATCCCGCTGAGGTGATGCATAGATTTTAAGAAATGTACGTACTGTTAGATAATGAAATCTTTTGATAAGAGAAGGCAGGCGGGATTCTTCGTATAGGATATTGTTGGCAACATATTTGGGTAGCCCTAGGCATAAGCGTAAAGATTCGCGTTCTAACAGAATCAGTGGTCGAACTTTATAAGCCGTAGCGCCAGAAAACAAAACACAGACAAAATCTAATATCGGTCGAATGTACATGCAATATATCATGACGAGCACGTCTCTACGCAAACCGGCACGATAATTACTGAGCCTGCGCAGCATCCCCATGGTACGTGCTCCTTTGTCAGCCGTGTTTTCTATGTGGGGACTCCAGTTAAGTGTTTCGGTGTAGGTTACACCGAAATACCTAACTGACCCGACCTGAGGTGTGACAACCTGTCGGTACATTAGTGAAATTTGCACTGGGGCATTTTGTGCGAAAATATACAATTGTGCTTTTGTTAATATTGAGGAATAAGTTAACAATCTCTATATACGTTTCCAGACTATTCATGTATGTCTGCAGAATAAAGGACAGTGTGTGAATGTCCGCCGACACAGCAAAAAAGTGTGATATCATCGGCTTACACATGGACATGTGCATCTTGCTGTATGTGAATGGTACAGAGTAGTACATTAAATAACAAGGGCGATAGTACTGACCCTTGCGGTAGACATCTTGTTTGCCTGTATCTTGAAGAATTGATATCAGACTGCGAGCAGTCAAATTCTTTACCACTTAAGAAAGCATGGAATCAGGCCGCAAAGTATTGAGGCAGTCCTAAGTTCTGAAGAGAACCTAGCAGTTTCACATGCTCCACGCTATCATAAGCTTTCGTGATATCTAAAGTTACCAAAGCAGAATATTGTTTCTGATATCGAGCAAGCTAAATTTTACTTTGGAGATCCACGTGCGCACAACAAATGGAAAAACCACGTCTGAATCCAATCAGACATGGCCTCAGTGTCATTTTTTCTGACACCCAGCGATCTATACGTCTATATAAAATTCTTTCGACGAGTTTTACTAGGTTAGATATAAGTGCAATGGGCCTGATGGTATCTAAATAAAGTAAACCAAGTGCTTTGCTCTTTTAATAATGGAATCAATTTTGCCATTCTCCAATCGGGTGGAATCCAAGAGCTTCTGAGGAAGTGATTAATAATTTATAGTAGGCCAAGTGGGTATATTTTATGTACTGATTTTATCACCGACGTCGCCATGCCATCAGAGCCGGGAGCCGAATGGGGTATTGTTCTGGCTACGTTTGCTAGTTCTGCAAATGTGACTTTCAAAATCCTCACCCCTATGGGGGACTGGGCTTAGTATGAGAGAATTGTCGTAAAGCGACTTTTTAGGCCCTGAGCTATATCTTCGAGAAAGGCCTTCAGTTCAACTGGTGATTATACTCCACATTCTACATTTTTCAGTACCGGAAGAACTTTCTTATTTCTCTGAAAGCGATAAAAGTAAGTGCCTTTCTATTGACTGCCTTTCAAAGGTACTCAGATTGTTCATTGTTAAATTTGTACTTCGCATTAGCAATGGTTCTCCTAAAAATAGTGGCCGCATACTTATAATCACTCCAGTTCCTGGGACACTAGTTGAAAATTATTTTTTCGGTGCAGCTTTTCTTAGTTTATAAGCCTGCGAACAGTATGCATTCCACCAAGGGTTGGTATGTTTAGAGTTTTCAATGATCAATTTATAATTGTTCAACGACTCTTTTAAAATGTTGCTTACTTATTCTGATGGCGTCTAGTTCCGTATCATTCGTTCGGTTAGGTAAAGCGCCTCGTAATAATTTTTCAAGTGTGCTCAAGTTTACATGCGTCACCGGTGATATATTCCTGGAGGTTACAGGACATACTACCTCGAACAATATAGGCATATGGTCGCTACTTGTTTCCGAGTTCACCGCAGACCATGAAGAGATGGACAGGTTAGCGTTAGAAAAAGTTAGGTCAAGCACCGAGTAGGACTGATTACGCATAACAGTAGGAGTTTTTGTGTTTATGCATATAAAGGTATTCTTGTTCACCCAATCCCACAAACGTTTGCCATTCAAATCAGTTCTAAATCCCCACGAAATATGATGAGAATTAAAGTCACTCACTGATATAATATATGTTTGGGAATAGGAAACGGCAGCATTTAGGACGGAAGAATTTAGAACACCCGCGAGAAAATGCTAAAAGTCTAAAATCTCACCTTCTGAAGTCAGTGACTAATATATAAATTTAGCTCTATTGATTTTAGATAAGATAAATATTTCGATACGACCACCTCGAGTTGGGTGGTCTAAACAGAATGTGCGGTATTTTTAATCTTAAAGTACCTATTGTCGGCAAGCCAAGTTTCTTGTATAGCAACAACATCAGGGGAATAATGATCGCGAAAGATAAAGTAAGTCAGTAGCCGCGGAAAAAATGTGGCGGCAATTCCACCGTAGTACTTTTAAATTCCATATTTTATTGACATATCAGCAGCACTCGCTGCTTTCTCCAAGATGCTATTCTTTAAAAAATCCTGTTTTGATAGATTTTGCTTCTGGCATTTCTTATTCCTTCATTTGGGACTAAGTGAGGAGCATTGTGCTTCAGGAGAAGCACGTCTTTTCATATCTCTTGAGACAGAGTCCATTAGTGCTGGTTGTTATACATGGGAATCGGAGTCCGAGCTCAAATCAAAGTCTTGCACAAGCGGTAAAATTATTTTACGGCCAGAGTTCGACGTACCTGGCTTTGGATTCGAAGAGCCTGGTTGCGATGGAATCTCAGTAACCTCAATTAGTAAAGATATAGAAGGGGGCACAGTAGGTTTCTTACCACCCTGCAAGATTAGAGTCAACTGAGTACTCCCTATTTGTGCCAATGACTCCGTGGCTCACAAATAGAGCATCCATCAGCTTCGTCATCGCCCTTTCCACCGTTGATGTTCTTAGATAGATCAACGACGACTCGAGCATCTGATTTGCCCGGTTGGCAACGGTGGCATAGCCACGTGAGCGCTCAGAGAAACATAGATCGGGCCTCACGCCGTGGTCATCGTTGTTCGATGATCTCTAGTAGTTGCGACTCATGTGTCCTCATGGGGCAACTTTTATAATCCGCTGCGTGAGTTCCTCTGCATAGACAGTATTTTACCTCTTGGGTTGAACATTTGTTGGGATTATGTTGGTCAGTACATGTGTGACACCTCACATCTGATCTACACCCTTTGAGGGTATGTCCATACATCCAGAATTTTTCGCACTGAAGTGGGCGAGGGGATAGCGCATTAACACGATAAATTATTGCTATGCCTTAACTTTGGTTGGTCGAGCCATGCCGGCAAAAGTCACAATCATTGATTCTGTAGGGACCTTTTTGTTCTCAACGTTTCGCGAGCATCGAAATACAGAGACTGCTCCTGCGGCCGCAAACATTTCAAGTATTTCGGGTGGTGTAAGGTTCAAGTCCCCTCCTCGAACCAGTCCCTTCGCACAGGCCAAATGGACAGGTACGAAACAGCTCACCGGATTTGAGGCGAACGTTGTGCATTTAGAAGATCTGTGATGCAGGCCTGGTCCGGCGAGCAGCACAGGATGCCTCCACGCCCAAATTGACGCACCTCAGTAATCATTTGGTAATAATCGGAAATCTTCCGGAGTTCTTCCTGAATTAGTTTCGGGTTTTTCATGCGAATAGACTCGCCGTTGGTTGGAACCAGGGCCACAGGAACGCTCTTCAGACCACTGCGCAAAAATAGATCGATTGGCAAATCACTGTTAGGAAGGGAAGCCGACCAGGCAGAATATGCCTGGCCGGGAGAGGAAAGAGACATCAGGTTAATTGGCTTAACAGCACCGCCCGATCCGGTCGCTCCCCCACAGGAGGAAGCGCTAAGGTGCCCTTGAAGTAGCAGCGGGGGTAGATCCCGAATTGAAACCGGACGCTCAGGCCTCAGGAATCACCGGAGGAAACCTCAAGGACAGCGAGGACAGCGAGGACCTACTAGGATGGCGGACACCACGAAAGCGAAAAAATCACGAACATTGCCACTGAGTCGTCTTCTTTAGGCTTCGCATCAGTATGGCTCAGATCACACAAACTGCAGCAGAAGGAGCGTAATGTAGATTTCAGAAGTTGCATCTCGTCATCAGGCTTAGATGACGAGCTTCAGAGAACACACTTAGAGCAACTTTCACAGTGCAAAAACTGCTGCTTACATAAAAACGGTCCGGAGCACACCAAGCATGCGTTCAGGCTGGGAGCTTAATATAATAATAATAATAATAATAATAATAATAATAATAATAATAATAATAATAATAATAATAATAATAATAATAATAATAATAATAATAATAATAATAATAATAATAATAATAATAATAATAAGTTTGCTTTATTTAATTATTTACTCCCTCCTTTGGTTATTTCATCAGCGTGACGCCTTCCGCTACATTTACACTACTACTACTACTACTATTACTACTACTACTACTAAAACTATGGCGATGACGACGATGACGGCACAGGGTAGGCAAAAGTAGTTTCACTGCAAAAAGAAGTGATGACGTGGGGTTCCATGTTTAGGTTTTTTATGTGCGTTTTTCTTCTCTCAAAATGCAAAAAAATATATGAAGTTCTAAATACTTTTGTGTACAAAAAGTGGCGTTACTTCATTTCTCATGCTGTGGCCTTGAACCTTGAATGCTTCTCAGATTGCCGAGATCCACGTGAACTTTGACTACGATCCCACCACATACGACAACGACATTGCGCTGCTGCAACTGGACGAGGCCGTGGAGCTGACCCCTCGCGTGAGGCCCGTCTGCCTGCCCACGGACCGATCGGCCAGAGTACATGTGCAGGAAGGAAAACTGGGAGTGGTAAGCGCACTCACTGCAATTATATCGTTGAGTCTGCATAGCACTGACGAATCTAGGCAGGCGGGGCGAAGTATCAAATATGCAAAGCACCAATTTTCTACTTCAAACAGAATGCATTTCTTCAGAACTAAAAACGCGCATTTTTTTAGTCTTTAGCAGTCTGCGGGTGAATGGGCATTTGCTCCCGTACTTACCTTCAAAAACTTGTTTCAGACAGTGTACATACACGTACCAAGTATCTACCTCATTTAATTTAGTTTACGTACTTGAGAAAAGAACTGAGCAGAAGACAACGCTCTGCACTCCGAAGTTTCCATGAATACTACAATCTAACTGCTGAGGGCGAAAACCATGGAAAAACTGAAACTATGGATAGATACTAAGCGATAACGCCTTGCAGTTAACAGTCACAAAGACCATGACTCACCTCAAATGTTGCGTTTGCATAGCGAAACACAGTCATAGGCCAGATTACCACAGCAATGCGCCTCCATGCCGCCTCCAAGAAATTCATACACGTACACACATTCCTTACGGCCCGCTGAACTTTAGGTAGTATATACTGAGGTATTATATTTTGTGCTCTGATCATCAAGTAACGATTTTCTATTTCCTTCTCTATATCGAGATCGTGGTATAACTTTTATTCATCGTTATGGTTCGCACACATTCCTGACAAGTCACTGAGACGCCTTTACTCATATTTATTTTAGTCATAGTGCTATTAAAGTAGAGAAGTTAACTTCGTTGGTGGAATAGCACGGCGACTCATTGCCACGATGTTGTCTCTCCAGGTGACCGGTTGGGGCCTGACGGAGAGCGGCGATTACGCGGACGTGCTGAGCGAGGCCGTGCTTCCCGTGGTGGCGAACGAAAAGTGCCAAGAGGCGTACGAGCGCGCGGGCGTGCCGCTCACTGTGTCCGAGGCCATGTTCTGCGCTGGTCACGCCAACGCCACGTCGGACGCCTGTAGTGGTGACTCGGGCGGTCCCATGGTGTTCCTCGACGACGCGGTCACCACCGAACGGCGCTGGATCCTCGAAGGCGTCGTCAGTTGGGGGAGCCCGTCCGGGTGTGCCGTGGCTAACCAGTACGGCGGGTACACGAGAGTCTTCGCCTTCCTCCCCTGGATCAAGCAGTTCGTCTGAGCGTGACAACCTCATTTCAGTGGGTCCTACCAAACACCGCGTCAAAGATGCTGCGTGGGCCACCTCTGATTGAGCACGAAAGCCTGGCTCGCTACACACGAAATGAATGGCCGCCCACTGGTCCCGCACTGACAAGTGACTCATTCGCTTTTTACCTGCGATGACCATTTGACGATGGAACTTCTTCTATTGCTTTACCTTTGTTTGCAATTCGGCACTACCGTGTAGAAGCGACGGACCCCAGACGACTTGCAGTAACGCCTTTTCCCCACAGTCTGTTTCTATTCGTAAAATCATACGGTGTCTGCCCCTTTCTCGAGTTTTGCTCAAAAGAGAGATGTGAGAGTGGCGAATATCAGTTGAGGAATTAACCAAAAGTGGCTGATCGTAAGGCGTTAATATAGAATGAAGGCTACGTAAGCTCGCGGGCACGCACTTTTCGAAAGCTACAAGGCCAACGAACCTTGTAGCTTTCAAGTACCTCATTTGTTTGAATGCTGCGGAATGAGTTTTCTGCCACCTCACACTTATAAATTTAAAGCATTCGCACAAAGTTAATATAAGAAGCAATCGCGCTTGCACATGCTAAAAAAATAGAAGATGTTAATGATTGCAGCACTGTTACACAAGATTTGCAGGCATATTAAAATAAATACGTGTGAATTGTTGAGGTCGTTCAAACACCATTTCCGCACCATGAACCTATTTGTAAATAATTTTTAAACATTTCTTGTTTTGTTTATTTACCTAAGTAACTTTTGCAAGCTAAGTCATTTTACACCAGACACATTTTTGAATAAAGTGGGAAATAAAACAGTCACGCCAATTCCGGAAGGCCATACAAGTGTTAGTAATACTTTTATTTCTTTATATATATTTCCTAGAAATGCGAAATATGATATAAACACTGGCTGGTGACGCAATGCATTCTAATACAATGGCAACAGAAAAAAAAAACTTCTCTCAATTGTGCGCGCTGAAGTCTGCGTATACAAGAGTCTTAACACACCAAATGTGCGTGATGCAGTCAATCTACACTGATACTAAATTGTAGTGCAATATTTCTACATTGAAATGTCAAGTTTTTTCAAGAGCGCATTTCGCAATAAACTGCCATGCGAACAACTTCCTCTCCTGACTTGATTTTTTTGGTCACTTTCTTTTTTACATACGCAAGCGCGCGAGACAGAAGTCATCAGGAAACGCGGGGTGGCTAACCAGGCTACCAGGCTGAACTCAATTGCTAAACCTGCACTGTGAAAACTGAAAATTCGGGAATGCCAAACCGTTTCGCACAATAAAAGTTGTATAGCAGCACAAGGCAAGGATATATATATATATATATATATATATATATATATATATATATATATATATATATATATATATATATATATATCCCAGTGACATGAATAAGTGACATGTCTCTTGATCCCAGTGACATGAATTACAACGGATGTTACTACAACAGCAATGATTCCCATGACTACAAGTGTGCCCACGGCTTCAACTACCACCAGGGTCCAGTGAGTTTTGCTTGCTTTCTTTTGTTTCACGTACTCGGTGAATTTTTTCTTGCAAAAAAGTTTGTCTGCTGAGATTATAGACTGATATGCTCATAGAGAAGAGGTGCAAACGTGAGGCATATCAACACTTTTCTTATCTCTTTATACTGGCTGTTGTGAGCAGAGGTGAGCAAATTCACTCATTAGTCATCTCAGCATACTCATCTAGACTCCGATACAGCTGTCCGGATACATTTGCATGGGTATGAGTCCGAGTGAGTCCATCTCAGGAAGAGTTTTCTGAGTCTGAGGCCAAGTGAGCCCAGTTAGCAGACCAAGCTTACGACGCTCTTTTATGCTTCCACCCGATGCGCTGTTACATTCCGTTTGTAAGTGCAAGCGCACTATGGTCGCTGATTTGGAGGTGTGCTCAAACAGAAACTGAGCTTTTTCTATTACACTTTCTCTGCTTGTGGTACAACATTTTAAGCATTGCCCCTCTCGAACTACTGCCTTCTACTGGTAATCCACGGTTCCGATCGTTTCGTTTCTTTCATTTTTTTGAAGCATCTTAGAATGCTTTTTCTGGAATGGGTTAGACACAATGTCCTTTCAACGTAGAAATTAGAAGGAAATTTTATGGCATTAGCCTATGGTAATACTCACTTCATCAGCAACTTCTCGAGCAGTCTAACTAAAATTTACTCGAATCACAGCACAAACTCTTGATAGGGTCATCATCTGTTGACCTGGAAGGTCATCCAGGCTTGGGATTGGCACCGACCAACATTCTACTAAGTAAGAGGAGCCGAGCAGCTGTGCTTATTTTACACGGGAAAATAATTATAATGTAGCAGTGTTCTGTTTAACACTCTCCTGTCACCCTCATCATCTTGAACCTTAAAGTTCATTGCCAGCCTTCTCAAGCAGGCCCTATCAAACCTTTGAGCTTTACTTTATTTGTATGCTTAGTAGACTTGTAAAAATATTCAAGCACTTTGAATATTCAAATGAACATCTGATTTTCCTTCGATTTCAGTTTGCAAATTTTAAAGTATGACAATTAACGATTAGGTGAATAATATGGCTAAGCAGCATGTAATCCCCCTGTAAAAGTGGTTGCACTGCAGTGAAAGGGTGTTGTAGTGTGAATACAGCTAGAGAAGCGTACATTGGGATGCTGGTTGGTAAAATACAATTGAAAAAATATAACTAAGCTAAAGATGATTAACCAGAAACGAAGTGGCCAGGATGACCACAGAATAACAACTGGTTCATTGAAACACACACCATCCTTATGGAACAAACTAAGCACATCCGCAGTGACAGTCATGACACATGACAAGTTGCATCATCCCGAAGAACTCTATGTACAGAAAAGGAGATCCCGCTCTGTCCTTACTGCAGGGGCGCCTGCGCATACTGCAGGGGCGCCTGCGCAAGTAGGCGTTTGGTGTGTAGTGACACCACGAACCCGAGCTAACGGGGGAGTTTCGACTCCCTCCCACGCCTAGCCGTGCGTGGCTTTGCCGTGTCCGAGGAAAAGGGGATCCTGGGGGTTGAGCCGACGCTGGGTGATTGGACCGTTAAGGCCCCCCGGCAGAGGCAACACACCCCTTTGGCCCCGGCTTCACGTAGACGGCACCCCTGAGCTGACCCACCCAGGGGAATCGGCAGTCGCCTTTTCCTATCTCTCTCTCCCTACATCTTCGTCTTTATCTCTTACTATTTATCTGTCCTGTCTTCTACTCTCTTCCGTTTACTTCCAAACTTCCTGGCGGCTAGGGTTAACCCTGTGCAAATAGCCTACCTTGGTCTAGGCGCATTGGGTTATAGTGGCGTTGTACGGCTGGTGTCTGCAGGTTTCAGCATTTGTAACCTTGTAGCGTCCCCTCGTTGGGCTCCGTGGTGGGTGGCCGCCAACGCTGCTGAACAACAATAAGGAAGACATGCATGGAGCATTCCCACTACTGTCTGATCGTACCGGCTTAAAACCGGTACGCACCGATGATCTCACCAGAGAAGGATTGGCCACCCTGGTGCAGTATCTGGCCACCCCCTCCCGTAGGCATTCGTCAATTAACTCACGGCCCTCAGTCCCCACCAGCTGCGGAGCAACTGACCACGGCGGCGGTCAGATCTGCAAATCAGCAGAGGGTGCTAGGAATCTCTGGATACGGACAGGCCACCATTGGAACTTGAACTTAGCAACGTTTAACGTTAGAACGTTATCTAGTGAGGGAAGTCTAGCTGTATTATTCGAGGAGCTAGAAGGCATTAAATGGGATATAATAGGGCTGAGTGAGGTTAGGAGGACAGATGAGGCCTATACTGTGCTACAGAATGGGCACGTCATTTGCTATCGGGGCTTGGCAGACAGAAGAGAACTGGGAGTAGGGTTCCTAATTCACATAAACATAGCTGGCAACATAGAGGATTACTATAGCATTAATGAAAGGGTGGTAGGCATTGTAATTAAACTGAATAAAAGATACAAAATGAAGGTAGTACAGGCTTACGCGCCTACATCCAGCCATGATGACGCTTCAGTTGAAAGCTTCTATGAAGACGTGGAATCGGCAATGAGTAAGGTGAAAACACAGTATACTATAGTAATGGGCGACTTTAATGCAAAGGTAGGGAAGAAGCAGTCTGGAGACCAGGCAGTAGGAGATTATGGCATCGGCACTAGAAACGCCAGAGGAGAGCTACTAGTAGAATTCGCAGAACGCAATAATCTGCGTATTTTGAATACCTTCTACCGAAAACGAGAAAACCGCAAGTGGACATGGAGGAGCCCTAATGGCGTAAATAAGAACGAAATAGACTTTATAATGACTGCACACCCAGGAGTCGTGCAGGATGTGGAAGTGGTTGGCAAGGTAAGATGCAGTGACCATAGAATGGTACGGGCTCGAATCCGCCTAGACTTGAAGAAGGAACGACAGAAACTGATACGCAAGAAGCAAATCAATGAGCTAGCACTGAGAGGGAAAGTACAGGAATTCAGAGTGTCACTGCAGAACAGGTACTCTGCTCTTAGCGAGGAAACCATCCTTAGCGTAGATACAATGAATGATAATCTGACGAGTATCATCACGGAGTGTGATGTGGAAGTTGGAGGCAGGGTAGCTAGACAGGACACCGGCAAGCTTTCCCAGGAAACGAAGAACCTAATTAAGAAGCGTCAAATCATAAAAGTGTCAAGTACAACAGACAAAATAGAACTGGCAGAGCTTTCGAAGCTGATTATAGACGTAAAGTATGCGATGTAAGAAGGTATAACATGGAGAGAATTGAGCACGCTCTGAAAAACGGAGGAAGCGTCAAAGCAGTGAAGAGGAAACTTGGGATAGGCAAAAGGCGGATGTATGCACTAAGGGACAAAGAAGGCAAATTAACTACCAATATGGATAGGATAGTTAAAATAGCGGAGGAGTTTTACAGAGATCTGTACAGTAGCCGAGACAACCACGACCTTAATACTATAAGAACTAGCAGTAACCCAGACGATACCCCACCGGTAATGATAGAAGAAGTCAGAAAAGCTTTGGAGAGCATGCACAGAGGCAAAGCTGCTGGTGAGGATCAAGTAACATCAGATCTGCTGAAAGATGGAGGGCAGATTGTGTTAGAAAAACTAGCCACTCTATTTACGAGGTGTCTCATGACGGGAAAAGTACCAGAGTCTTGGAAGAACGCTAACATCATCTTAATACATAAGAAAGGAGATGACAAGGACTTGAAGAATTAGAGGCCGATTAGCTTGCTCTCTGTAGTATACAAGCTATTTACAAAGGTAATTGCTAGCAGAGTAAAGAAAACATTAGAATTCAATCAACCAAAGGAACAAGCAGGATTTAGAACAGGCTACTCAACAATTGACCACATTCATACTATCAATCAGGTAATAGAGAAATGCTCAGAGTATAACCAACCACTATACATAGCCTTCATAGATTACGAGAAGGCGTTTGATTCAGTAGAACTATCAGCCGCCATGAAGACACTGCGGAATCAGGGCGTAGATGAAATATATATAAACATTCTGGAAGAAATCTACAGGGGATCAACTGCTACCATAGTGCTTCATAAAAAAAAGCAACAGAATACCAATAAAGAAGGGTGTAAGGCAGGGGGACACAATCTCCCCAATGCTATTTACTGCGTGCTTACAGGACGCTTTCAGAAGCCTAGAATGGGAACAGTTAGGGATAAGAGTTAATGGAGAGTACCTCAGTAACCGGCGCTTCGCCGATGACATTGCATTGCTGAGTAACTCAGGGGACGAATTGCAACTCATGATTACGGAGTTAGACAAGGAGAGCAGAAAGGTGGGTCTTAAAATTAATCTGCAGAAAACGAAAGTAATGTACAACAAGCTCGGAAAGGAGCCGCGCTTTGCGATAGGTAATAGTGCACTTGAAGTTGTAAAAGACTATGTCTATTTAGGGCCGGTAATAACCGCAGAGCCTAACAACGAGATTGAAGTAACTAGAAGAATAAGAATGGGGTGGAGCACATTCAGCAGGCACTCTCAAATTATGACAAGTAGATTGCCACTGTCCCTCAAGAGGAAGGTATATAACAGCTGTATCTTGCCGGTACTTAGCTACGGAGCAGAAACCTGGAGACTCACAAAGAGGGTTCAACTTAAATTGAGGACGACGCAGCGAGCAATGGAAAGAAAAATGGTAGGTGTAACCTTAAGAGACAAGAAGAGAGCAGAGTGGATTAGGGGACAAACGGGAGTTAAGGATATCATAGCTGCAATAAAGAAGAGGAAATGGACATGGGCCGGGCATGTAGCACGTAGACAGGATAACCGCTGGTCATTAAGGGTCACCAACTGGATTCCCAGAGAAGGGAAGCGGGGTAGGGGGAGACAGAAGGTTAGGTGGACAGATGAGATTAAGAAGTTTGCGGGTATAAATTGGCAACAGCAAGCACAGGACCGGGTTAACTGGCGGAACATGGGAGAGGCCTTTGTCCTGCAGTGGACGTAGACAGGCTGATGATGATGACGATATAATATATATATATATATATATATATATATATATATATATTATGAATTTTTGGTAGTCTTGGTAGTGACAATGAGGACAAAGAGACAAGCGGATGATGGTGATTGTGATCATGCAGGGATGAGGACGATGCAAGTAACAAATGCCCACACTGATTCCCCCCCCCCCCTCCCTTGGAAGCGGACACCCTGGCCGCCGTAAGTCAAAGTGATCAAAGTGACGGGGAACGTCGCGTGAAAGGTTTCATGCGACAAACGTGGACAATCTCTGTGCTGCTGTAGCGGTGGTCTGTTGGGGCAATGAGTGGTGTCACACGATAATTAATCGGCGACGTCTGTTCTAAAACAATGTATGGCCTGATGAAACGTGGTTGGAATTTGTCACAGAGACCAGGAGTGCAAATAGGTGTCAAAAGCAGCACCTCGTCACCAGGTTGGAAAGACACAACGCGGTGGGATTCGTCATAGAATATCTTCCGCTCGTGCTGTCTCGCTTAAGTATTGATGTGAGCCGATGGCGAGACTGGGCCAGGCGGGAAATGTATTATTCGCTAGAAGACTGACATGAATTCCCATGGCTGCTAAAGAAGGAGACGTCGAGAAAGGTAGTCGGGATGCATCCGTACACGAGGTAAAACGGTGAGTAGCAAGTTGTTCGCTGAACAGCGGTGTTGTAAGCGAATGTTAGGAATGGTAAAAGAGTATCCCAGTTTTTGTGGTCGTGTTGGACGTAAACGGCTATCAGGTCTGCAAGGGTTCGGTGAAATCTTCCTGTGAGACCATTTGTCTGAGGGTGGTAGCTTGAAGCTGTCTTGTGAGTAGTTCCAGAAGCACGCAGTACTTCATTTACCATTTGTGACAGGAACACTTTGCCATGATCACTAAGCAGTACACAAGGAGCCACATGACGCAGGATTATGGCATGAAGAATAAAGTCTGCAACTTCCACAGCTGAGCCTGTAATAACAGAGGAAGTCTCAGCCAGGTGGTCCACGGCGGTCACTATCCATCGTTTGCCAGCAGATGTGACGGGGAGAGGCCCGTAAAGGTCAACACCTACAACCTCGAAAGGCATTGAAGGGCATGGAAGTGGCTGTAGAGGTCCAGCAGGTGCAGACGTCGGGAGTTTACGACGCTGGCATGGGCAGCAGGAACCAACGTACCACGCTACACTAGAAGAAAGGCGAGACCAGTAATAACGACATCGAATGCGGTCAAGAGTTTTTTTAAAACCAAGATGACCAGCAGTCGTCTTCGTGGAAGGCTTCGAGCACCTGAAGTCGAAGAGAGCGTGGCAGTACAGGAACCCAGCGCTGACCGCCGGGGTGGTAGACGTGGTGGTAGAGAACCCCATTGTCCAGCTTAAAGTGCAGGAGTTGACGACGGAGGCGCGCGTTTGGTGGATGAGAAACTGCCGAAAAGTGGTCCATCATGCATCTGCAGTATGAATCAGACCGCTGGCGGGAGATAAATGTTGGCTCGTCGTCCGAAAAAGGTTGCGTTATTGATGCGAGCGTATGAACTTTGGTAGATGTGGCGGTTGAGTTCTCACCAACGCTGATATGGGTAGTTGGAAGCGGGAAACGAGATAAAGCATCGGCGTCTTGATGTTTTCTTCCTGACTTGAGTGTTATGTCAAAGTCGTACTCCTGCAAGCGTAGTATCCACCGACCCAAGCATCCGGACAAGTTTTTCAGGGTAGAAAGCCAGCATAAGGCATGGTGGTCCGTAACGACTGTGAAGTGACGGCCATGTAGATAGGGGCGGAACTTCTGGACCGACTAAACCACAGCCAAACACTCTTGCTCAGTTATAGTGTAGTTCTTTTCAGCAGGGGTGAGTACGCGACTGGCATATGCAACAACTTTCTCTAGGGAAGACTTGTCGCGTTGTAGAAGAACGGCTCCTATACCAAGGCCGCTAGCGTCGGTATGAAGGATAGTCGGTGCGGCTTCGTCAAAGTGGCAGAGCAGAGGTTCAGACGTGAGTGCCCGCTTCAACAGCTCGAATGCTGTTTGACATTCTTGAGACCACAGAAAGGGGACGTTCGAAGCGAGTAGTTGGTGTAATGGAGCAGCAATAGAAGCGAAGTTCTGGATAAACCGGCGAAAATAGGAGGCGAGGTCAAGGAAACTGCGAAGGTCCTTTAGTTTTTCGGGATGCGGAAAGTGAAGGACTGCAGAAATCTTGTCAGGGTTGGGCCGTATGCCATATTTGCTAACGACATGTCCTAAGACCTTGATAGATTTGCTAGCGAAAGAGCATTTCTTAGTGTTTATTTGAAGCCCGGCGCCGGCAAGGCACGCCAGAACTTGATACAGTCGTTCTAGGTGCTCAGGAAACGTTGACGAAAAGATAATAATGTCGTCCAGGTAGCAAAGACCACTTTTCCATTTCAGGCCGCGCAGCACGGTATCTATCATGCGCTCAAAAGTCGCGGGTGCGTTGCAGAGCCCGAAAGGCATCACGTTGAATTCATATAGCCCGTCGGGGGTTGCAAACGCCGTTTTTTTCCTTGTCGTCCTCATGCACGGGGATCTGCCAGTACCCAGAACGCAAGTCGATGCTTGAGAAGAATTCGGCGCCTTGTAGGGAATCAAGGGTGTCGTCAATGCGTTGCATAGGGTACACGTCCTTGCGTGTGATCTTATAGAGCGCCCGGTAGTCTACGCAAAAACGCACAGAGCCATCCTTTTTGCGGACCAAAACAATAGGAGACGACCAAGGGCTAGATGAGGGACGGATGACTTCCCGTTTAAGCATGTCCGCAACGTTTTCTTCTATAATTTTTCTTTCAGCTAGAGACACGTGGTAGGGTCGGCGGTGTACGATAGATGTCCCAACAGTTTGAATTCGATGTGCTGTAGTATTAGTGCGGCCCAGTTTAGACGAGCAAAAATCGAAAGAATTTGCATGTTTCTGTAACAATGCGAGCAGCGTCTGCCTCTGTGAATATGTAAATTCGCTGCTGATAGCGGTGGTAAAGGCGGAGGAAGAAACATGCTCACCGAGGGAAGGTTCTTTTGGATGCGATGGCCTGAAGTGGCGTGACAAATACAGGCTCGAAGTCGGCAACACGGGCCACAGTAGTGCCCTGTGGCAGTAAGATCTTCTCCGGTGTAGAGTTGACAGCGGTGATAAGTGCAGAGCCATTGCAAAAACGAACGACGCCGGACGGAAGAACTATACCTTTACGAACGCAAAGTGGTGACGGTGAGACCAATACATCAACGTGATAGATGTCATTGGACGTAATGCTGACCATTTGCTCTTGTAGTGGCGGCAGTTCGATGTCTTTCGCAGCGACCAGACGAAGTGCCTTCTGATTGTCGTAGTCAAGCATGTAGTCTGTGTCAGCGAGATGAACGACGCGTTGTCCACAACAAATCGCTACGGAAGCAGATGATAGAAAACCCCACCCTAAAATAGTTGGTGAGAGCAGCGGGACAGGACAGCAAACTGGCAATGATGGCGGATGCCATCGATGAAAACACGCACAGTACAAAACGCGGAAGGGCGAATGACGTTCCTCTGGGCAGCAACTAACGTGGGACCATCGTAAGGCGTCATTACTTTCCTTAAATGTTCACACAAATCAGCATGTATCACAGACAATGTGACACTTGTGTCCACCAAAGCATCGACACGCACTCCTTTCACTTCCACAGAAAGCGTGTTACACGGGCCTGATGGAGGAATTTCAGTTCAAATTCCGAATGCAGTTTTTCCTCCACAAACTGCATCACTTAGTTTCCCGAATGAACATCAGATGAGAATGAGGCGGGCCGAAGTGGAGAAGTGGAACGGCGGAAGGGCGAAGGCGAGCGGCGTCTCGTGTTTCGGCTGTTTCGTGGTGCAGTCGATGCCGGAGGAGATGGAGACCGGTGCGGGGGAGACAAATAACGCCGACCTTGATAAGACGCCCCAGTGTACGAATCCCGTTCGTGCACATCGTTCCGACGCTCATCTTGCTGGCGATTTTGGCAGAAACGAGATATGTGGCCGCGATAGCCACAGTAGTAGCATACAGGGGGAGACTAGCGCCACGGTGGGGAATAGAAGCTATTCGGGGCACCTAGAGGTAGCACGGTCAGGTGGGCCGAAGGGTCAGGGAGCACGGAATGGCAGTTTATCGGGGGAGTGGCAGCAACTGATGCGTAGGATGGACGCAGCAATGTCGCGTGGGCGTCGCTGGGAGGCACGGCAGCAACTTCAGAGTACGTGGGTATGGGGCGTGAAGCAGGTGGCTGTACGGGCGCAAAGCTGGTCAGCGATGTAAGTTCCTCCCTGACGATGTCACGCAAGGGTGCTCCCGAAGACTGTGTAGGACGCGCTGTAGGAGGTGTAAAGCCCATAGACCACAATTCTTCACGTATAATGTCCTGGATGAGGTCACGCAGGTGGCCATGAGACGTAGAGTGGTGGTCGTCAATGTCCGGTTGGAGGCGAACAGAGTCCAGCGTATCGAGGCGCTGGCATGTCGTCACGACATCAGCGATTGTAGCTGGGTTTCGCACAGCAAGGGCATTAAAGGCAACAGGCCCAATGCCTTTCAATATGTGGTGCACTTTGTCCGATTCCGGCATGGATTGATTGACACGCCGGCACAGTGCGAGGACATCCTCGACGTATGAAGTGTACGATTCACCGGAATGTTGTCGGTGAGTATCAAGTGTCATCTTCGCGACGACGGATCGAATGTCCGGGGTCCCAATAACGTGTCGCAGCTGCTGCTGGAAGGTAGCCCAGTCGGGTAAGTCAATGACGTGGTTAAAATACCATGTCTTTGCGACTCCGGTCAGATAAAAAGGAACGTAACGCAGTTTGGTGGCCTCGTCCCACCGATTAGCAACACTTACGCGGTCGTAATCGTCGAGCCAGTCTTCTACGTCTTCTCCACGAAGACCAGCAAAAAGCGGAGGTTCCCGCTGATGTCCGTGTATGTAAATAGGAGGGGCAGCTTGCGTCGGTGCGTGGTTGATGACATCAGCGCCGGTAGGCTCGGTCTGGGACGTGCTGCCTGACAGTGCGCGCAATCGGCGGCCTGAACGAAGCTCCAGCGGGTAGAGCGGGCTGCGGGAGGTAAGAGGACCGAAAATCCACCTCCACCACGTATGAAGTCTTGGTAGTCTTGGTTGCGACAGCGTTTAATTGAGGAAAGACCTCGCAAAACGAACGGGCAGAGCCAGTACACAGACGATGACGATGATGATGACCCAGAGTGACAATGAGGACAAAGAGACAAGCGGATGATGGTGATTGTGATCATGCAGGGATGAGGACGATGTAAGTAACAAATACCCACAATATATATATATATATATATATATATATATATATATATATATATATATATATATATATTATTAGTTACCCGCAAATAGAAATATAGAAAAGTTAGATGAGGGACCTGTTAACGCTGATTGCAAGAGGGTGCGGGGTGCGTAGCATCTTCCGGGACATCAACACGAGCATATAGTCGTATGTAAGCTTGCGTCCAAGGAGGGTAGAGGGGAAGGCAAGTTTTTGTTGCACCTTCACCTAGGCGAGGCTCTCCCGTCATTGTTTAATTTGCTGGTTTATGGCTCTGCAGCTTCTACACGACAGCGGTAGCCCAGGACCTTTGATATCACATTCGAAGGACTGTTCACTTCCCACCTCGGCCTCCCTCCCGGAAGGCGGGGGACCAAAGGGAGGCCGTTGTGAGTAGCGTGCCATCGCTTTTCATTTTCGTTTTTGCCCCAGTTGCAATGCTTCTTTTTTTCTCTTGTTTTCGAACAATGGAAAGGGAGGGGTGCTGCTGTGAAGCTTCGCTCTTCTTATGAAGAACCTTACCTTAGCCTGGTAAATCGTATTTATCAAAACGTACATTTGGGTTCACTGGTGTGTGTTAATCTTGACGGAAAATCTGCACTCGCTGACGCACTTACTTCTTTCCCCCTAGTCCGTGCCTGATTGTGCACCTTTTCTCATCGTATCTGCCTTCCGTCTCTCCTCGTCTTATGGCCGCAATCTCTTGCGGCCATAATTAGTTCATAGAAATAGACATATAAGGAGGACGGGAGGAGGAAGAAGAAGGAAGGCCAAAGACAGAAAGTTGCTTCTGAAGGGGCACAAAGCCTGCCAAGAAGGACGGTGTACAAATGCAGATAGGGGCAATAAATAGACAGACGGGAAGGAAAAAGGGAAACAAAAGCAGAGGCAAGGCGTTTTACCCCATTATATTAGAGTACGTATTTCTCGAAAGTTGAGGTAGGCACACTGTTTGTAGCAGCACGTAGGACGCTTTCAAGCGCTGTGTGTGTTTGATGCCTGGGTGTGTGTGTGTGGGTGCGTGAACGTGTCGTGTGTTTGATCTCCAATTAGTCTTTAAAAGCATGCTTTAAGCACGTGCCTTCATGAAATAAGCAATAGCCGAAAGCCCACTCAAAGCACTAGTTAATGCACTAATAAGTTATCGAAATAATAATTGTATGAATGTGTATTGCACATATGACTGCTTTGCCATGTCCGCAGGAATTTTCAGCAAAAAGTCTCACTTTTCTTTGACTCCGCTATCTTCTAAGCTCACAGCAGTACGGGGTACGCAAAGTACATGTTTTTCAAACAATTTTCCTCGATTGATTCGTTCCGCCGTTTCAGTTGTACTGTGCTGAGTGATCCAAATGCAATGGACGAAGTGCATGCCCACTGGCAAGTTTTTATAGCCGCATATTCTTCCCTCTTATGCCGCCATGGCGACGAGAAAATACGTATAGTGCAGCTAAACGCAGGAAAGACCTGTATATAGTTTGCGAAAATGATCTCGTTACTTTAATCACGTCGTAAGAGAATGCTCGTTAAAAAAACCCTAGGTGGTCAAAATTTTAGGAGCCCTCCACACCCCGTCTCTCATACGTTAAACCCAACATATCATGAGTAGCAGAACGCGTTCATAAGTTGCATAAATAAGCAGCATGATAGCACGACATCTTCGGTTGGCCTTGTGCCTGAGCGATGTGAACGCCAAAGTGTGACAATCTGAAAAAACAAATTGGCCCGAATTTACATGTTACACTGCTAGGTCGTTGAAAGACGATAGTCTTGCGTCTGGAGAGAGTGAACAAAACGTTTATTAGATGTTCTGCGCAAGAAAATTGGTGAATGGTATTCTGAAGGCGCTGCGTTAGAGTGCCTCGAGCGTGTAGCGGAGGCGAACAAGCGCATCTAGGCACGTTAGACACGAGCGCCATCTGGCAGTCATCTTCGAAAACGAAAGCGTGCGTGACCACGGAGAAAGATGCACGCCAGTCTTGGAGGTGATAAGGTGTAGAATTCAAAGCGACGGGCAGGTGCCACCACCATGTCATCGTAGCAAAGCGTTGGAAACACCTTCTTGGGCATCGCGTTGCACTGTCAGCGCAGCGCGATAAACGCTACAGTCCTTAGAACTACTTGTGTGTGCCTCTTCTAGTATAAAGGCAGACATACAAAACATTGACGTGTTGTTATGGCGCCTCAGATATGCGCAATATTTGCTTTTTAATTGAAAATCGCACAACTGTGAACGCTAAACCTTGAGGAATATTGGTGGGCGCTGCGGATGGGGTTGCGATTTAGTGTTGTTTGGAGTATCGTTAGGGCGGACAAACAGACAAATGAACAGACAGACAGACAAACAGACCAAAATTTTTCCATCGAAGGTCCCCAAGAAAGACTATCGTCTTTAAAAAAACACTAGGCCTGAGCGAAACACGCAGCACTGTCACAGCAAAATCTGGAAGAGCGGCCATTCTAGAGCCTTTTTAAAACTTCTTGGGGTAGCCAGGAGAAGCCGGCGTGCATGGCACCCACTATAGACGCCACAAATCATAATCTCTGTATACTACAGAAGCGTCTATTATACCATCATTCATCATCCTTTGAATAATTTTTCGTCGCCGCAGTGCTGACACGTGGCGGGGCTGGCCATTCGTATACTGCTGTTCGACTTTACGGAATACACCACGCAGAGAAATATCCGTGTTAGGCTTTCAACAAGTTAGACAACCTACCTTTTCAGAAAAAAAGACTATTAACGCCATCATCTATACATAAAGTCACAGAAGAAGGTCTTACACAAGCGCTATCCTGTGATCTACTGTCCCATCAAAACGACTCTGAGTGGAATGCTCTTGTTTTTTCTCTTGTGATTGTTTTTCGCCATATTATTCATTAATTTTTTCTCTCTCTCTCACTTTAAACTCCCCATTGACCAACACCAGTGCAGGCTAGCATTCTTTCTGGTTTACCTCTCTGCTTTCTTCTTTTCTTACACATCTCACTCTTCGGAGAAGCGGGGTACCTGCTACAAACTTGTAAAGCATTTTGTGCCCTTTGTTGATGCTGTGGCTCACGACTATGAAGAATCATACCTGAGGCTTTTGTAATGAAACTCTTCACGCAATCGCTTTGTGTGGCTAAAACGTTTTATTGCACATGTTAACGTGACTTCTTTACCGACATGAAGCCTGCATAAGGTAGATTTGCAATGGCGTGTCAAGCACAGAATTCTGGGCTGCCACGCAGTGGGCCAGGGTTTGAATCGCATTCTATCCTCGGTATTACTTTTTTAGCTTTTTTTTATTTCGCGTTATAGTGGTTACGGACACTGGTGGCACCATTGCTAAAATCAGCCCTTGCTTTGATCTCATAACATTTTTTTTAATTTAAAGCGTTCGTAATCAAAAGGAAGGAATGCACGCATGATAGTTTGACACATTAAGATACTTTATAGTTTGATCGCCATGTTTGATACTAGCACGTTCAGACGTTACGTGAAAACTATACACACTTTGAGTGTCTCAAAAGTGGATGACAAACAGTGCAAAAATTATAGTTGACATGATGAATTAGTCACCATAAATTACACACATTGTCTTTAGAGAGTGAAAAAAAAATCACAGCATATCGATGGAGTGAATGATGATTGGTGGGGTGAAGCGTTCGTCAGTCCGTCCGTGCTTGCATTCGTTCATTCGTTCTTGCTTCCGTCCGCCCATGCGTGCGTCCATGCGTCTGTTTGTGTGTCCGTCCATCCGTGTGACCGTCGGTTATCCGTCCATGCGTCCATTCATGCGTCCGTTCATACGTCCATTTTTCCGTCCATCCGTTTGTTCGCCTGTCTGTCCATCCGTCCCTCCATGCGCCTGTTCGTGCGGCCGTCCATCCATGCGTCCGCCCCTTTGTCTGTCTGTCCGTTCTTGCGTGTGTCAGTCCGTCCGTTCATCTGTTTGTCCCTCCGTCCATCTGTCTATCTAGTGAACACTCAAAGTACCACCATCTCACATCTTTTCAGCATGTATTCATCATATACAAGCGCCGCCATCGAGCGGATATTCTACAAGGACCACTATTTCGGGTATGTGCCACCGGTGGTTACGCACTAAAACGAGGGACGCACAAGCCACGCCATAAAGAGCTTTGTCCCTAAAAGTGAGAAAGGTCGAAGGTAGTCATGGCTGATAAATTCAAGGTTGTTTTTATATGCCGCCAGTTATGATTTTTAAAAAAAATCACGTTGAATACTCATCATGATTGCTTAAATTAAAAAATGGAGTTGGTAGTAGTGTGTACAGCAATTAAGAAAGGACGTACGTTAATAAAAGCAATTTGAAAGCAGAAACCTTTCAGGGTAACTGGAACATAAACGCGATACACGAGAAAACGTATGGTGACCTAAACTGAATATTCGGGCATGCGATTAATGCCCGATAATCCCGAGATGTGCACGTGACCACGTTGACACAGTGAGTGTCTCGGTGGACGGAGATTACGTCAGGATGATCTGTTCGCCGCCGCAGCATCAACAAGATACGCTCTTCCCACGGCAGGGTTGATTACTCGATAGGTCAGTGGCACGGGGTGCGGCTATTTTTAGTTTCCTTAATTTTTAGCCCTTCGCGATTCATCGTTGGCGCGGAATGCTACGCTCCTTAAGTCGGCCACACGTGCAACGTTTGAGTAGATCGGTAGCTGCGCACGCACCGCCCCGAGGTGCTTCAGTTGGTCGCCGCGGCTCACATATAAGAACTTGGGAGGGGTAGTAAAGAATGCGCCCTACATAACGTAATGAGTGTTCATCACGTGAAGAAGAGTAGTAGATGACCGAATGAGTGTATAACATGCTCAGAGCCACCCCGTTATCACAGTGTCAATCCTCACTCATCCACGTTAACGACTTTCAATGAAGGAGAATAGTTGTCTGGCGCATATTATGGTCTACGGTCGCTGCTCGCGCACCATTTCCCCACAAACTTGCACCGAACATGTGCATAAAGACGACCGGCTGTGTTTACAAGTTTCATTCGCTTTTAGGACAAAAGCCTTGAAACAACACTACAGTAAAGAAACTCGGTCAATTTTTATTGATTATTTATATGAAAGCTCTCCTGATGGCTGTTTACTTACAGGAGAAAAAATAAACGAAGAAAATTTTCAATTTTATGTTTCGCGTCGACTTCATGTGCATGTATCTCGTCGTGATGTAACGGCTTTCGAAGTGTTCTTGCGTGTTTTGTACGCAATCGTTTCACGCAGTTTTCTAAAAATTAAGGCATCAGGCTCCTGACCTCTTCAGAGGACAATCCACGTCATACGTAGGTCCTGGTAGATGGTGGGAAATGTATAAAATTGCAGGGAGTTTGTGTGAGAACTTCAAGGTGACGTCGCCCCCTGATCTTCTGTTCGCACGTTTTATTCGCTTGTCAGATGTTTTGGTATTGTGGTGTAGAGTGGTGCATCTGGTATCTTAGAAGAGTGTGTTGCAAATACGAATTTCTTTTGCCCTGCCACGGTGGTGTAGTGGCTGAAGTACTCGGCGGCTGACCCACAGGTCGCGGGATCGAATCCCGGCTGTGGCGGCTGCATTTTCGATGGACGCGAAAAGGCTGTAGGCCCATGTGCTCAGATATGAGTGCACGTTAAAGAACCACAGGTGGTCGAAATTTCCGGAGCCCTCCACTACGGCGTCTCTCATAATCATATGGTGGTTTTGAGACGTTAAACCCCACATATCTATTGCTCTCAGAGTGCTATCAAGGGTACGTTACGCTATGTATCAAGGCCATGTTTTTCCTCGCCCGTACTTCGTGCTCGAGGAAAAAGGTCTAGGCGATTGCAGAGGCACACAAGGAAGTCACTTCAGACATTCTTGAGAACAACGGCAGTCTTACGATTGTTTTAAGCTTGTCGCAGATCGTGCGGGTGTTTGTGATCATTTTGCGTGCGCGGCTGCCCGTGAGCGAATGTATATACGAGTTCGTTGCTCCTCATCATATACGTGCTACGAAAGTGAGCAAGATAACAACTCCATTTTCTGTTGCAGTTTAAACGTGGCTTGCTTTCTCTTCATCACGCATCTCTTGATGTCATGCTTTAGTGCGTTAATAGCTGTATCAGCCTACGCTAAGCGGGGAAGCTTCTGCGTTTCTTTTGTGCAGTTTTGAGCTTTTCGTCTTGTTCGTTGTGCAGTGCATCTGTTTACTTTATGTCTGCCAGATTATAGTAATTTGGACCCAGGCACAGCCCTGCAGTCCACACCTGTATCCATAGTCGGATGCCGATTGTAGTAACTAGGAACTCACTGCAAGCGCTACAACTGGGAGTGAAACCGAGAGATTTTCACACCCTGACATCTCAATGGTTCTAAAAAGAGAAACGTCCTGATGCTTTTACTGATAAGTTAGAGGATATTCGCATACGGTGAAAGGAAAGGAAAAATTCTGTGTACACTTAGAATGGCAATTAAAGGGGCGAGTACGATACGCTATAGCTTCCAAAGCGCGCAGGATTTCTCTCTTCTCTTGAACGCGCTTCCAGCGAATGGTTTCACAAGCGCGCATCCTTATGGAGAGCGTTGGCTGGACGCAGCAGCATCGTTGGGAAGACGTCGGGCGCTCCGGGTGAAATTGGGTCGGTGGTTTTCAGCTCGAGGGAGGGAAGCCGACGGTGGGAGGAGGGGGGCGCGCGCTGTCACTGCAGTGTTTTCAAGGCCAAACAATTCTCCGAGCTCTCCCTTCGCTCTTCTCGCGTCTGCGCCCGCTGATTCGGCCGGCGGCAGCGTTCACGGTCGAGCGATTTGGGCCCCCTTTGTTTCTCGTAAGGAGCACCGCGAGCGTAAAATGAGGAGTCCAAGAGCGACTAGAGGAGGGGGCAGCTTTCGTGCAGACAGATGGAAAAAGATAAAGAAAGCAACTAAAGGCGACGAGCCATCTCGCGAAGCGCGCGCGCATGCCGGTATGGCAGCGTTCTCGTGGTCAGCTAGAAGTATCCCGGTAACCAGGTCGATCCCTCCACGCCCCGGGGCCGCCGGGCAACCTACCCTTGCGCCAGACTGGGAGGAGCGAAAATAAAAAGAACGATAAGGTGTGCGGCTCCAGGGGGAGAAACCCATGCATTACGCTGTTTAGCCTCTTGTGGCAGTCGCCCAACTCTCTCAGGCGGCGAACGGATGAGTGCAAGCGGGAGCGAGACGCGCTCCGAGGATCGCCTGACCAAAAAAGAAAAAAAAAGTCACTGAACCGTTATGCGCCATAAAACTGGAATTGGGTGATGCTACTGAGACACTCTGCGGCCAGGCGGCACAGGGCACAGTTCTTTGAGTTCTGTCCAGATGGTGCTTTCGTGCTCATCCTCGTAAAACTCAGCGACGATAGTGACGCAGCGGCTGTCGCCCCTTTCGGCTCATCGAGCCGACCACAACTGCCACGGGCGTGGTCTTCGGACGACGATCACGGACGTACACGCGTGCGAACGCTGATCTGGACTGCCCTCGTTGATCTGAAACCGACCGCGGTGTTTTTATTGGACTGGTCATGAGGACTCTCACGGTAAGAGCATAGTTTTACCGATGTCTGACAGGCTCATGATTTGTGTTTTCAGTGGGAGAGAACATGTATTTGTCCCAACATTGACAAAAACAGGCCCTCCTGCAAATATTTTGGTATTGGTTACACTGTATATATTTATGCTTTGTTTCAACGAGAACGTACGGTATGCTTATGTTCTCGTGTTTTTCTGGGAAAGTCGTTTGTTTGCGAGTAGAAATGGTCTATTTTTTCTTTAATGTAATCGTATCTACATCGAAGCAGTTAATAATAAGAGGAGCAATAAGACCCCACTTAAGATTTTTTTCTTTTTTGTTTCATGCAGCCAATGCGAATTCTTACACAGTTCTTTCTTGTCCCGCATAAAAATCAACATTTGTAAGACGTTAGGGCCAGAAAGATGATAAGCAAAAAGTTTGTTAATATGTTGATTTGTTGCTAACTTCGCGCTTTTCGTTCAAACTATTAGTGGCCAAAACAGATCAACACCTCTTGAGAGGTATGAAATAAAACAATGTATGGCGATTTCTGCCAGCTCAGATGAAGAAGTGTTTCAGTGAAGGAGAAGAATTGTTTCATTCAAAGTTATGGTTCTACAACATTAATCCCCTTTTCTTGTAAATTAAAAAAGTGCTGCCTTCTAACAAAATCTCCAATAAATGTTACTAAAATCTTTTACCATTCATAGTTAAGTTAATTGCTAAAACGCAACGTGCTTCAGGTACACGAGAGCCGTGATGCAGAAACCCGAAGCCACCCTCGCAATCTAACATATTGTCATGGTTACCCTTGACAACGCATCAAATTACGCGATCCTCTTTTTCTGAAAGCCAACGAGACATAGCAGCGATTTATGAAGACAAGCAGCTCCCAAGACATTTGAGTGACGTACAACGCGTTGACAGTAGCAGAATCTCTAGAGTGTTATCCCTAACAGGTATTTCACCGAAAAATGTTGAAAGTTTATTGCCCATTGCACGTGCCCACACACTCATACGCACACAAACGTCGCCCCTCAATATCGCGCCCATTGTTCCAGCAACTGAAACAACATACACCAGTCGTCATCGAAGTATACTTAAGGTGAAACGCCTCATCGAATCAGCCTTTTAACTTTCATATACAGGGTGTCACAGGCAACTTTAGCCAGACTTTAAAAATATGCCGGCACATGCAATTACGACGCGACTAAATGCATGTTGCTCATCGATGCCTCGAGTTAGTCAGACTATTTTTTTGTGTTCTCAAATATTGTTTAATTAGATCTGCTTAATTAACTAACTTTTGAAGGAACGAACATGGATAAAAAATTTCATTGAGAAAGTTGTAGAACAGTCTGCAAAAAGTCCGAATAGATAGTTTTGAACATTATATCCGTTAAGTATTAGTGTTTTTCTGCTAATTACAAATGCCCACAATATACAGAAAAATACCACGTGACAAACCCGCTCGCCCATCAGTGCGCACGATGATTCTAGTGCTCCCTTACGTTCCGCATTCGAACAATACGCTTCCCTCGCACCGGTTCATGACAGTGATAAGCAGACACAGTGGTTATCGTTTTTGTGACCGATAGCATAACGTGTTCATTGTAAAGCCACCACCATCGTTGCAGCCCTGTCGAGACAGCACACTCGGGCAAATGCTAGAGTCGTTCGTATGCGGAACGTTAGGAAGCAGTAGAATCATTGTGCGCACTGGCGCACGAGCGGGTTTGTCACGTGGTATTTGTTGTATTTTGCGGGCATTTGTTATTAGCAGGAAAACAGTAATACCTAACAGATAGAGTTCAAAACCATCTAATCGGACGTTTTGCAAACCGATCTACAACTTTCTCATTGAAATTTTTCATGCATCTT
Source organism: Rhipicephalus annulatus (assembly GCA_013436015.1). Lineage (NCBI taxonomy): Eukaryota > Metazoa > Arthropoda > Arachnida > Ixodida > Ixodidae > Rhipicephalus > Rhipicephalus annulatus. The sequence continues at coordinate 359,713 of WOVY01009316.1, read as the reverse complement.
CGTTCCTTAAAAAGTTAGTTAATTAAACAGATGTAACTAAACAATACTTGAGAACGCCAGAAAAATAGTCTCACCAACTCCAGGCAAGGGTGAGCAACATGCATTTGGTCACATCGTAATTGCGCGCGCCGGCATATTTTAGAACTCTGGCTAAGTTTATCAAGGACACCCTGTATAACGTTCTCATTGTTGCTATGTCATGCTATAGCCTTGATGCGCCGCGTGAGATACGAAAACGTGACCTTGATATAAGTTGTGGTTCGAGCAAGAGCCGAAACCCGGGATTGTGCGTGGCCAATAAGTGTTCTACCACACATTCACGCCAGCGCTTCGCATTTTTTAAATATGCCCTATACACCGGTCTTGTGGTTACTTTACCGACATCGTATTACGTTCCAGAAGCGTATAAACGCACCAGGTGCCACAGCACGTAAACTGCCCGACTAGTTGGTGGTTTAAAGCTTCCCATACAATACATAAGGCCCAACCACAATCTATCGTCGTCATGTATCGTCAATCTACCGTGGTGAAGGAAGCACCATCATGATGAATTAACAGCCCACTTACAATGTGTGCTTAATTCATTTATAGATAAAAGATATTAATGGCAGAAAATAATAAAAATGAAGATGTATTGATTTAACTCAATTTAAATAAAGATGTTACTAATCATAATGTCGGATGTTTAAAAATGAAGTATATAAAACAACAGTGTGCCACCACGAGACAAACAGTAAGACAAACATCAAATCTTCACGAAGCCACATAGAATATTGAAGCCAGGACGTCAGAATTATAAATGATAGTTAAAATGTATGAGGTATAGTAGAAGTCACTTCGTAATAATCGGGACAGCATTCTACAGTCACATCGAAGAAAGCAAGCTCTTCTCAGGGGCAAGCTTTTTGGAATGAAATGTAATAGATCACTGCCTTCACTGGCTTTCACTTTTCCATCGCTGGTATTTCCGAATAGAAGAGTACACGCACTTTACTATGCAAATGCACTGCGTTTCTCCATCATGTTAGAAATAACTTGACATGCTGGCGCGTCCTATCGTTAACGCAACGTATCGGTTGTCATGTTTAAGCTTCACGCTTGCAGCCGAACTTTGTACACACGCGTACCATAATGATTATAATATGCATGGTCACACAAGCAGTATTCCCCTTCATTGCGAGCACCCTGTAGAATGACGAGGATAGTTGCTTGCCGCAGGCTGATCGAGCCTTCCATGAGCTAGTGGCATGCAATTTCTCTTCTCGAGCGCCACTTATCAATGGTGGTACAGGGTCGCCATCCTCTGAGACACGATTACGGAGAGAGCCAATTAACAAGACGCTTGATTACCATCTGAAGTTGCCCCCTCTATCTCTACACACACACACACACACACACACACACACACACACACACACACACACACACACACACACACACACACACACACACACACACACACACACACACACACACACACACACACACACAAACACACACACACACACACACACGCACACACACACACACACACACACACACACACACACACACGTGTGAGCGCGCGCACGCATACTCACAGCGTGCATACGAAAAAAAAGAAGTGTGTGAGGACTGCTCAAAGCAGAATGTAAATTAAGGTCAGCAATATATACGTAATTTCCGCCAATTTCGCAATTTGTGAAATTTGAGCGCGCTTAGAGAAAAAAAAACAGTGCACTTCTTTGCCACGACTTTTCCTAATATCAAAGAACAAGTAAAATACCATCCTATGACTTTATATTTTTTGTTGCCAATCCAAGAACATCTCAAAATATCACAAACATGCCAAACAACACCAAGTACCCTAACTTCAGAACCTTGTTGCAGAAAACAATTTCTGAAAACAACTTCGGATAATAAAGCTCACTAGGTAATAATAACTTCAATATATTCACTCCAATTATTTTCGTGGTTTTATCACTCTCTGTTTTACTTCAGATTGCGCTGAAACGTGATTGGTTTACCAAAAACGCCAAAGTCTGAAAACAGTTACCTCAAATAGGCCAGCAATTAGGCCAGCAATATAACAGCAAGGAGTGTCTTACGATGCTAGGAAGTGAATTTTTACATTATTCAACTAATTAGAAGTACACATGTGACCCAGACTACAGCAACGTCAATAGCTCTGGGCGAATCAGTGACATTCATGACGTCAAGATATCTGATGTTATTGTAAGGTTTTCCCAGATAGAGTTGCACGTCACCGCTCTCTTTACAGGTTCTGTTCAGAGTCCCTGTAGCGGTCGCGAAAACTTCACTTGGCGCAACCACACGGCTGCCCCTTGTGAACACGCGCTATGCACCTCGACGCGCGGTGTTCGGAGGTGGCTTTGCAGTTGCTGTACAAGTTGTCACGGGATCATAGGGGATGTGACAAGCTTTGGGCTGGTCGTGGGAGACAACATGCAGCGGCGCCGCTACAAGAGCTTCTGTGAGTCGACGGCGCATACCGATGTTTACAAACGTAGAGTAGGTTCATACGTGCGCCATGATGACGCATAGAACTGTCTTTGAACACCTTTGTTATTCCAACGAAGAAATCTCACAGGTTCCCTTGTGCATTCACCAAAAATTACTTTGCAAAACTTACAAAAAAACCAAAGACGCGTTATTTTCCTCCTCAGTCGATTTCTTGATCCTGGCTCGCCACCCGCCGAAAGCTTTTTGCACATCACCTGGTTTTGTACTGCCTCCAGGATAGCAGGTACCTCACCTGTTTCCATATTTTCATCGTGGCTGACCACCCATTGACCATGTGGGCTTGGCATAACAATCTTGCTCACCACAATTTTAGTGATCTATGACGTCATGGTGACGCCATATGATGACATCATCGCGTGATGATTTTTCTCCATCAATCGTTTTGTAACCAGCCCCACGGGACGCTGACGGCCTATTTTTTCGTTTGATGAGATACCCAAAACGTCCGCCTTTCAAACATAGTGTGATTAAATTTTTCATAAGGATGTCATAATTATGGTACTAATGAAAACAAGCAATAATGAAGCCAAAGAAAGTAAATTTTAACGTTGCAGGTTGGGTCCCTTTTGGCAGCAAGTTGTCTTTTCATCCACCCTACTTCTTTCACATCTGTATTGCAGCCAACCTAGCCCCCCATTCAACCTGACTACCTCATTCCCACAATTATTCCTGAATATCGCAGTTTATTCCTTCTCCTTCTGCTCTTCCCACAAGCGCTTATCCTGTAAGGCGATGTGACATCTGCAGGTAGACAACCTGGTGAACCTCTACTGCAGGCGACACGTATCTCGACAGCTGCAACAAGCAGGAAGTCAATAGGGCGCTGCGAAGAGTAGCGCACAAGTTGCACACGGTGTTTGTGAATCTCCCTGAAAATATTGTGCTCGTATACAGTGGAAATCGTACATGCTTTCCTCAAAGATTGGAAATGTAGATGTCACAATATGCCTTCGCCCCCCCCCCCCTCCGCCACTGGAGAACCCTGCACACGCCAATGTTCAGAACTACATCAACAGTTACACATTTTAACACGAAAGTGTTTTATGCCGGGATACACCATGGTTCCGCTGGCGTACGGCCATCATGGGAGTGACATTGAAAAATATATAAAGTGAGACTGCAAACAAAAAAAATTGGCAGATCCCACGTACAATGGGATCGATGATATGCGAGGCCCGAACGAGGAAAGCTGATATTTCACTTTGAAATCAGCACAACGTTACGAGGCAGGTGCAAATTATGCCGTACAATACTTACATGTCAAGATTATAATGTTTGAACGTGTCATTTACCATCGTCGTCTATTCACGTCAAGTGATACCAAATTTGCTATATGTGGAGCTAGCGATGCCCCGCCGCGGTGATCTAGTGGCTATGGTACTCGGCTGCTGACCAGCAGGTCGCGGGATCGAATCCCGGCTGCGGCAGCTGCATTTCCAATGGAGGCGGAAATGTTGTAGGCCCGTGTGCTCAGATTTGGGCGCCCGTTAAAGAACCCCAGGTGGTCGAAATTTCCAAAGCCCTCCACTACGGCGTTCCTTATAATCATATGGTAGTTTTGGGACGTTAAACCCCACATATCAATCAATCATATGGAATATATCGTGTCACTATCAATAAAAAGAGGCACTTGTGCGATAAGATTATGAGTGTATAAAAATATTGCAAGCAATACACAGTTTTCTGCTACAAAGTATGTGCTATGCACAGAAACATGCAAACGGACAGTGCTGGGATGTATACTAACGTTGTCATGTCTATATATGATGGTGGGAGATGCACACGGAATATTCGTGGGTTGCGCGATCAACTCCGAGCAAGCGCCTCTTACATCACATAACTTTGTAGATATGGCAGCGATTTTTTTATGCATCACCTCACAACTCTCTGCATAAATACAATTGCTTTATCCTTGCCAAAAAATAGAGAGTAATAAGCAGCGCTGCACGTGCGCGCTTCTTTAAGTCTACTTAGTGCAAAAAACCACGGACTTTAACTATCTCCCTGGTTCGTGGGATCAAGTTTCAGCGAAATATTAGCAGCTGAGCTTCCCACTGCTTGATTCCACCGTTTTATTTGTCGCCATTTTAAAAGCTGCTGCCACCGTTACAAGGTACCATAAGCAAAACTGATCACTGATTTGGGTGATTGGAGACTTAAGCGCCGCAGCAGGAGGGATTCGATCCCGCAACCTGCGTGTTTGCAGCCGAGTACCTTAGCCACTAGACCACCGCGGTCGGGTCAGATGCAATGCACTTTGTGAACACTACCTAATTGGCATTTTACAGAAAAAAAAAGGTTAAGGACGCAATCTACGTAGACGAAAAATGAAAGGGACAAGATAGAGCATCGCTTGCAACAGTTTAAAAAAAATGTTCCTGTTTATATACATGCAGATGTGTGCGCAGTTACAGTTGCACAGGACAATGGCAAACACTCTCACGCATATGACATCACGATATAAAAAATAGCACTTTTTGTTTTAAGCAGGGTGATGCGTCACTGATCTCGCTTCACATTGATGAAATAGGCCCCAAAAGTTCACGTGCCACAGTGTTCTTGATCCTACCAAATACGCGAATATTTGTAAGGTCCAGCCCACACGTACAGAACCTTTAGTGCAAAAGTAAATGGGCGCTGTTCTTATTTTAAATCGAAAGATCGTGTTCCCTTGCCCTGTCACCAACGCAGCATCCGGTCTGGCAATATAAACTTTGCCGCATGTATGTAAAACTTTGTATACCAGGCACACCACGCAAGGTATAAACATCCTTGCATGCCTTTTACTACTAAGGATACGCTTTTGGGGTGCTGTGATGCGTGTAAAGAGGCCACCCAATTTCCATGGGGCTGAAAAAACAATAGGGACATATACCTGTTCGCCACCTTGTTTAAGTTGGGGGAAAGTTTCTGCATATATGGCACGACCTTTTATCTACCGGCTGCTTTGTTTTCGGCTTGCCCTTCATTTTCTGAAGAAGGATTTTCACCCCCGCTACCATAACAGATCAAGGGTATTAGTCCCGAGAAGTTGGGGTGGCGCCGTCTGGCAGGATGCCTGGATGACGTCATGGCAAGGATGCTTCGACGCATGTTGTGGAACGCCTAACATAACATGCGTTCGCATCGCACGTTGATCTGCTGTTTGCGATCACTTTTCACTTGACTCAAGCATAAGATGAATGACGAAAACAGCATCAAAAATGCTCGCAGTAAAACAACTAAAACCTTTTGTTCAGTACAATAACCAACGGTTACCGCGCTCCACCATCGCCCCGCCGTGGTGGTCTAGTGGTTAAGGTACTCGGCTGCTGACCCGCAGGTCGCGGGTTCAAATCCCGGCTGCGGCGGCTGCATTTCCGATGGAGGCAGAAATGTCGTAGGCCCGTGTGCTCAGATTTGGGTGCACGTTAAAGAACTCTAGGTGGTCAAAATTTCCGGAGCCCTCCACTACGGCGTCTCTCATAATCATATGGTGGTTTTGGGACGTTAAACCCCACAAATCAATCAATCAATTACCGCGCTCTACCGTACACTTTGATCAGTTTTGTGGTGTCGTGCTGCTAAACTCGAGAATGAGTTTGATTCTCGGCCGCAGCGGTCGCATGCCGACGTGAGTGAAGTGCAAGAACATGTTTGCGCTTCACTCATTGTACGGCATGTCCCGTATTCAAGTCGTGGTTTTCACACATATGACAGCATATTTATACTAATACGTCGCTTTCTTCTCAAGCGGTTCTTTTCCGAGGTATGATGTCCTGACTTCCAAAAGCTTTATTTGTATCGGACACTCGGGACTATCTGGCCACGGGTTGTTCTTTTTTTTCGCCTGTATAACAAGCTCTATACGCACAGTTACAAAAAACCGTGCAGTATTGAGGCTCGTAAAGCATCTCCAAAGTGCTTGGACGGGAATACCACCGCGACAGTTGTACTTGCTTTTTTTTAGGTATACTTGCTCACTCGTATGTAGTTTCACACTTTCCTCGCAGTAATTTTGGGTCTTCATTTCAATAACAAAACAAGTTGAGGTAAATTGCAAAAGCTTCATGCATGCAGCATCCTAGTAACAGCGCTCTTACACCTACACCCGATCTTCATTAACTTGTATGTGGATATTACCTGCGAGACCAGACACTGTCTAACTGAGCTGAACACCGTTTAATTACTACGTGGGCCACATCGCTGAGAACACCATCAAAACCATTCACAACACTCATTTCGAGTTTAAATTGCTTGGCTAACGATTGTTATCAATAGTGCTCCCACGGGAATCGACCATTACCGCTTTTGACGCGGTGTTTGATCGGGCAAGAAGTTCATGCAAATCAGAATATACGGTCACGTAATTCCTGGTGACTAGCTGTTTAGAAAAAATTATTTAGGTAACTAAAGTACACTAACATATCTCAGCATTTCCCAGAACATTTTGCGTGTGACCGTATACATTCTGGATATACCAAAAAAAATTATGGTAGACCATCAAACGTCCCTTTTAGCGAAACTCGCAACTTTGTCAAATCACCCGAATAATGTGCGTAAAAACTGAAAACAATTTTATTCTTTGTAGTTTTTCGGGACACATGTATTTTAATCTTGATGTGCACGCCAAGTTGTAATCAAGTCAGAATCATCAGCGTAAATACATTTAGCACTAGTTTCTTGGTGTAAGCAGTGACAACTGCGAATGACTTCCTCTAATTCACCACCATTTTCACAGTGAATCTCCTGTTTAGGCGAGAGTTTGGTCTTTAGATAATTGCAACTTTCCGCAGCTATCCTAAATTTAGATAGCAGTGCAAACAGCCGCTTTCTACCTTGGTAGATTTGCATCGCAACGATGAGCAGCTATCACCACCGATTCGCGGAAGACCGGGCACACGGTGGGCGTGGGAAAAGGTGATAGTCAACCATAGAGCCAGCAAGTCCTTGCTGTGACGTCATTTCGCCCTGACTGCCGCACTGGCATTGTTGGTTCTCGGGGCTAATACATCTGAATTAAGCCTGTCTGCTTGGTGGTAAAACTTTCGTGCATTTTGTGAGCACAGAAACACGTCAACGCTGATTCAATGAACAATGTTGGTACTGCCTTTTTAACAAGGTTCATGTAAAAAATTTTTATGAAAGCGATAGCAGTGGGCCCAGCAATTGTGTCACTCCGGTAACGTCAAGGATAAACAAAAAAACCCTGCAAATTGTGAACTAAAGGCAGTGCTTGTGCACAAGAAATCTCGTTGTGATGCCAAAACAAAAGAAGAACATCATCCACCGCATAAATGGCCGTTACAGAGGGGTTAGCTTTTAAAATCACTAAAAATTATCAACATATCTAAAGGCGTGTAGCACTTCACATGTTGGCATCTTCAAAAATCAAAGCTAACTTTCGGTCAATAGTAGCTAAAAACAAATGACAAAATTGGCTAGAGTGATGCACCACCCATTCCAGATACCTTGACGCTGGATATAGTAGTGATCCTCGTAACAAACAAAGGTCGAGGAAATATGGAAGTCTAACAAAGTATTGAAGTTATCAACTGAGATGCCTGTGCTACTATCAAAATGAAATTACTCTATTCTGTTCAATGCAAGACCGAAATATTGAGAACAGTTCCGCGTGTAGAATGGAATATAACAAATAATAGACATCCCAAAAAGTCGGAGCCACCGGTGTGAAGATTTTGCAGAAACTTCGGGACTTCCACTGTTTTAGGCGTATGTTATGAATGTGAAACGAGATGTGTGCATCAGTGACACGTCTGTCACCCTGCGCAAAGCAGAACTGCAATTTTATGATATCATGATGTCCTGAACGTGGGATTGTTCGCCATTGCCTTGCAGTGTGCGGCTGTAACTGCGCACATGTCTGCATGTATAAAAAGGAGCTTTTCTTCAAATAATTTTAGTTGCAAGTGATGTTTATCTTGTCCTCTTTTTTTCGTCTACGAGGGTTACGTCCTTAACAATTCTTCAGCATGAACTAGCCCAACAACACAATATATATTGTAAGATATTATACACATGAGAACATAACCATGAATAATTTCATCGCCTTCCAGAAGAACTACTTATAGGTTACCAAAAACTACACGGGATTTGCACTTGGGGCTAAAAGCACAGAAGAAGCGAGCTTCCTTCAAAGAAAGTGTATTTGGTGCCGTTTCGGACGCGAAGTTTTTTGCGTCTTGTATCTACTTTACGATCTCATAAAAAAAAAAGTTGGCAAGAAATTTCTCGACACTACAGTGATGGCAGACGAACAATCTCAAGTTTACTTAGGAAAGATAAATTTCGCACGTAAGAGACCAGTTACTGAGCACGCGTGTGCGGCACGCAACTGTTGATTCTGAAATTTTAGTATAATAAATCATTGGCTAAAGGTCCTTCATGGATGCTTGAAAAGCACAAGTATATGTACCTAATTATCTATAGAACTAAAACATGTACACAAAGTTTACATTTAAACTTAGTGATGAACTACAGAATATTTGATTCGAAGTATTTCTAGTTAATTTTTACCCTCTGTGACTTGATTCGGAAATTTCGTTATATACGAATGCATCTTTTTTATTGTTTTTTCCTCCATCATATAAAGTTTTACGGGTACTAATGTTAAGTGCTCGATTGTTCCATTACAAGACAGTCCTGAAACGTGGAACCACACGAAAAGAGCCTTACTTGAAGAGCTATCATCTACTTGTCTGCGTGCCATGGTGGTGGCCGGAACGAAGCCTGTGAAAGAGGACACGAGAAACTGTGTCCGAGGCTATCCTAGTTTTTCATCGTTGGCAACCATTCTATGCAGCCTACACAATGATCCATCGAACCCTTTATTTTCATTTGAAGTCGTGGGCAGATCTCCGTGTCAGAAATGTCCTCGTGAGCCTGGAACACACGCTATGGTCGTGGAGTCATTATTTGGGGGCTTCTTCCTGCTTTTCCGTCTGACAGGGCAACACAGATGCGGCTGTGTTGCGGCGTAGGTCATGAAAAGCGTGGTTTCCGTTCGCTGCGGCTCGTACCCATCCTGTCGAGTCGATCGGAGGCCGGCTGACCGAAATTGCGGCCCCGAAAAAAACTGAAGAATGACGGGCCTAGAAATGAAACTGGGCAAAGTTAAGCCGAGGGAGAGAGAGAGGGGGGGGAAAAAGAAAAACGTATGCAAGCGCTTCAGACGAAAAGACATGGGAAACACACAAGAAAACTCCCCGACTTACGCACTCATGCAGAAAATAGGTTTGTAAAAAAGAGAAATAGGGTTTTAAAAAAAATCGGGTGTTTCCTTATGTTGTGCGCACTTGACGTGGCACTGCCATCAAGAGCCTTACACCCAACTCAATCAGGAAGGATTCGCAATGGCGGAGCACAAAGACCTTCTTTCTTCTTCCTTTCTTCTTTGCGGGAGGTGGCTTAGTTATTGAGGGCGTGCTTGTCTCTTCCTGCTTCCGACGTCTTTCTTTACGTTATGGCCTGCGTCTTCTTTCTTTTTGTTCCTTCTTCTTTCTTATTTCCTTCCTTCTTTCTTTTTCCTACCTTTCCTTCTTGCTTTCTGTTCTTTTGTTCTTACTTGTTAGGAACACGTAAGAAGGACGGACACGTCTATCCGCCGTCGGTGTTGGGCGGTATACGGCATGAAGCATCGCAGGTGGCCCAAGCTTGAGTCGCCCATGAGATGACCGCTGTGTGGTCCGCACAATGCATAAGTGGAGGCGCAATCGCCGACAATTCCGCGATTCTGCGGTTGGCGGCTTCGGAAGCCCTACTGGCGGCTGCTGCAACCGCTGTGTTGGCCGCTGGAACAACGGCAAGTGCAGTATCAGAGAAAGCGTTGGTAACACCGACCGTATCAGGTAAAAAGAAAAGCAAGACAAATCAAGCAGCTTCTGCGTCCGGAACTTTCAACAGAACAAAGCGTGCTTCAAGCAACTGGTCTTCTCGGTCGAACCGCAGGCCTGCGTGCACGTAATGGGGTGTTGTCTCCTGATACGGGTAAACCACTACCACCCAACCCTTCCACTGGGGACAGACTGAGATGAAGAACAAGTTCTGGGGAGTTACTACTTAGTTTGTCTTTGTACGTTATTTCACCGCAAAAATGTATAGGTATTTCAAACCTAGATGCCCGCACATCAGGAGTACGATCAATGAAAGCTTTGGGAATAAAAGTTCGACACAGTACCTCCTGCATAAATGACAGGACAATGCGCCACATCAAGAGTCAATCACAGAAAGATGTTTTCGCTATGAAATGCGTGTTGAAACGTGAATTTAGTCCAACGGGATCCACACAAAATAAATAAGTTCCGGTTAGTATGAAAAGGCGAACAAAATACTTCGCTCAGAGGTGGATGCGGGTATCCTGCTAAGCTGGGATCGATGGCCGTTTATAAAGTATTACTCTTCTTAGAGCAGCGTCCAGAAGGCGGCAACACCAGATAAAGCACTCCACTGGACAAATTGCGAAACAATAAACAACTCCTCCAGACTCACATTATATTGCACAGTATCGCGTATACGAACATGCACACTAAAATTATTGCTTCTTATCTCCATACGTGAAAGGATATTGATATACCACTCGTCGCTAATTCCACACCTTTACGATGCTTTAAATAAGGCCAACTCCGGCGATTTTTCGAGGTCAATGGATCTCAATGAAATTCGCTGGGTACTTTCGATTGGATATTTCCGTCATTTATGCCAAATCACAGGCTTCAGAGATGCGCTCATTCTTTGAAAATGAATTTTAAAGATTGCCTTAAAAATCTCACATTGCTTGCCAGAATTATTGACAACACTGCATGTGTGACATCATGTTTGGCTTGTCAACGGAAGTGAAGCAGCCGATGGCATCGCTACTTTGACCGCTACAACGTTTATTGTGCTGGCCACAAGGTGACGGTGTTGTTGGTGACACGGATAAAGAACGGGAGAGCTTTCTTGCTTCCTGTGTGGTGTTTGGCCGGCGCTTCGCTGGTCTGGCTTTGACATTTTTCATACTACGCGCTGGCAGGACTATTATACGGCCTCCGGTTTTTACCAAATAGTACGTCATACGCAGACAGGGCGCCTGGTCTGGTTTCGGTTTCGGTGTGGCACCTTCTTGCTTATTAAAAATTATTGTCAAATTTCCTGAGCATTCCAACTATTGGTCTTTTGACAAGAGTGTCTAAGGAACATAAAAACACAATTACGTTGACATGGTCAAAAAATCGCCGGAGTTGGCCTTTGAAGAACAACACCTAAATCACCTAATCTCGGAACTTGCTCAAGGAGCCCCAAACGTTGTTCTTTATAACAAAATCAGGTTTAAAAAAATTGGCAGATTCCACGTACAGGGAGAATCTATGATATGCGAAGCGCGAAAGAGGAAGGTTGATATGTCACTTTAAAATCAGCACAACGTTACGAGGTGTACGTAAATGATGCCGTACATGACTTCCATGTTGTGATTATCATGTTTGCACGTGGCATCCCGTGGCATTTGTGTTTTTCGTCCATTAAAGTCACGTAATACCATATTTGGTATACTTGAAGCTGGGGAGGCGGCCGCAAGCAGACTATGAGCGTAGCATGTAGTCATGTTTGACATGACACGCATGTCATCATTATCATGTTTGGACATGTAATTTAACTTTGTCGTTTATTCTTGTCAGGTAACACAAAATTTTATATATGTGAAGCTAGCGAAACGACCGTGAGCACACCATGAGCGTGGCGTATAGTCTTGACATGCATGACGTGCATGTCATGATTTCCACGTTAGGGCCAGTCAGTTATGTTCGCCATGCAGTAATGTCATGCCATATCAGTTTTTCAATGTGTCATGTGAAGGAAACCACCTCAAGAGATGCAAGGCCATGAATTGTAAATCATAATATTTATGGCATACATGTCATGATTTTCATGTTGTGACAAGGAACTTGTGCTCGACATACATTCATGTTATGCCATACCAATTTTGGTGTATATTCGCTTATATATATATATATATATATATATATATATATATTTACTTCACATTTCAATTTCAATTTTGTGTAATAACTTCCCGTATGCTTTTCTTGGCATTATTGTCTGTTAGATCCCATTAATATTGTGTGAAACACGGGAAAACGAGCCCTTAAAGGGGCCCTGCGACACAATTTCAGCATGTATTTTTCATCGGTTCTTCTGGTATTGTGGAAGGCACCGATATCGTTGTGCACATGGGAACGCTGAAATCAACCCCGTTATAACTTTATTTCACGAGCCAAACTACCATGATTTAAGACTGTAGCGACACACATCGGCTATTTTTGTTGTGGGAAGTGGCGTCGTATCATGTGACGTGACGACAAACACCGTTCGCTTTTGATTAGCTTGACGTTAGAAATGGCGTCCAATATTCCCATTGGGGCAGCTAGGCCATGCGAGCGAATGTTAAAAACAGGGAAAACTTTTTTTATACTTCGTCACAACGAAATTATTCCTCTTTCTAAATGATGTATTTTCAGAACAACCAACATAACACTCAAAGCCTGCGATCGAGGCTATATGCAAGCAACTATAAGTGGGAACGCATGCCGCGTTTTTAGCGAGCCTAAAAAGCGACAGGTGGTGGGCGCCGGCGTCGCCGTAGAATGCGTCTTGCATGCAAGCCGAGAAGTGACCCCGTCCAAAGCGTATGTGCATATCTTGCACAGTGCTACCCGACGCACTTGGTTCTTACTAACAATACCAACGACGCCGTCAAAAAGAGTGGTAGCCTGGTACTGTGTAAAGGCCGCAATGAGGTGACATTTCCGGAACGTTTTTATGAAAAGCGTGGTGTGATAGGAAGCGGTCTTTGACGTCAACGGGCGAGTCAAATGCGAAAGAGAAAGTTTCTCGTCGTCGTCTGCTCGAGTTCTGAACATTGAGGACTCATAACTTCACTATCCATGCACCAATTTGCACAATCTTTGTTGCATTCGTCTCAGTAATCATCGCTATACGCATTCCGGTGCTAACTAAGGCTTTGCCAAAAGTGTCACAGGGCCCCTTTAAGTATAGACTTCTTTCCCTAATTTATTAACGAGGGTCTCATGCGGGCAGACTTGGTGCCTTAGGTTGTATACAAGGGACTATTGGTCAGCTGCCAGATCGTAATGATTTCACGTGCTACGTGACACCAAAACAGGAGCATAAAGAGTGTGCTACACTCGCCGCTTTGGCTATAGGTGGCGCTGACTTACATTCCGATGTTTATTTCACATATAAACACTTTAAAGTGGCTGGGGGATAGCTTCCGTAGTAGCTCAGTTGGTAGAGCATCGAACGCGTTATTCGAAGGTCGCAGGTTCGGTTCCTGCCCTCGGCAAGTTATCTTTTCACCCACTTTTCTTTCTTCACATTTACGTTATAATTCCGTTTATTAACTTCTCCTGTGCTTTCCTTGGCATTATTGTCTGTTAGATCTGATTAATATTATGTGAAACACGGAAAAACGAGTCCTTAAGTATACACTTGTTTCCACACACACACACACACACACACACACACATACATATATATATATATATATATATATATATATATATATATATATATATATATATATATATATATATATATATATATATATATATATATATATATATATATATATATATACCGAAGTTTGCTCACAAATGCCACGGTTGCTGTTAACTAAACCCATTGTTTCGACAATAATAACTACGCGAAAACGCTTAGGGATTCGAATGACAGTGATGTCGCCAATGAAGACGCTAGGTCTTGACATTAGTATTGTGGCCGTTCCTACCAGATTACCGCTCATCTCTTATTCATGAAGTTGGCTGGATGTATTGCGAATGACAGTAACAGGATCCACAAATGTGTGCCTTAAACTTTAAGGTGACCTTACCATCTTTTAGGTGACCGTCCATCTTTTTATTTATCTTTTTATTGCAACTGTTAATTTTATGAAGGCCAACTTACAACGATCCCATGAAAAGATCATTCGGTTGACAAAGTAATCTTTGCACGGCCGAATGGCTTTTTTTTTTTTGAGCGGGATGGCTATGGATAAACAGTAAGAGTGGGGCAGAAGGAAGTACTCGCCATCGGAACAAATGCGGGCCTGGAAGTGCTCTTGCCAACTTCGGCTATTTAGATACCTAGAAAGCAGATTAAACTTAAGCAAGCTTATCAGTGAAGGGATTCTTACACATAAATGCATGAAAAAAAAAAGCGTTTTTAAGGTACCTCGCTGCGCGCTTTGTATAGCAAGGAAATAGAAGGTACAAGCCAAGTTCTTAATTGAAAAAAATAATAACAATAATAGAGGGGGTAAAAATTCAAAGAGTTGGCTATGACTTTGTTCAGATACCATTCACAACAAGCATGTCTGCTAAAGTACAATTTAGAGAAGTGGAGCTCTGCCTCTGCTCACCAGGAAGCAAGGCCGGATAATGAGAGGCTACCACGAGTTGACTTGTTTTCTGCCGCTTCAATATACACCTAAGCTCTAATCTATGCAATGTCTCACCTATATTTTCAGTATGCGATTGACCATGCGCACAGGCAGACAGCAACAACGTAAAAAAAAAAAAGCTGGCCAAAAGGTGTAGTCGCATTACACTGCGCGCTCTGCTAGGTGTAAAGCTCAGACAGTAATCTATAGTTTTCCTTACGCCAACGAAACTACAGTGCATCAACTACCCTCAACGCATATTCTCTTCTTAGAAGAAAAAAATGAAGAAACAAAAACAAGTTCTTGCAGTGTGGTTTCCTAGGTGGTGCGTTAAAACCTGTGCAGACTTTATAAGACGCATGGCTGCCAGAAAGATGAACTGCAGCATCAGATATGGCCGACGCTGGTTGACTGCAGCCAAAATCCATCGCACAGTTGGCATACCTAGCGCATGGAGCGGCCCGGCCATTCGCCGAGAACCTGTAATTGTAGCGCGTCGCATTTTCTTTCTCCAACGCCGGACAATTTGCAGGATGGAGCGCGCGGTGCCTGACGCGCGGGCGTTTATATATAGCAAAAGTAGTGCCACTTCGTGCCACGGATGGGGCCAGTTTTTCGGCGCTATTGGCGAACAGACCCTATGAGTACGCGCATAAATACAAGCTCCCACTGAAGCCGTGCAATCAAAATGGGAGGGAGGAAAGCCATTTTTCCTCTGGCCCAAAATTCTTCTCGTATGCACGCTCGAAGTTGATGACTACCACGTGCGCGTCCCCCTTCATCTTGCCTCATCCTCCCAAATATTTTCAGGGGAATTATGAAAATAAAAAAGGGAAATGATGCAGGACATAGTGGATGAGATGGGGAATGCTGAACATGCATATATTGCACGGCGCTAACGAAGAATAATCAATGAGGTGCATAAATAGACGGTCTCTGTGCATCTATTTTTGGCACTTCCTTTTCTTCCCCCTTCGCTCCCTCCTGAAAGCCTCGCCGAATGCATCAATTACAAACCTGCTTGAAACACCTGTTTGACCCCGCAAGAAGACGCTTTTACCCCACGCATTGTCGAGCTTTGTGGTGGTGCACTCACTAACTTCCAGTAACATAGTTTTCAGGACTTTTAATGTTAAGCTATCTATAAAAAATAAAACCCCGCGCGCTTTGATATAGCAAGATCAATTTTTCAGACAAATCAGGGTGCCTGACTCATAAATAACAAAAACTGTAAGTGGTTGTTCTCTGTTACAAAGTATCAGCAGTACGTCGTGAACTAACTTAGTGCTTGGTTGTTTAATACTGACGCTCTAGTGTACCCGCGTTCAATATTATTGCCACTCAGCAAAAAAAAAATGTTGAAACAACACTCTGAAACAAAGCTTGTACAATTTTTCGCCGTCTTCACTAAAGCAATACTTGCAAACACATCCTTACCAGTGTTTCAACCAATCATATTGACGTCAAATATGGCAGAGGCAGAAAATCCGTCGTCAAGCTTGAAGACCCAAAGTGTTGCACATTGGAATCGGAACGACCTTATCAGTTTTTCACTGATTTACTATTTTTGTTCTCCTTATTATTTTTACTGAGTGCTTCCCAAAGCAAGCTTGTTTCGTGCGTAACAATGTTTACCACCATGTGGCCTAGCCCACCAGGTTCTATTTTGGTACAACCGAATTAGGATACAACCTGCTGGTGCCTTCTGCGCAAATTGGCTTCAGAGCAACTGGAATGCATGCATATTGACCAGCCCCCCCCCCCCCCAGTGCACGTTTTAATTTTTTTCCGTGCTTGTATCCACACTAGAAGGGTGTGCATAGCAATCTAGAAGAAGTCAGTGTACGCTGCCGACAGTAGGAAACAAACTTGGCACGGGGTGTCCGTCGACCAGCTTCCGGCAAGTCTGCAGTCGCTCTAGAAGTGAGCGAGTGTACATGTCTGTGTGTACGTAAAATGCGCATCGGCGACCCGGGAAAGAGTTTTTTTTTTTCGTACACGAAGCTTGACGCTTCAGGAATAGCAGCTTACCCCGTCCGGATCAAGTATGCGCGCGTCCAGCGCGTGCAGCAGGCGCCGCTGCTCTCTCAAAAAACGCCTTTATTTCTCCTTCCTTGAGGGCGCGATGTCGTTTAGCGCTGGCAGCGACATGTACCGACTCTTCGGGAGCACACACGGCTGCTTCCATCGTCGAGAGCAGCGCAAAGCTCGTTGGCGCTGAGCACCCAATGCCTCGCTGCAGGAAGCGTGCTCTCCTCGTCCACCGACAGCGCGTTGTATATATACCGACAGCGCCAAGCTGCGTAGGTATATATACAACGCGAGGAGGCCGATTCCGGAGAAATTCGCAAGAGGAACACGGGCAGGAGACGGCGGCTTCCCGTCGCCGCTTTTCAACGCGAGTGCCACTCAATATTCCGCGATGCGGACAGCCCGCCGAGCGTCCTCGACCGCTCGCGAGCGGCACAGCAGGGCATTTCCGCGTTCGGACGACGCTGCTGCCACCGCCACACCAGCGGCGATAAGGGCGCGCTGCCGCTGACGAGGGAGCCAGTTGTCTTGAAACCGTGCTGGGAAGTCACGTGAAAGTGAACAGCGTTAAGAGCGGTGCCGTTGAGGGCACCCCTCCACCGAAGGAAGCTAGATCTCAGATATGTTCTGTGTGCTCCACAGTTTCGGGCGTACCAGCCGCCTAAATGTGTATGCTAATGAGCCACAAAAAAGAACTAAATCTAACTGGGGCACCACTACACGAGCAATTTTCGCGACGAGGCAACGTTTTGCATGTTTAGAGAAGGTGTGTCTCGCATGCCCGTGGCCAAAAAAGAAGAATATTTAACTACAGTAATTGCATGTTGTTCAGAGGTAATTTACTATTCGTTTGGCAGGTGGTTTGAGCGCCAAGTTCTCACGCGCCGTAGCACTAAACGGTGCATGGGAATGGAGCCCTACTTATGGGCATAGTCTACAGGATCATATACAGCTGGTGCGAAGCGCAAGCTGAGTTTTACAACTAACACATCTTCATACGCATCATCACAGAGAGGCCACGCGTCGACACTATCTCTGCAGCTTCATGACACTGAGCAGGTGATAAATGGGGACAAGGGCAACCGGCTTCAATACAGAGGGTGTATTTGACGTACAGAACTCTATTAGTGATCTTAGTGGTTTTCTGGCAGGTGGGAAGTACCCTTAGCGTCACTAGCGCAGCCAGAAATATTTTTCACGAGTAGGGAAAAGGAGGTTCAATAACACTCTATGTATGCTTGTGCGAGTTTGTGTGGGTGTTGGTAGTATGAAGAAGAAGGTGCCTGATTTCTGCAGCTGGGTAGGGAGCACGGCGCAGTGCCTGTGTGTGTGTATGTGGGCACGTGTGCTCACGCAATCTAAAAAAAAATTCGAAAAAAAAGGTCCCCCCCTCCCTATTTGGCTACGTCACTGCTTAGCGTTGATTGCATTGTCTTCTATGCTCCGTGTCTAACACATAGGCATGCATGCACCTTTCTGCTGCCCATACAAGTAATAAAGCACATTTTCCCTATTATTGGCAATCGGCTGTCTACAATGCTATCCATTAAGTGATCTACTACAACTACCTGATTCTTTTTTTTTCTGTACTTTATGTGGGCGAGATAGCATTATCTTACTAACTTTGTCATTCAAGGGCACAAGTTGTGTCTAGATGTAAACTAGTTCACCGACGGATGAATGCAAGATTCTTATTTTCTTTATTTATTTTTATTTCAAAATACCCCAAAGGCTTTCGAGGGTATTATATATGGGGATATATAGAAATAAATTGAAAAAATAACGGAGTGAAAGTGTCTGGAAAAAAGTACAATTTTGACAATTGGCTGGTATACATTTGGTTAGAAAACAACAAGAACAACAGCAAAGAAATAAGTGCAAACTACAACATACTTTGAAATTAGAAACTGAAGGAACTAAACACAAGTAGTAATAAAAAGCTGGAAGTGCAAGCATAGACGGCAATTACAGAATGCCTTCTCAGAGAGGGTACATGAATAACACAAAATGTAGAAGGAAGTACACAGACACTAACAAAAGGGATACGCTATTATACATAAAAAAATCGCGTAGCACACCATATCTAATCACGTAGGACACCAAATTTTATTATGTTTTTTTTCGGTAGCTACGCGAGATGGTAAATGGTTCCATTCATTGATATTGAGTGGTATGAATGAATTTGCGAAACGATGAGTGTGACATAAGGCTCGTTTGACGTTGTACTTGTGATTACGGCGAAGGAAAATGACTTCAGAGGGCTGAAAGAAATTGTCAGAAAGAATTGAAAGGTGGTATAGGTAATGAAAAAGCGAAAGGCGAGCTGCTTGGCGACGATGGGATAATGGTTGAAGTTCGGCATGATCTCTTAGGGCAGTGATGCTTGAATGACGTGACCAATCTAAAAAAATGAGATGTACAGCGCGGCTTTGCAATGATTCAATAATAGGATAAGGTAGGCTTGAAGTGGTTCCCAAATCGTGTGAAGCGTATTCGATTTTGGGTTTTACAAGTGACAAGTAGGTGAGCTCGCGTATATGGGGAGGGGTATTTTTTAGCGAATGTTTGTTTCATAAGGCTGAGTGAACGATTAGCTGAAGTAAGGATGACGTCAGTGTGATAATGCCACGTGAGATCGGACTGAAAATGAACACCGAGGTATTTATAATTACTGCTGAGAGCTAATTCGGCATTATTTAAAACGTAAGACGTTGGTATGCGGGCTCTATGTAGGGTAAATGACATTAACTTTGTTTCGGATTCATCAAGGGTCAGTAACCAATAGTTGCATCTAGTAATAATATTAATAAGGTCAACTTGGAGGACTTGTAATCAAAATAAATATATATTACGGTACAATGCACAATGATCGGTGAATACTCTAACATGGGAGGATACATAATCAGGCAAATCATATATAGATTACAAAAAGCAACGGACCTAGAGCACTACCCTGAGGGATACCTGATGCCACTTTCACACAAATAGAGTGAGAGTTTTTGATAACTGCGTACAGTGTTCTGTGCAAATGGATTCTTCAATTCGTGAAATAACATTGGGATGAATGTTAAGTTCGGTCAGTTTTAATATAAGTCTGTCGTAGAGAACGTGATCAAAGGCTTTTGAATAATGCAGAAAGATAGCATCAACTAGCAAACCAGAATCTAGTGAAGAGTGCAGGTCATGTACAAAACCAATAGGTCGCGCTAGTGACCAATATATCGTGCTAGTGTCCTAGACCGAAGGGGGTCGCTCCCACGTTCAGACCGACTTACCTAATCTTTCAGCCGCTTCGAGGAACTGTTGGAGTGCCCGTAATTATCCCACCGACTCACCAAACTAATAAATCTTATCACTGCTGTAGACCTGTCCTGTACAGCTTGCATGTCCTAAAATAAAAATAACATTGTTTATTTGCAGCAAAAAAATACAGAATTTTCCTGCGGGCGGCAAAGACTGAAAGCTACAAGCCTGACGAAGTCTCACCCCCTATTAACCAAATTAGTCTGCACCAGTGACATATACATTTACACATCAGTAACACACAACTACATATATCGGTTACATATTTCACGCGTATTTCAGATACTTCATTGGTAGAAAATACCGGCATACCCCATAATATATTTATTTTACATATTCAAAATGATCAAACATTCAGAACATGAATTTTCGGCATATACAAACAAAAGCACACGTTTTAAAACACACTTCGTGCCACATAACATACATTTAGAACACACTCAGCACTGAGAAAAAAAAACCCTATCGCGTACGGTGAACAAGGAGAAAAATAAACAAAAACAATGTTCAATAGCTGACTATAGCAATAGAGCCAAAACGATGCCACTTAGCTGAACTATTAGGATATTCTCAAATTCAAAGCAAATAAAATATGCCTGCTTCATGTGCAAAAGTTAAGCGCATTTATGCAAGGAAAATAGTGCAATTGAATGTGACAAATAATCAAAACATCAATCAATCAATCAATCAATCACTAATCAATCGCTCTTGTACTGCAATGCCTCCTGGACAACTTGTTTCTAGAAATTAGAGCAAAGACCATTACTTGATTCTTTAGATGAAGCCAGGTCATGAATTAAGATCGGAGGTTGGAACAGGATAGCCTCCTCCTTTGTAGCTGCCGACGTATGGAAAGCTGCACCACTAAAAAAAAGAATGTCAAAATAACAAAATGCAACAAAAAGACAAAACACTACAATTAGGACCAGTTACTCAAGTATTTCATACTTTTTGCAAACAGATTTCAGTAGCCCGAAACGGAACTTTATTTTCTATTAAACTGCGTAATTTACGAGGCGAAAAATATGAAGCATAATAAACATTCAGGGACTTGTTTTATCACCAGTTTGTCTTGAAAGTTCATAATGAAGTAACGCACAAATGGTATCGTTACAAGGAAGACATCATGTGTACAAGATATATGCCCTACTATAAGAGTGAAGGGACATTTTTGAAACTTGAAGAGCGAAGAAAATATGTATTTAAAAATGTCTAAATATGGAAGATTCTATTATTTTTGCTGCAAAATAGCTGCTACAAAGTTGGTAAGACTTATCTGCTTCGTTTAAAAAAAAGTTTTGCTTATTTTTTTCCGCAACGGCAGCTGCGTTCTCGAACTGGCTGTTCCTGAACACACCGACACACGCTCACAAATTATTTGCGGTAATTATGCAGGCTAAAGTAAACAAAAAATGTTTATGCACAAATATGCTTTTCCGTGACTGAGCCCTAAATCATTTCGTTAGAGCACCGTCAAAATGAGCCTTTCCTAGTATGTCGTCTGCGCATGCGCACCGGCATTGGTGAGGCACGTACCACAAGTTTTGGTGGCCCAAACGAGACTGCAAAATCAGACCAACAGACATGTGGGGTTACAAACAAGCTGATGCTGCCCCCCCCCCTCAAGAAATTAATAAAATAAAGCACCATGTAATGCAAGCCTCTGTGATTTCCAACAGGCATGCAGCGGGCAATTTCAGAGCCCAGGACGACCAGTTTCAATTTCGATGATCTCTTCGGGAGAAGCTGTTCCGACTCAGAAAAATCCGATTATTGTAAATTTCCTGAGAGTTCAGTGATGTTTTCATGTAGCTAGAGTAGATTATTTATTCTCTAATCTTTTGTATATGTTGCTTTTGAAAAATAGCTTGGCCATGTGCCACCAAGTCACCAGCCATCACATGAAACAAGCAAATTCAAACCACTATAACACTGCTAAGCTCTGGTACAGTTGCACGAATAATACTCGTTAAATGATCATTTTGAATATAATCTTTTTTGGATCAAAAGTTTCATAAATCTGGTATAAACATTTGTTATTGTGAGTTTTTGTAAGAAACACACATCGATTAAAGTTTATGGCTGTGTAGTAATGACAGAATTAACGTCCGTTAAATTTTTGTGTAATTGATTGATTGATTGATATGTGGGGTTTCACGTCCCAAAACCACTATATGATTATGAGAGACGCCGTAGTGGAGGGCTCCGGAAATTTAGACCACCTGGGGTTCTTTAACGTGCACCCAAATCTGAGCACACGGGCCTACAACATTTCCGCCTCCATCGAAAATGCAGCCGCCGCAGCCGGGATTTGAACCCGCGCCCTGCGGGTCAGCAACCGCGTACCTTAGCCACTAGACCACCGTGGCGGGACAATTTTTGTGTAATGGTAACGCGTTACTTAATTTTGTAGGTATACATAGGCTGGTAACGCGTTCATTTTTTTGTTTCAGTAACGAGCAATGTATTTAGTTACTTTTTTTTATTGGTAACGGATACAACACTTCTGATAAGCAACGGTGTGGAGGGTCTTTTGTGGACACCCGGCGTTTCACCTCGAGCAATATTAGCTTCACTCCGAATAGATAGAGAGCGAGAATGTAGTGGAATAAATTGGACAAAAATTACACCGAAGAAAGATGCACGCCATTAAATGTCTGTTAGCGGCGTTGAAATACCCGAAGTGCCCAGGCAATGGTGGTCTACACTGATGTGCGACTGAATCGTGGAATGTGATCTCTGATCACGTCAATACTTTTCTCAAATATTTGAGGGTTCAGTAGGGTTCAGTGTGATATGTGCCAGTAGTATAGTCGATGTAATGAATAAATACTTGATGTCAGGTTTAATGAGCAGCTTCAGCATTTCAGTGTGGCTTCAGTAGCGTCTGAGCATTGTAGGCATTCAGCATGATGCCGCTGTAGCTTATAGGGAGTGGCAAAGCGGAAGAGGTGCGACGAGGAAGAGAAACCCGGGCAATATCGGCGGGTCGAGGCAGGCCGCCAGGCGTAGCAGCAGTGATGACAGCCGATCGGTGTAATCGCCATGTGGGTCTTTTGATGAGGCAGTCTCCTGGGCACTCGATTAATGGCACCCGTTCGTAATTCCTTCATAGACGCGCCTGCCGCGCACCCTCTTGTCAATGCGATGCGTGACACGCATACGGCGGGTCGCTATTTCACTGCAGGCATGCAGCCGCCATTCTCACACCTTTGCTGTGTAGGTCTCATGTGGGTAACAGCAATTACGAGAATGCTGGAGTCTTGAATGCCGCCACTCAGCGCAGAAGGAGATAATAGGCCAATGGCTGCGCTCGATCATTCAATCTTGTTTTGGCATGCGTACTCAGTGACTGTTTATTGAATAGGCCCTTAAACACAGCAAGCCGCATGCCAGATCTGTGTTGTGTCTGCCGTTTACGTGCCCTTTAGTGATAATTTTCTTTGTTGGCTCGAAGGACTCCTCCCTGAAGGATTCAATATCCCGTCCCACTTTCAATAGTGGGCGTCACTATAACGCATTGCTCGCCACAAGAGGCCGCCTGAATAAGTGGAAACAGTTATGGAGAAACAGCTGGGGATACATAACTTCTCATCTTTTGTGCCATGTCATTTGCCAAGTCACGCCAACATTTGCGAAACAACAGTGGCCTTGCGAGTCATCGTCATCATCGCCGTCGTCCTCATCCTGGCTATCGACTACAGCCGCAGCCACGACAATGTAGACGCTAAGCTTCGTTTTTATTCAACAGATATCGGAAAGTGTATTGTAAAGATACTGTAGCAGCATCTCCCACTTCGTATTGTGATAAATTAAAGAGCCTTCGACATGCGTGGACATAATTGACAAAATTGCGAGTATTCGATATTCAGGCAAAAAATGTGAATGCAGGATGCTTTAGATAGCCAAAGAGAAAACACAGGACCACCTGTCCTCTTACTCATTGTGCGTATGCGATAAACGACCAATTATTATTGATAATAAAGCTTGCAGAGTATATTGCCGCTTGTGCTCTGGGAACACAACAACAGCATATTCTATAGCACTGATTAAACTTAATACAACATGCAAGAAAGTCGTCCAACACCTCCCACTCCCAAATTGTGGTGAGACATCCAAAATATTACAACCACAATTCGCTACCAACCCAAAATAACATATGTGATCACTAAAGCCACCTTGAAACCACGCATTTTTGTGGACGTATCATTTAGGAATAATATACAAATATAGAAAATATAATCAAACAGCTTCCTTGCACTGTGACGGCACCAAGGTACCAAAAAAAACTAAGGCTCTCAATTCTTCAGCAAAAGCATAAAGTATCGCAAAGTGCGTGAGCCCATTTTGATCCTCGTTTGCTCAGGCATGACACTTGGACACTACATGCCCAAATTGTGCAATATGAGGACTACCGCCAAAGCTCAAGACACAAGAGAACAATGAGTTGGAATTTCTCGCTTGTACTTGGAAGAAAGAGACGGGGGGTAGAGCTGGTAGATGAGCTAAGTGAAGCCTAGTTAAAAAATAAACAAGGTATGGTTGAATACTCTGCGCAGAGCAGGGGGGACGAGGGACTGAAAGAAGACAAGGCTAGAAGAGATAGTTCATTCGCACAGTAGTAAACGCCATGGAACGGAACGCGTGTTTTCTTGTCTGTTGATTTCAGAAGAGTCATTAAAGTACGCGTAGCTTTCAGCATTGATGACCGATGAAGACAACTGAATCTGTGCAAGATGAGGAAAAATCACAACAGGAGGCCTGAATGAATCAACCCAAGCAGTTATGTCTGGTTCAGGCTGTGAGGTCTGTGAGAACGGAATGAAAGAAGTTTGACCAAGAAGCTTCTAAATAAATTCAGCCACCAGGCACCGTGACCAAGAGTTACGAATTCCTTCTTCAAGAGTTCATTCAAGAATTACGAATTTCATTCAAGTTTCATTCAAAAATTCATTCAAGAGTTACGAATTTTCCTTCTTTATTTGATTTGTGGTGACGTATAGAAGTATAGAACACGTGGTCACTCTTATGCATAATTGCAGCTAGCAAATGTTTGTCCCCGTTGTTTGACCCCGGCAATGTCCTTGGCTATAAAACATATGACTTTCAATAATGGTGGCGTCCGATCTCTTACGCAAGTTTCTGCGCGCATGTCCCGCAACGTGCCCATTTATCTCATCTTTGAAACGACTCAGCCTCCCGCGACCAAAGCTTCGAACAAGCAGTTTCTGCACGCAAGAGTGATTGCCTTACGCATAAATCTCATAAGCGCTACATACTCGCGCGACCTCGCAGCAGGACTTGAAATGTCGTTAAGATGGCGCCCAGCTCTTCTGCCCTCGGGTACCTTGGGGCTCAGCTTTCGAAGGCGCACGCTCACCGGCTAGGCGAGAATACACGTAGCGAAAGGAAGAAGCAATCGGACCAGGTCGTCGAATGCGCTGACCACACCCGGCAAAACCGTGTTGAAATCTGCAGACGCTGACCCAGAAGAAACGTGGGGCTGGCCCTGTTCAGGCGTATACGTATAATTGGGGTGCACCTTTCAGTGAGCAGACGCAAACTCCAGCACCGCCTCACATTGGTGAGCGTGCGAAATAGGCCAGCGCTGCACGATAATCAGCGCCTCCCGAGCCTTTCATCATTCGCCTTCGATGAGTTGCCCGCTTTGCAATATTTCTTCTCTTCATCGTGCAGAGCCGAATGAAAATCTTATATTTATCAATGGCTACTCTGATTTGGCTGGCGAGACTGCCCGTAGCCCGTAATGACATTGGACTGATGAAGGGTAAGGGCAGAAAAAAATTAAGATAGACGTCCCTTCTCACAAAGGCAACCTGTCATGCTCACGTTTATTTGAACACCAGCGCATGTTAAGCGACGTGACACATTACAAAATTTCGCAAATAAGTTTTCATGGACAGTATTAGGTTCCGCAATAATTAGCCACAGGTCTAAAATGCGTAACTGAACTAAATTTTAATCTTTTAGCTCTGTAGGGGATTCATATATTACCTACACGTCACTGCAAAACTTAATACCTTATGACCTTTCCTAAAAGGGGAACGACATGTACGTGTTTCGGTGGTATATTTAGGCATATACCATAAGGTAATAGAAATTGTGCAGAGAAGACAGCTGTGAGTACTGGTTTCTTCTTCATGAAGAAGCGTATATGGCATCTGCGAATTCAACATTTTTTTTCCATATCTAATAAACTTAAGTCGCCACATGCATAAGATGTGTGTATACAAAAAAAAAACAAAAAATGATGAAGCTGTGTCTGTGGCTTCCTCACAAGGTTGTGCCATCTCCTCTGTCATGGCTACAATTTATGGTCTGACAAAATTGAGCTGTTTTTTTTTTTGCATTCCTTCATCTTCGTTTTACGGCTTATGAGTGCTTCTCACGTGCCATCGGTTAATTATGAACATAAAAATTATATAATTTGTCGACACATTCTCTTTTTACAAAATATCAGATTTTGAAGAAATGGCGACAAAGTGACAGAAACAAATAATGATGTAGAGATCTTCTACCGCCTTAATATTTATTGCAGTTCGCGCAACCGCAAGAACATTTGTAATCATTTTTAAAAGTCATGGCGCTCTATACGTGCGTCATTCGACATTCTGTGGTGCAGTGCGACCAGGAATCACTCTGATTGATTGATTGATATGTGGGGTTTAACGTCCCAAAACCTCTTTATGATTATGAGAGACTCCATAGTGGAGGGCTCCGGAAATTTCGACCACCTGGGGTTCTTTAACGTTCACCCACATCTGAGCACACAGGCCTACAACATTTCCGCCTGCATCGGAAATGCAGCCGCCGCAGCCGGGAATCGAATCCGCGACCTGCGGGTCAGCAGCCGAGTACCTTAGCCACTGAAACTAGACCACCGCGGCAGGGCCAGGAATAACTCTGACGACTGTAATGTTAGCGGTGATTTCAAAGTGACGAATCTAGACACACTTTTTCTCATTTTTAATACATAGCTAATGTCTTGAAAGCTTTGCTTTAGAATTGCCGTGCAGCTATGAAGGCTCAAACTATCGCACGCACGCTCGCAGTTTCCTATAAGTAGTTCATAAGGCAGACGCTGTAGTAGTTTTGTGTATGGGTATGCGCTATTGATTCTCACTGTACCTCACATATCCAGCGATCATCTTCTCACAACTGCTTCTGCGAGGATTTGAGTGGACTAGATAATTAATCATAACAAGATATCTGTAAACGCGTTTGGTGAGAAACATTCATGGCCTTATTCACTGGTCTTTTCAGATAAGTTGGTTGAAAAAAATTTATTAAAGAAGATTTCAAGTGCTAGATGTTAAAATCAAACCAAAAGTGAAATATCTCTTGGAGACGCACACTTTAAAAGGAGCAGGGAGAAGGACGTTGTTGGCTGCAGGCAGATCGATATATCCTTGCAAAATTTGCGGGCAATCGGCTCGCGCAGAAGCTTATATTTGGAAAATTTGGATGAAGTTGTCGTTTACCACTTTATATCAGACAATGACAAAAGACGAAGCACTGCGTGCCGTGAAAGAGTATACACAAACTAGCAGCCTAACTCTGAGCCATCCATCTGCTTGCAATGTGGCAGCCCTATCTTTTCTTCCCTTCCCTCTTTTACAATTAGTCTGACACAGCGCCTTGAAATAGTATGCCAAACTTCACCGACAACGCGTTGACTTCACGTGGCTTAGAAACTACAGGAGCCATGCCTCCTTTCTGAACGTCCAGTGTCTGCGCAGAAACACTATATCATTCACGCTGACACCTCGAAAAGCCAACACACTGGAGTGCATGCTTTAAACAAACATTTGCAAAACCCGAGCCCACTCCAACAAAGGCGGCTCAATAGCACAATAAGTCTCGCAATCAGACACAATTGCTTCACGGAGAACAGAGGATACTCTTAGAGGCCCTCGACCACTGATGCAGACGGTGGCTTGCCATTTTCGCTTTTAACGTTCGATACCTTACCAGGACTGTTTGACAGAAGGATTTGGCTGGCCATACGCCTATATACTTCGTCGAATTTACACAAGGCCAGAATGTACGCAGACGTTGGACAGGTAACACATACTATCGTGAGAGAGCTTTGTGGTTTAACTTCTGGGTTCGGTGGCAACGCTGTGTCGTGTTTCTTTACCGTTAGATGATGTCACGTCAGCTGGTTGCTGTGCGAATTTGCATTTAGAGGCAACATATACTACTCGTATTTCTATGCCGTATACTTACAAACATATTTGGGAATACTTTCACTGCTCCTACGGAAATCAGTGGCCGTCGCCTCTACCATTACCTAGTATAATTTCAAAATCAGTAAGATTTCTGGTTCTATTGAAAACAAGCACCTGTTTTACAATAGCTTTTTTTTCTTTTTTGTATCTCCACGAGCGTGGGTAATGGGCGCACAACAGATAATTAACCCCGTTTTATCCCGTCTCTTTAATGCCATCATCTCAATATTCTTCCTTTTTGTGGATGGAGTGAACGTGACTGGGGTCGTGTGGTTGTCCTCATTCGAGATCACTCCACCCACGGTAAGATGATCTAAAGAGTGTTTCGGCCTAGTACTCGCCCGGCTCCGGCTTGATGTATTTGCTATGCCGGCGTGCCTTTGCTCAGCTTCAAATTGCCCTAATCTTTCATGGCGACCAAAGGGCCAGCAAATGCCTGTGGGGCATGCACTGCGTACTCCATCAAAGTGAGAGGAAAAGGAAATCCCCGTGTACGTACGTATTGCTGGAAGGCTATTCCCACGTCTCGTGATCTTTTTTTTTTCTACTGCAAAGCTCAGTGCACTACGCAGCGTCCATGCACTGCGTACTCCATGTTGGCATTGTGTGACCATGATGTACATGTAACACTGTCCGCACTGATACACAAATGAACTTTCAAGGGCATGCGCATACTCTAGTTTGACCGTCTGTTGCCCAATGTAGATGATCATTGGCATTGGTTTAGAAAATGTTCGTGTAAAAAGTATATTAGGCGCACGCCAGAGAAACACATGTAATTAAGGCTAAACCAGAGTTGTTAATCATACGGCACGTCTCATATAATACTGGAATGGAAGGGAATGAGACACTTTATTTTCTCATATAATACTGGCTTTCCGCAAATAAAAGCCATGAGTTAACTTTGATTTTTACTCCGCAAAGTTTTGTTAGGACTGGGAGAGAAACGTCAGAAAGCAGGGAGGAAAGAAGGTCGCGAGAACAAAAAATAGTTGCTACCCAACTCGAAAAACAAAAGCAGCTATAATGGTGGAAATAGGAGAATGAAATACAGACAGGATATGGACGCACATTCACAGCATATGATCAGAGGGAGCACATCACATTTCATGGGTGAAAGATACCAAATTTTCAATATAATAATCTACGCCATCTTGATGCTTATATCCATCCTCAAATCCGATCAAGGTCTATATTCACAATAGCGTTTTAGGCAAAATTTTTGTTAAAAACATTTCAGGTAATTATGATCACACACACACACACACACACACACACACACACACACACACACACACACACACACATATATATATATATATATATATATATATATATATATATATATATATATATATATATATATATATATATATATATAATGGCATCTAACAGACAATAATGCCAAGGAAAGTATAGGAGAAGATATTAGGCCAAATTGTAATGTAAATATGAATAAAAGTGGGTGAAAAGATAACTTTCCGTGGGCATGATCCAAACCTGCGACCTTCGAATGACGCGTTCGATGATCTACCACTGAGCTACCACGACAGCTATCCCCCCAGTGACTTTATAGGCTTTATATGTGAATTAAACGTGGGAGTGTCAGTAAGCGCCACCAGTAGCCATGGCGGCGAGTGTGCACTCTTTGGATCCTGTTTGGCGTCACGTAGCACGTGACGCCAAACTTTCCTTATATATATATATATATATATATATATATATATATATATATATATATATCATTAGCAACGCCGGCTGACCAATGTTGAAACGCATAAAATGAAACTTTTGGGAATTTGATCTCTCAACTGCGCCTGCACGAGTCTAGATAGAATTATCGGTTATGGCTTGGAGCCACCTGTTTCGCTATTCGACAACCAAACAACCATATAAAATGATGTGTGGCACTCACGAATACACCATGATCTATGCAACTGTTCTCGATACAGCATGGTCAGAGAAACACTTGTATACGACTGCGCTAGTTCGAGTCCATCAGCGATTATTGTCGCCTACTTCCCGAAACACGGGCGCAGAAAGTGATCATAGCATAGGCAGAATTCGCAAGGAGAGCAAACCTGCACCAAATACTTTCCCTTCGTTTGATGATCCGGGTGCTTATTTATTTTTTATTATTTCAAAATGCTTCACAGGCTCAGCAGGGCATTGCCTAAAGAGAGCATAAAATATTCCGTATATTGCTATACAGTACTAAAATACAAACATTAAATATAAGAAAAAATTATAGTTACAACGAAACAGGTATGGAGTACAGCATTTAGTATGAGTTATTCATATTTCTTTTTCCTACCTTTATTATGCATGCCCTCAATAGCAATAAGGCGCAGAACATCTAAGGAAAAGAAGAACTTAATATAAGGCCCAAATATGCATGAATGGAAACACTATTGACACTTAGCTTTTTTTGTCACAAGACCATCATTTCATTGCAATTAACAACCAAGAGCTCCATATTCACGAAAGACTCGCACGCACGATCTGTTTCGTAGCAGGAAATTATTGATGATCGTGATGTGAAGCATACTACCAGCGAAGGTGGACAAGCAATAGAATTTACGAAGTAATTGTGAATTCGTTAGCAGTTCTGGCCATCTGTGCTTCGGAATTGCACAAAAGGCAGTATGCACAAGCTCTGCCACCTAATGCTTAGTGTAGAGAAAGACTGCACAATGTTACGTTATGGCACTGGTTTATTAGAGGTAATTTTTCATGATCGTAAAACGCACGCTAACGGAGTCATGCATATGGCATCCACATTGAAAAAAAAAAGAACGTACCTAATTGCCCCACTAAAGAAATGATCGGTCGGAAATATGCCCGTCGAAGGAGTATACATTCTTGCGATAAGAGACGTCGTGCTTTCAACTAGCGCTCACAGAATGCCGAAAAGGCGGGACAAGCCAATTTTTTTTGTTGTATGTCTGTCGAAAAAAAAAGGAAATGGTCAGTGCACTGAAGGCATGGGCAACAACGCCCTCAAATCGAGAACACAACAGAGGAGCACGAGGCTGCTTTTCTTCGGCCCGCCCTCATCAATACGACGCAAAACAAAAGAAAACAAAAAAGAAACAAAAAAATTAAATAATTCAGTTTTGTTAGTTGGCTCATTAGGGTAAAAAATATTATCTGTGGTTTAACGTGCCAAAGCTACGATATGATTATCAGAGACGCCGTAGTGGAGGGCTCCCGAAAGGCTCATTAGAGTGCATACTGGTTACATAGGAAAACAATTGGTCAGAATCCACTCAGGTTGTCTGCTTATAGATGACAGTATCATCGAATGTAGATTGTATTAAACTGTTGTGGACGTTATAACAGCTTATAGCGAATATTAGCCGACATTAGCAATGATATAACCCTACCTAGCCAACATTGATCAATATATAGTCGACATTAGCCAGCGATTCTAGTAGGAGAATACTTGGGGCAGGCCCATACTGCTCGGCTTAGCGTTCGTACCCGTCATTTACTATTATCACAATGTCACCACTCGTTCACAAATTAATTAGGGGCGTGCTGAGATAGACCATATCGTATAAAACTGATGGTGAGGTGACACTATTGTTTGAGGAAACACAAACACTTCATTTGACGGCGTTCATCTTCCACATATATATATAGAGAGAGAGATAGAGAGGAAAGGCAGGGAGGTTAACCAAGCTTGGCGCGGTTGGCTAGCCTACACTTGGGGTGGGGGAAAAGGAGAATAATAGAACGGAAAGAGGCAGAAAAGAAGAGGAGTAAGAAAGAGAAGCATAAATAGTCAGCTCGAGACTACACAGCACGGCCTCGCACAGTTCTTTCACAAGCGGTCGTCAAGTTTGGTGGTCCTTAAAAAGTACAAGAGGGCTTTCGTGGCTTTGCGTGTATGGGAAGCCGTCGGCCAAGGTCCCAGGATCTTCTCTTCTGTAAGCGGCCGTGAATCCAGCTGACAGAGCTTGGCTTCCATAATACGTCGTTCGGTCTGGTATGCTGGGCAATGACATAGAATGTGCTCAAGCGTTTCCTCGCAGGCGCAGATGTTGCATGCCGAAGTGCTCGCCATTCCAAGGAGACGAGAGTACGAATTCGTAAATGCCACGCCCAACCTTATGCGACACAGTAATGTTTTAGCGCATCGTGGGAGCCCGGATGGCAAACGAAGTTGCAAGTTTGGGTCGATCGAATACAGGTGCGTGTTGGAGAAACCCTGCGTATTCCATTGTAGGAGAGATATACGGCGAGCAAGTGATTGTAGTAGCCTTGCAGCGTCCGTTCTCAAGAGTGGTATGGGCGTGCGCTGGTCTTGGTCATGAGCCGATCGAGCAGCTTCATCCGCGCGGTCATTGCCGACGATTCCGCAATGACTTGGCAACCACTGAAATACAATATCGTGACCTTCCGCGAGCTCTTCGTGGTAGTCGTGCCTTATCTGATATACTGATTGTTCATGTAACCCGTGCTGCATAACAATCCGTAGTGACTGTAAGGCTGACCTGGAGTCATAAAAGATGGCCCATTGGTTAGGTTGCTGGCGAAGAATGTACTTTACTGCACCTTGAAGTGCTGCGAGCTCTGCTGCTGTCGACGTCATGGTGTGAGAAAACTTGTACTGAAGCAACACATTTTCAGATGGAACAACGACTGCTCCTGTGGAGCTGTTGGAATTAGTGGAGCCATCGGTGTAAACATGTATGCGGTCGAAGTACCTTTCGTCCTACAGACGCAAAGTCAATTGCTTTAGGGCTAGCGTTGACATGCGTGCCTTCTTAAAGATTCCAGAAACTGATAAGCGCACGTCAGGTTGACGAAGACTCCATGGCGCAGTTGCTGGATGCATCGCAAGTTTGAAGCCAGGCGGTAGTATGTCCTAATGTTTTGTCACGATACCGCAGTACGAAGAATGGGGCCTCCGAGCTGTCAAACACGCTAAATGATGTGACGGTAGCCGTGATAAATGCCGAATGTGCGCTCTCAGCGTTCCACACATATAGATGGGCGAAGACGTTATGCGCTTATTGTCAACATTTGGAAGTTGCGCTGCAACTGTGTAAAGCGAAGAGGAGACGAAGGGGCGTGAGCAAGAGCCACGGGCGATGACTCACTCGTGGCTCTTGCTCGTGCCCGCAATCCTTCTTTCTCCTTTATTTGTAACAGCACCTACATATCTAAATTATGCCATTGCGTGTGCTCCTGCAGAACAGGTGTAGTTGTTCATCTCTATTAGAAACCGCATCGCACTCTGCATGGGAGCAAACATTGCGCATTACACCTGTGAAGCAGTGAGGGTCAGCTTTCCCCGTGTCTCTGTGAAGTGCCCATGTGGGCTGCATATATAATAGATATGGGCGTAAGTTTCCTCCCAAAACCTTACCTGTCACCAGCAATGTACAAAAGTGCATAAAACGATTTCTTCTGCGTCTTAATTTTTGTGGTTGTGTTTCTAAATTTTTTATTCAAAATAAAATTGAAATTTGGAATAAAGAAAGTAAGGTTTGCCATATGGATATTAAAGAAAGGGGGTAATGACAGAACAAAACCACGCAATCGTCCACTGTTACTCGAGGGGAGACGCGGAGAACAGCTAATAGTTTGTCGATGATCATATCTAAGCAAACGAGCTACAAAACCAAAGGGTCACTGGAATCGAGAAGAAGAAAAAAGTTTTGAATTGACTAAATGGCAGAATAATATGTCATGTACAGAACTTTTAAAATAGAATGTGGAAGATAGACGAAGCGATTCAAAGTACTTTCAAACTCAAAATCCGCTCTGTTCTTCGTGACATTGCTCAGTGAGAAAAGCACTCGGGGTCCAAAATGAGAACACGAAACGGAGCTTAAAGTCAACGCTCGCTTACGTGTCATCATTTCAAAATATAAAACTTGTGCCAGTTGAGATTGTCCCTTTTTTTATTTCTCAGTCCAGCACCCGGTCGGCACCTGCATGAGTGCACGCGTCGCACGCATCATATAGACGCTGCGAAGGCAATCCCCTAGTCTGATATCAATATCTAATGGCTTTCATTTACTTTGTTTCTTCCCTCCCGGTCATCTATTACTGCGTAAAGAGGCAGCGCAAGTTGTGTCCACGCACCATTTTCTCACACTCGGCTTCCGTTTGCTCCGCGTATAATTGGAGCACAGCGTCGCCGTGACAGAACCGCGACTCACCCTTCAGCAGCCTCGCACCAGAGGCCTGCTCCGGCGGCGCAAACTGGACCGACCTCCAGCGACAGCAGCTGCGGGCTCTCATCTGCATAAATACTGCGATGTCGGTCGGTCCGATTGCGCCCAGTTGCACTCGACTTGATCTTATAGAAGACAAAACAAGTGGCAGCTCGAAAGCTGCCACTTGCTGTGCTGTGTACACCATCGTGTACACAGCACTTGTACGAGCTGGCTTTAATTGCAGCGCTGCGATGCTCGCGATGCGCGAACACCCGTTTTTTTTTTCATGCCATCGCGGCAGCGGAGCATGTGCAAACGTCAATTTTTCGAAGCACTTAGACGACCACCTGAGCTCTACGTGTTTGTTTTTAACTTTACGGCGGTCTTTCCATAGAGCGGTGGATCGGAGTGGCAGGAGGGGGGGGGGAGGGAGAGAAGAAAAAAAAAAAAACACCGGAAAATTGAGTAATATTGAAATACAGTTTTCTACAATTCTAGTCAAGTCTGTTCCCCCGATTGTCTAAGTGCATTATTAGGAGCCAAATCACAATATATCAATTGGCCACCTTGCTTTGAAAGTAGCCGAACTGAATGAGAACTGCATGGCAATACGGAACTCTTCGATTCTATCTTTATTCCATCCAGTGCCTCCTCTATTTCAACTTGGCCTTTTAAACGCAGCCTTAATTTCGGTACTATGCATCCTTATTACAAGATAAAGCGTGCTTATCTAAACCTTTTGTGAATAAATGATGAGCTTGATGCCTGTTATTTCAACGCCAAAGCGTTGATGATATCGCTTCGTAGAAATTCTGTTATTGATGTCAGTCGTTGGCTGTCAGCGAAAAGTCGGCACTATTCCTGAGTGAATAGTTGCGATGGATGCAAACAATAAATAAAATCACCTGGCATATCCGGAATCCAGCACAGGTCATCTGCGCGGCAAGCAGGCGTTCTACCACTAAGCCACAGCAATAATGCTTGAAACTGCTTCGAAACACACACACACACACACACACACACACACACACGCACACACACACGCACACACACACACACGCACGCACACACGCGCACACACGCACACACGCACACACAAACACGCACACATGCACACACACGCACACACGCACACACAAACACGCACACATGCACACACACGCACACACGCACACACATACGCACACGTACACACGCGCACACACACACGTTCCCCGCCGCGGTGGTCTAGTGGCTAAGGTACTCGGCTGCTGACCCGCAGGTCGCGGGTTCGAATCCCGGCTGCGGACGCTGCATTTCCAATGGAGACGGAAATGTTATAGGCCCGTGTGTTCAGATATGGGTGCGCGTTAAAGAACCCTATAGGTGGTCGAAATTTCCGGAGCCCTCCACTACGGCGTCTGTCATAATCATATGGTGGTTTTTGGGCGTTAAACTTCACATATCAATCAATCATTCAATTAACACACACACACACACACACACACACACACACACACACAAGTGTTGTGTGCAAGGAGTGGCGCTAAGATGGTACAGGCGTAGAATTGTACAAGGCGTCACACCATTTCTCGATGAAAAATGCTGACATTGATTTGTAGTGGTTCGCCTTCCATAGGAATACTTTGCTACTAAAGTTACTCGATAGAACCCACCTAGCAAGTTACACTTTGGAATGGGCCTTGGCAAACCCATATCAAATCTTTGCGTTTGATCCTTGTTTACAGTACTAAAGATATGACAGTTTAATTCCATGTGTGAATAAAGGATAAAGAAAATGTACATATCTCCTCACTCATTTTGAGCAAAAACAACAACAAAATGAATGAACGAAAGGAAGAAAGAGAGAAAGAAAGAAAGAGAAGCATATTTCAGTGCACAGCTGCCCTAATATTTCGCTACTCACACTGAGGGAAATCTACTAGAATTCTATATGTCACTTTAGGGAGATTTTTCTAATAAAAAATTAACCCCCACCTCCCCGAAGGAAATCGTGAGGAAATGCGAATGCATTTTTTGGGCCGACAGTACACGACGTAGTAATCTTAATGGCGTAAGTTAATGATGAGACAAAGATTCGTGCCGCAACTATTTAGTTATATATTCATCAGCCAGCGTATGGTCGGGAGTGAGGCACGCACTTCACTCCATCTACATATAGGTTCGAGCGAGCGGAAGGGAGACTGGAGCGCAGAGAAGAGCGAGAGAGAGCGGGTGGCGAGGGAAGGAGCGGTGAAGCACTGCACCTGTCATTGTATCTGACCGTCATAATATCAGCGTCTTATAAACAAAAACTCTACAAACGCGTTTCAAACTCACTGCATTGAGGCGCTGCCAAGTTACGTTCAAGACAAGGAGGTGGGGACACTCGTTGCAAGGGGCGAGGATAAGCACGCGTGCCCACAGCTGTTGCTGACAGCTGCCGACGCCGAAGCGTGACATGGTAGGAGCTCCGGCTGCTAGGGACGTGCGCGACCGCAGCTGTTGCTATGGGAGAGGGCGGTATACGGATCCCGACGGACGCCTGACATAGCCCGACTAAAAAAATACATTCGCATTAAAAAAAACGAGCACGACAGGTCTGTGCGGAACCCGCCGCGCAGTCACTGCGAAAACTAGAAGAACGGCCTTTCAGAGCCTCTTCTAAACTCTCTTTGGGGTGCTACAAGGACACTGCTGAATACCCCTACGCCTTAAATAATCATAAACTTTGTGTAGTAGACCAGCATTCACCATGCTATCCTTCGTCATTTTTTGGAGAAGAGGGGTATCCAATACACACTTAGGAATTTTGTGCAATATTTTATGCAGTGGCTGACAACGATTAAGAAATATGCCTGAAGTAGGTATGCGTCACAGTTAATAGGTGATCAAGAACAAGTTTTCTGATGCGTTAGAGCATTGGACTACCCACTCGTTATGAAATTCGTATTGTGTGACGCCTGGCTGTCCCTTTGATGTTCTCAAACGTTTTATTACTCCTAATAATGCAATTCCTTTCCTGACATCAAGCCTGCCTGAGGCCAGTTTAGAAACGAGTTCCGAGCGTTGGCGTGTCTTAGTGGTAGATTACTAGGCTGGTACGCAGTGGACCCTAGTGATAATCTCACTGTCATTAATGTTTTTTATTTACTGAGTTTTATTCATTCTATTTCCTTCTATTTCATTCTATTTCATTCGATACTGGTTACATACACAGGCGGCGGCGGCGGCGGACAACTACGGCACCGCGCGTGACCCGTGTTCCGATCTCATAACAGCTTTCGCTGTAAATCAAATTAGGCAGCCATCTTGATGCATCACGAACACAGACGACGGCTGACGTAACCTACGAACTTTCTATTGCAGATATAAAACGCAATGCTTCGTTGTTTCTTTTTAACACGCAAGACCAACGCTATGAGCTCTCTTTTTTTTTTCTTACTGCTCTTAACTCTGAAACGTACCAGTGAACCTGACGCACCATTTTGTGCGTGCAAAACAGAGTCGCCGATCTTAGAATAACTAGCGATAAGAGCACCATTCTTTCGGGTCCACTTCCTAAAGGCCTTGACACGCTAACATAAGGTACACTTGCCTGACACTGTTATGCAGTCTGAGAAGTATCTTTAAGGTACAGAATGAAACCACCCTAATGTAATAGCAATCGCGGCGCGCCTACAGTCGTTGTGAAATCGGAGCTACCAGACAGAAAACGCGTATCCATGCATGAAGTTGTATGTCTGACGAGGAAAACAAAAAAAATTAGTTGTAAGCAGTAATGTTTTCACGCTTCCATGCCCAACCCGCATGCGCAGCGTGACCAGAAAAATTGAGCCGCCACGACGACGACATGCGTGTGTACAGTAGGAGGGACGGTACACGTTATAGCAGGGCGTTGGCTGGTACATTTGTTCTTACGGTGAGGACAACCTCCTTCCCTACTGCCCGGCGAAAACGTTAAGCTGTGGTGATTTCTCCACGCCGTCGAGACGCCATCTCACCATCCGTGCGTCTCTCGCCCAGTCCCTTCTGCATACGCTGTATAGCTCTCTGCTTACCAGTGGCGCGGCAAACTTCATCCACGAGAAACAGCAGCCGGCTGTATCCGTATAGCCCTGCATAATCTGAGATGCTTCAGTCATGTCTCGTGCGCCTTTACAGACATTTTTTTCTTCTTACTTGTGTAGCCGCTTAAATTTTCGCCCGCAAAACGCTCGCGACCCGCGGCATGCAGGAAGCCTCGCCAGGCGCGCTGGACCGGCGAGAGAAACCGGCCGAAGACGGCCGTCCGCCCAGGTGAGAGCCCCGCGCACGCTCCCGACGCCAGGCGGAGTTTTATGGCTGCACTCAGCCGCGTGGGCTTCTCAACCGGCTCTTTCTTCCGAAGGCGCCTGTGCACGCACGCGCCGCAGAGGCATCCGCTCTTCGGGCTGCGCGGAAGAGCGCATGTAAATTGCAGATCCATGGCGATGGGGGCAAATAAAACGTGCCGACACATGCACGGCCGAGCTCTGGAATCAGATGCAAAGTAAAAGAAAGTCTTCCAGAGGCCAATAAACAAGAAAGCCCGGTTTCTTCTTCCTCGGCACCCACAACACCTCTTCCTCCTTCCACAGCCGTACGTTTCTCTCGTTACAAATAGTTTAGGCAGTTTCCTCAGTCCTCGCATGCAGAGTATGCGAAAAGCATTGCCGCGGGGAAGTCGGGTTAATGCTTCGATCATGTCGTGAGCTCGGCGTGCGGTCGTGATGCACGGACTGAGCGTTGCGCTAGCTCACCGTTCGAGGGGTCGCTTAGAACGTTGTGCAGTACAGAGATAGACAAAATTTCCATCCTCCTGCTCACACTGTAGGTGCATTTTACGTGTGCTTGAACGTCCCTGACTTCCAAAACAGGCTGAATAAGTGGTTTGCCGTGAGTTATTAGCAACGCTCGAGGTGTTTCCATGGGACACCCACGGGAGTAATAACGACCACTGCCCACAGTAATTGCACCGTTCGGATGGGGTGGCGTTTATGTTGCGTGTAGAAGTGCGCCCCTCAAGTATGAATTTTACCTACGAGTCATTGCAGAATAATGTCATTCTTCATGACGTTCAAATCATACATCGTCACTCGCAAGTATGACATACAGGAGTTCAAGGCTCTTCCTACCACCGACTTTCTCGTTGTCCTCATATGAAAGTTCTCTCTCTCTACCTCTCTCTTTTGACACTTCATTTAAAATGAAACTGCAGACACTTCGACTCCTTAGAAGGGGCGTAGTCATTACGATACCAGAATTTTCACCGCAAGAACAAAATATATTTATAGTTGGTGAAAGATTTTCTATAGGCATGTCCCGCGCTTTGTTGCAACATTTTGTTTAGTTTTCCTCTTGTAATTGACTTTAAATACCGATAAGACGACTTCGTCACTCTAAGCTGCATCAATTTTAAACCACAATCATGAACTACCAACAGATGATCTCATATTGAATAGCCGTTAACCATGCACATCTTCCTCCTTCTACTGCCGTTTATTGCTCTCGTTACAAATAGTTAAGGCAGTTTTCTCCGCCCTCGCATTCACTTTCCATTGGCGGCATTCACTTTTTATTGGTTGGAAAGCGAATGCCGTCAGTGTGCATGTGTGTGATGATATCGTAATGCCTTAGCTACGAAAAGATACAGTGTTTTCCGAACAACAGCCACTCGAAGCCTCATATATGTCTGAATGCCTGATGAATCTTACACCTGAAGTCCGGACGTGCGTTCGTTGGTACACTGAAGTGAAACGTGTTTTCGTTGGCACACTGATCACGTCTGACAGGCGCTGAACGAATTGAGCTGCTTAGATTAAAGGAGTAGGATTTTCTACTGCATCTTACAGTACGCTCCAGCCGATGTTGTGTAGTACGTATGGTCTATCTAAAATGTAGACCAAAATGCTAAACTAAATGTGACTGAAAGACTTGACCAGTAAATTTAAACACTCGAAAGCGTCAAAAATGGCTTTAGGTATACGTGTTATTGTTTGCGCACTTCAAATCTGATAATGAACCAACAGGTAATCGTTTACGCACTTCTTGATACTGCGCATATGCGCAACCGTGATAAACTGCTTCGTCTTCTAATGAATGATTTAGCAGGGATCCAGTCATAGGGCTTCATTGAACGATGCGGCGTCCTGTATTGTGATTCAAAATGAGAAAAGAGCCTTCTTTTAGTTTTCTTTTCCACATCGCTTACCAGCTGTGAAAGGAAGACAGTGCCAGTCGGTGGAAAGATGATGTACTACGCGAAACGCAGCCATCTTTTTTTATAATACTTGACACAAACCTCTTCACAGAGCTCTGAAGTGAGGATACATAAAACAAAACACGGTAAAATTTATAGCTATGTCATGTTCCTGGGCAAAAACCTTAACATGTCGGTACATACAATGCTGTAATTGGAAAGGGTACATACAGCTAGCTCTTGCTGATGAACACCTGTCAATAAATAGCTATTTTTTGCATTTAACGCTACTCAAGCTTCACACAGTGTATAGTTTTCCGTAACCAGCATCACAAACAGCAACCACTGGAACAGCTGCAACTATGCGCTTCAAATCGGTATAAACGTGTTGTTGCAGATAAGTCGTTTCCCTTGGAAAAACATGGCATATGCCTTAGTTGGTAAGATACCTGTCACGGGGTCCTGGCTAAGGCACTCGGCTGCTGACCTGCAGGTCGCGGAATGGAATCCCTGCCTCGGCGCCCGCATTTTCGATGGAGGGGGAAATGCTTGAAGCCCACGTGCTTGTTTAGATTTAGGTGCACGTTAAAGAACATCAGGTGGTCGAAATTTCCGAAGTCCTCCACTACGGAGTCTCTCATGATCATATGGTGGTATTGGAACGTTAAACTGCAACAATTATTATTAGGATATGGTAAAATTTTTGAGGGCTGTTGTATCGCTGCGTGCAAGTGACTAGTCACGGGAACGTTTTTTTCTTATCTAGCACTCTTTCTTAGAAGTCCCGATTACACACACATACATAATAATTAGCTATTATACCAGGAAGAAATCATTTGGACGCTATATAATACTCTTAAGAACTCCTCTTTTGAATAAAATGCATTAGGAGCGATATTTGAAGGTTGGAAATTGAGGTATTGTAAAAAATTACATGACCTTATTAAACTTACTCCGAGTCAGTTGCACTTTCGTGACTCGTCTATGTGTGTCTGTTTTTTTTTTTTTAAGAAAGGTAGCTTAGAGACCCTGTGTTCGGCACGACCAAATAGGCACTGTGATTGAGCAGTCTGAAAGCAGCTTATTACTGGCGTTTTCAATTCAATATTACTTAGCTGGTTAGTCCTTACAGGAACAAGTAAAATGTATCACACCGTCTTTTCCGGAAGATAGTCTACAACCCATATATGGAACAAAATTGGGTTGATAGAATAATCAGTACTTTCTTCGACATCATTCTAATAAACGAGCCTAACTATATTCTTGGCTGCACTGGTATGACATATTAGAAGAAAACAGCACGAAAAACGCGAAACCAAATAAGAAAGGACACATACAGATTGTTCACCACCAACAAAAGTTTATTCTGCAAACCACGCATATATACCTATGAAGTGGAACGAAAAAGAAGAAACAAAAGTGATAGTCAAAATATAAAAAATGAACAACATAAAAACCATTCTCGTAGCGCATGCAAAGAACTTAATAAAAAGACAACTTTTTTTTTCGGAGAGGGAAGCTGAAGGCCTACTGACACATGCGTCATCCAGCCTATAACTATCTCCATGGCCTCCAGCATTTCACGGGTAAGGTGGTCCCGATGACGCTTAACAACCGCACATCAATGAAAACCAGAGATGCACCCAGAATCACGGCGATGAATGCCTCAGTGTCCAGACACAGTCGAGGAAACGCTGTAAGAGTGTTCCTTGAGACGTTCATTCAAGCATCGGCCAGTTTGCCTTATGTATTATTTGCCATTGGACAATGGTAAGGAATGGACCACGTTTTGAACGCATGAATTGAACAACTTATTCCGATGCTTAGACGGGCAGGTGGTGGTCTTCCTAGCTCCTGGGTTGATGGCCCTAAACAGTCTAGCCAGCTTCTCAGGGCAAAAAAAAACAACATCGACGTAACATCTTCCGGCTATCTTATTTAGGTTATGGGGAAACGCCGTAGATGTAAGAAATGACAACGTGCTTATTTAGCCGTCTACTTTCACTAGTCTGAGCCGGGCAACCCTGGGCTCATTTTTTGTTCAGCAAACATAAGTACGTTGTCATTTCTGTCATCTTTGTCTCACTACTCGTTTTCGCGCTGTTACCTTCCAATAAACTAGTTTAACTTTCGCAGAAGGGTCGCGTGAGAGCGACACGGGAAATTCGTCAAGCCATTCAGAATAAATGTTTGCAACTGTGCATGCCTTCTGATGTTACGTCGAAAACCTCAAGTACAGACAGCGAGGGTGTGGGGCAAATGCCGGTGCCATGTATGCATCGAAAAGTAGGAAAATGGTACTATAGTGAAGAAAATAATACATCTCGACGAAAGTGAGTCCTCATACCTTCGGGCTCATGTGCGTCAAGACCGCTGTTGGCGCATGCCACCACAATTTCGGCGTTCGCAAGGCTCATCGAAACCAAAACACCTCCAGCGCGGGACAACAGGGTGTACCAGAAGTAAACCTTCTACCGCGCAGCATTTGACATAAAAATAAGGCAGGCAAAGCCAGCCAGAACGATTTACTTGGCCGTTTCGCGCAGTCGCACCGCACGCACAAATAAAGCTTCGCCCTCATCGCGCCTCGGCCTTCCACTATAAATCCTCCG
Organism: Rhipicephalus annulatus; assembly: GCA_013436015.1. NCBI lineage: Eukaryota > Metazoa > Arthropoda > Arachnida > Ixodida > Ixodidae > Rhipicephalus > Rhipicephalus annulatus. The sequence continues at coordinate 316,187 of WOVY01009316.1, read as the reverse complement.
AATTGTTTGCTCTCACGCGCCGCGTGTGTTCAGCGTTCGGGCCACCGCGCTTGCCTCGGCTGAGCTGGCCGCGCAGTGAAGTACAGGAAACGTCCTGCAGTGATACGAAGCCGTACGTGGCTCACGCAAAACGCTGTCCCGGATACACGACACGCAACAATGCGAGACGCTCTCGTTAACACCTACCGTGCATGCAACGGAGCGCCGACCGTCGAACGGGCGTTTCGCAACGCATGCTAATCGCGCCCGGCTCGGCGCTCTTAATCCGTCGCCTCGCGGGGAAGACGACGACCAGGGAAGCGGAACGCTTCGCGAATAATGACGTGACGCGGCGCATGTGATGTGTTGCAGTGTGTAAATGCTGAGGTGCGTGTTGTCGGCTTTTCCGGGAGATAAATAAATAAAACAAACTCCGTAATGTACACCTGGTAGGACGTGGTTTAGTACGTCTAGTGGAAAGCTCTGGGGCCATATTCACAAATCGTTTCTTGTGCAAGCGATCTTTGCTACTGGCCAACCGGCTTCTCTGATTATATGTCTCGTAGGGTGATTGCTTGAAATCTCTTTTACGTGCAACGTCAGTATAACACCATTTTGAAAATACTGGCTCCAGTTGTCGAACGCTTTTCGCCAGTGCTCTAGGCGTTCGCTTATAGTATGTCGAGTATAACAATTATTTGAGATTTTTTCGAACGAAATGTTCTCGCACAATATCTTTTAACACACCCTCAAGAAAAACATGATACAATAAACACATGCCACAGGTAGAAGCTAGTTTTATTTATTCACATGCCACCATCACGCCAGTATAGAACACGGACAAAAATACTTTGTATTCGCATTTAATGCACGAAGCACTGAAGGAACACGTAAAAGGTCAACACAAAAAAGCATGTTGGTCGGTTGCCTCCGCATCTAACATGTACAGTTTTCTCTCACGAACAATGCTAGCGTAAGATTGTATGGCTCACATTATAACTTAACCGATGTGGGGACAATGACACTCCTGTAAATATTGCCATGGACGTTACAACAAAACGAGCATATATGAAAGTGTCGAGCTTCATAGCCTTCATTTTATCTTGCGCTCGGCAAAAAAATAAAAAAAGCGAGTTGCTCAGCAGATGAGCTCAGCTTTTCTACGAAAAATTGAGCAAGAATGGCTAGTATACGTGACATGCTCGTGGTTTCTTAATTGTAGGCACAAGAAAGATGAGCTCCGCCGTGGTGGTCTAGTGGCTAAGGTACTCGGCTGCTGAACCGCAGGTCGCGGGTTCGAATCCCGGCTGCGGCAGCTGCATTTCCGATAGAGGCAGAAATGGTGTAGGCCCGTGTGCTCAGATTTGGGTGCACGTTAAAGAACCCCAGGTGGTCAAAATTTCCGGAGCCCTCCACTACGGCGTCTCTCATAATCATATGGTGGTTTTGGGACGTTAAACCCCAGATATCAATCAATAAACAAGCAAGATGAAATATGTTGCACGGATATACCTAGTATGCAAAATTCTGCTTTTCATAACACCGGAATTAATGGCTCTGTGGTGTTGCCCATGATAGGCAAGGCACCGCATGTGCCATGACTCGCTATATACGATTGTGAACGAGAGCGCTGTTTTCGTTCGCAGGTGGCCGTGCTGCTGTGTGCGGCCGTCGTGCTGGTGTCGTGCCGGCGGCGCTATCGCATCCGCTACCTGGATGCCGACGACGTCGACGATGCACCGGTGGTGTTTCGACGGGGCCGGAGCCGGGACCTGCTGCGAGACCTGGAGGCTGTGGCCAGCGGATCAGACCGCCCCGTGTACGTGATACGCAGGCGCAAGCCCAAGGACCGCCGCCCACTTGGACATAGCAGCCGGGAGCGGGTGCGCTTTGAGGAGCCGCCGGAGGATTTCGACGCTGAGGTGAGGACACGCTGCGACTTTTCTAAGGACTCTTCATCTGCATTTAACGATACGTCCCCTTTAATGTAGCCAACTACGGCAAAAAAAACAGCATAGACATTTCAGGAAGCTTGTACACGCTGTATTTCTCACAGAAACACAGCCATTTATAAAGCACATTTAATTTCCAGTGCGGTGTGAAACATATCTCAGTCATTCTCCTCAAAGCGATGACCGCTACAGTTTGCGCATAGATGTTGAGATTTATAAAGTGATTTTAAACATATGTGTCGACATGGCTAGATGATAAAATTCAATCATAAAACGTAGGATGACATCCCGTTTTTTGCGAGCGCGGCAATGGAAGTACTAAACTGCAGACAGTGCCATGAAATCATTCGATCATTTGCTGCACGAGTGAAAGTTGCAATATAACCGATTAAATGCAGTGGTGCGTGTCCTTAGTCATATCAAAGGCAAGGAATAAGGTTTTTGGGCATCGCTATGGTGCAGCAATGGTACTTATAAAGCAAATAATAGTGTATCCTACCACTGCCAATTATTGTTTATATATATTACATATTAAAACACGTGCTAGACCTAATATTCACCAGAAGCCTGAACATTGAATGCAACCACGTGTAACTTCGAGTGATTCAGTAATTTCATAGAAGAGCATACCATAGTTTAAAGCATCGATATTTGTGGAGACGCAAAGTAATTAATTTTTGTATATATATCGCATTCAATTTCTCATGCCATTTTTGATCTAGATACCTTGCTTCATAATTTACAGTCGTAAAGATGCAGAGTGGACACCCATGAATTTCTGCTCACGCTAAGTAGCTTCACTTCAATGCACCACTTCACATGATCTAACACTCCTCTTTCTCTAATACGTTTCTCTAGAATATTAGCTTTTAACGTTGGCATATGATTGTGTGTATATGCTTCAGAATCGACAGGGCTTTGAGGAGACATCGCTTCACAGAATTTTCAATGTTTAATTTTCATCACAAATAAAATACGTGTTTACTGATGATACCTAAAAGTCACCTGATAAAGTCATTTTGCTATCACGGAACAGAAAATGAGAACAGAATCAATATAATATTTGTGAGCAATGCAATGCATTCTTGCTGAATGTCACATATGCAGTTTATGGTAGGATCCCAATTAATCTTAAGCCAGATGGTCAAGGACATCAGCAGTAATGCAGGCACTACAGAAACAGGGCATCCAAGAACACTACATAACACACTGGAAAAAATCTACAGTGAATCCACAGCCGCCGTAGTTCTCTATAAAGAAAGCCACAGAATCTCAATAAACAAGGGTGTAAGACAGGGAGACACAATTTATCCAACGCTATTCAGCAGTCGTTTACGGGAGATTTTCAGGACACTATATTGGAAAGAGTTAGGAATAAGAGTTAATGGAGAGTATCTTAGTAACCTGAGATTCAATCGTGACTTTGGCTTAATAAGTAACCCAGTGGACAAATTATAGCTTTTAATTACTGAAATGGACACGCAAAGCTGAAAAGTAGGTCTAAAAATGAATATGCACGAAACTCAAGTAATGTGCGACAGTCTCGGCCGAAAACAGTACTCAGCGATATCTGAAGAGACACTGGAAGTTGTAAAGGAATATGTCTACTTAGGACAGGACTACCAAGCCTAATCATGCGAGTGAAATAGCTAGAAAAAAAAGAACGGGGTGGGTCACATTCAACAAGCATTCTTAAATCATGAATCGTAATCTGCCAGTAACTGTAAACAGAAACGTACATAGCAGCTGCATCTCACCAGTACTTAACTATACAGAGGAGAAACCTGAAGGCTTACAAAGAGTGTTCAGCTTAAATTGAGGGCGGCAGCTTTCCACACCCCCTTTTTTACAGAAGAATTTTTCCGGAACAGATAGCGCATAGCTCCAAACATTGCTCATATTTGGTGACACTCATACATATGGTGTGGAAGTGCACACACAAACACCCTAGAGTATCGGGAGTCCCTCTTGCGTGCCTCCGAGCCAGAAGACCAACGCTGGCTCATCCAGCACGCGGTGGAGGCTGCGGTATCCCAAGGAATCCCCGCCGACCTTCTCTGAAATAGTGCGACCAGTCTCTGTACTGGTTCCCTCTATTTGCTTTAATTTTTTTTCTGGGAGAAATAAAGATACTACCACCACCACAGTGAGCGATGGAAAGGAAAATGATAGGTGTAACTATCAAGAAGAGAGCAAAGTGGGTAGTCAGGGAACAAACCGGGATTAAAGATATCATTGTTCAAATCAGAAAGAAATGGACATGGGCCGGGCATGTAGCACGTAGACAGGATAACAGCTGGTCATTAGGAGTGACTGACTGGATTCTCAGAGAAGGCGAACGCACGAAGGGGTGACGGAAAGTTAAGTCTGTCGATGAGATTAAAACGTTCGCAGCTATACCATGGCAGAAAAAAACACAAGACTGGGTTGATTGGCGGATCACGAGAGAAGCCTTTGCCTTGCACTGGGCGTAGTTAGGTTGATGATGATGAGATGGTCATGACAATCTCATGGATTGCCTAGAATAAAGCGCATATTTACTAGGAAGTACAACCAGTGTTGCTAAACTTCACGTGAATAGGTATATTGTGGGGCAGTTGTCTGCTTGTTTGAGCCATGCACTGAGCTAAACAGTCCATGTTATATTGAGCAGAAACTACTGAGCTCATGGTAGGGGCAGTCCACAATATTCAGTAGGGAAAGAAGGAAATGTAGCAAAATATTAAGGTGGTATTGCAGGGTAAACCTCCTAAAATCAAATTCGCAATTTCGATAAAAAAAAAACTCGCTGTACTTTGAAGAACAAACGTGTGGAAACCAGATATCGAGCGGCGGCTAAAGGTGATTTAAATGCGGCGCCAATGTGCGCCTGTGGCCTCTGACGCAAGCACGTAAAAATTCGTCTTTGTCAAATTTCATTTTGATTCTGTAAACTTTTCAATTTAAGTGTACTTTTTTGGAAAAACTATTGAATAGATTTTGACAAAACTTTGAAATCTTGAGCTACTACAAGTTAGAAACAATCTGAACTAGAAATTGCTGGTTTTGTAAAAAGCGAAGCTGTAAAAGATACACCACAATACGTGCCCTCAGTGGCCTTGTGCATGCAGTAAGTTTAATTGTTTTTGTACAAAAACTTCAAGAAATATAATATTTTTTTAATTTACATATAACCTACGAGTCTGTAGAATAACACAGCGGAATATGACTTCATTACATTACTTTCGGTAGTTTCAGAGAAAAAGTGCATTGTATAAGGGAACCCCTTTAAATTTTGGTAGAGAATCATAGAAAGGATAGGCAACCTAGGCATAAAAAAGGGTGTCACTTGAAACCTAGTAACATTTTTTGTGAGCACTTAAAATTTTAGCGGAATACTTGCAGTCGTTTCTAACATATTAAGCTAAAACTGACATATACCATTTACCCTACCATAAACCCTAAGAAGCCCAATTATACAAAGTAGGTTTTGCGATTGAAGCATATGGATTACCAGATAAAGGCAAATACTAAGTGATAAAATAGTGTAAAAAAAAATGAGTAATTTCGGGGAGACTCCACTCCCACATGTGGTGCGACTTTCAATGGTGCACCTCGACAGCCAGGTACTCATGTGATCCCAGTCGCATGAGGAGTTCCACAATGAAATAAGATTGAAATGTGGGTGGTTTACTGTTTATTTATCATTGATTGAGCTAAAAATATAGTGTGAAATATAACAGGAGGGAAATCAGGTGATAATGCTATGAGAAATAGGGTCCCACATCTCACAGCTCAGTAAGGTGAAATGACAACTGAAAATAGCGCTAAGAAACGGGGACACAAGAAGAGGACACACGGCACAGGCGCTAACTTCCAACATAATTTGAGTATTATGTTGTATTATGTAACAACATTTGAGTATTATGTTGGAAGTTAGCGCCTGTGCCGTGTGTCCTCTTCTTGTGTCCCCGTTTCTTAGCCTATTTTCAGTTGTCACAATGCACCAACAAGCCCAAATTTTGACAGTGTTGAAGGTGAAATGATTTTTTTTTTCAAATGAGATCGCAAACATGCCGAGATAAATACAGTTTGATTTGTTCGTCCTTGGGCACTTTTTGTTTTAACTGCATTTCCTTCGCCTTTTCACCTTTCTTTCCTCCGTGGTCGCCACTGTTTCTCTCAAGGCGAGGAGAGCACACAACTATACGGCAACACCAGACCAGTGCTCTGTAGCCGACAATTGCGTGCACAGGCCGATTTATGGCACCGAGGGCTGGTGACTCGGCAGCGAGGGAGGAAGATCAGGCCCCTCTTTTAGGGCTCGAACATGAGCGCGATAATGCAGCCGGAGCAGATGCAATCACAGGGCTAAAACGAGAGACTGGATATACTCTTGAACGTTGCCCAGCCTACCCCTTGCGAAAAGCAGTTCTAGAGCGCCTATTTTTCTCTTGTTTCTGTTTACCCTAATAAGCAGCTTCGCTATCGAAGACGTGAAACAACTATTTTCATGCGACACTTTTAACGCGGATGCTAACCTGACAACGCGCCCGTCATGACCTTCTGCAGTTGGCATTTTATTTACGCTGCTTCATTTGAGTACGTTCATTCATCGTTGCATTCATTCTTTTGTCCTCGCAAAGGCGGAATTTCATAAAAAACATTCTCACATCCTATCAATGATGAAATTCGTTAACAGCCTTTTGTTAACTGAAAGGTCAAGGCGGTTATCGAAGTTGTAGACGTTTTTCATAAAACTAAGAGCATTGAGGAAGAGGAAATAAATACGCAGAAGAACAGGAAGGTTAGCCAGTTCTTAGACAGGCTGGCTACTTTGTGCTGGGGAAAGAGGTTAGGGAAATAAAAGATGTCAGAAAATAACTGTTGCAAAGAGAGAAAGAGAATACTAAAGATATCAAAAGAGGAAAAGCCAAATCAAAGAGAATATCGCACTAAAGTTTGCCTCTAAAGCCAGTTGCCTGCAAAAAAAACGTAATAAAACTTTCAAAGCCTTCTGGGCTGAGGGTGGACTCGGCCAATGACCCAGAATTCTTTGTTCTGACAAAGGCCGATCATCTAGTCTATCTAGAGCTTCGGTAAGGTTTTGTCTTGGCGTGAAGAAATTGGTACAATCACTCAGAAGATGGGCTCATGTTTCTTCACGGCTGCAGTAATTGCATGTATACAGAGCAGCTGGCCATTCCAATAAGAAAGGACTATGCGTTCATGAAGGCCACGTCAAGCCACAGGTGACACAGAAGAATCTCCTTAGCTCGAGATATTTCTGTGGGAAGACGAAACTTGAGATCGGGATCCAAGTTAGGCATGAGAGCCACAAAAGAAAGGAACAAGCAAGCAAGTTAGGCAGGCGAGCGTTTGTGAATTCCGTCGAGTTCCACTATACCAGTGTGAGGTCACGTGCAAGCGAACGAACTCTTGTAGCTGCGTCGGCTCTTGAGAACGGGATGGCTGTGTATTGCGTACCGTCATGTGCATACCTAGTGGCCTCATGTGCCTGGTCGTTGCCATATATACCGCAATGACGTGGTATCCACTGATACGCTATGCTGCGTTGTCTCTCGATTGCTTGGTGATGAGAAGCCTTATATCAGCTACTAACTGTTAATTAGGTTCATGAGAAAAGGCTGACATGAGACATTGAAAAGCTGCCTTCTATAGTCCGAGAAAATAAACCAGGTTTCCGGATGTTCTTCCACTCTAAACTTAATAGCTGCACGTATGGCGGTGAGTTCTGCAGCCGTCAATGGTGTCAAATGCGATGTCATAAATTTAATTGTAGTGGAATTGGCGATAATAACCACCGCCCCTGTTGAGCTTACTGGTTGATTGATTTGTGGGGTTTAACGTCCCAAAACCACCATATGATTATGAGAGACGCCGTAGTGGAGGGCTCCGGAAATTTCGACCACCTGGGCTTCTTTAACCTGCACCCAAATCTGAGTACATGGGCCTACAACTTTTCCGCCTCCATCGGAAATGCAGCCGCCACAGCCGGGATTTGATCCCGCGACCTGCGGGTCATCTGTTGAGCTTACTGAAGAAACAGAGCCATCCGTGTAAACGTGAAGGGGTCTGGTGTGCTTCTCGTGCAGGAATAGTAGTGTGGCCCGTTTCAGGGCTAGATATGACGACCATTTCTTATTTTTGATTCCATGAATGGTAAGAAGAGCTTTGAGTGGGTGTATATAGGCACCACGATGGCAACGGCAGCGGTGCTGCATACGTGAAGTGCAATGGAAGCACTGCGCAACGCTGAGCTATAGTACAGTTGCACTTAAGGCTGAGTGGGGCCTAGAAGTTCGACGTGAGGCGAGGTGATACAATTAAATCGGAGCGAAATGTCTCAAGTGCATTCTCAAAGCGTCTACGCGGAGGTATGTGCGTGCTGAGTGAATGTGCGTGCTGAGTGAACACACGATGACGACTGTCGCTGCTGTATATGCGCATATCGGAAGACCAAGGCATATTCGCAGTGCTTGGGCTTGAATCGACTGGAGGACGCATATGTTTATTCTTTAGATCCCACAAAGCACGGGTAACATGTAGCACAAAAACCCGAGGAACAGAAGAGTGTGTAGGGTTGAAGCATCGCTCGTACAGAGGCATCCCACGTTTTTTCAGCAAGAAACATGAGTTCGTGGGTGATCATGGTGAGTTTTGTTTTCATGTAGGAGATGTGAGGGCTCCAGGAGAGGTCACGATAAGCTACTACTCCGATATATGGGTGGGTCTTCACGTAGTTGATCGTGTGTTAACATACGGGTGAGCACTTCTGAATGATATAAGCGAGCACTTCTCCAAGTCCCCATCCTTCAATGTACTTTGTGGCCAGTGTAGCCGCTTTCTGAAGCCCATCACGCCAATGAAGGCGTGTTACGCCTCACGCCCAGGTGCAGATGTTATCTGCATATATTTATAGATGCACTGATCGTGTAAGTGAGTCAACCAGGCTAAGGAGCGCTAGATTGAAAAGTGCAGGGATGAGAACACCACCTTGAAGAGCATTAAATAGCGCTGAGAGTGAATGTGCTCTCGTGGTAGTTGAGCCCTCGTGCAAGATCCACTGAAGTATATCGTGATTTATCTGTAGTTCAAAAAAGGAAATATTTAGTTACCAAGGCGCGCGCACATATTCGGCAGCGCCAACTCTGTTAAGAGCCCGAGGCCAAGGCAAGGAATGAGATCAGCAAAAATACAAAGGTCTACTCGTCTGTTTTTGACGCGTTTCACTCGGTAATGATGGCGGTGTTTACAGTGATGCCACATTTAAGTGAAGGGTTAACCAAATCACAACCTAATAAGTGTTAGGCCCAGGACTGCTTATTTGGATTGGAGATGTCATCTTAACCATGTACCAGAGCACATCACAGAGACGCTTCATTGAATTAACACGTATTTCGAAAAACACGCTTCATGTGCACACGCACACTAGCCGGATGTTTTTTGCTCGCCATATTGCGCCGCTTGTACTACAAAGCTTTGTTCGGGCAAAAAAAAAGGAAAAGAAAAAAAAATTAGTAAAGTAGAAGGCAGCGCTGGCGTAATTAATAGGGCGGCACACGCTGATCGCGCAGCCCCAGGCTCATCGGCGGAAGTGGAAGGAAAACGTCCCTAGCGGTTTTCTCACAACTTGCGTGCGCACCCGAAGCGTGTAAAGAAACAAAAGACAATAACGCTATCGGGAAATGAGCTCGCTCGCCCGTGGCGCCGAAACGTGGTTTGACAGAGCACCTAGCGATGCGATCTCCGTCGTTGGCGCCTCTAGCGTGCCTCAGCTTGATACAGCATCGGTATAACTGCCGTGGGAATGGCGGTGACTCCGGGGTGACACGGTACAGCGCGCCTGGCGAACGCTCAGTGAAATGAAGAGATCGGCGGCTCGTTGAGAACGTCGCGGGAGTCGCGGCTACACGCGTGGTTGCCCACGGAAAGCTTGCTCGATACGCTTTGCTATACAGCCATCGAACCACCCGCCACACACGCAGCTCCTGCTTGGCCTCAGCCAGAGACGCTTGGACGGACAGACGTGACGAATCCGACACGCTGAAGTTTTCAAACCGGAAAAGAAATCTCTGCGTGCAAGCGTATAGAGAAAAACCTGGACTCACACTTTTTGTATTTGAGCGTATTTTCTTCTGTTCGTGCTGTTTTATTTTCACCAACGTAGCTCGAGAGTTCTCAATTGCACAGTTCAACACACCGCGCAGCAGGTGCGAATGAAGTATGGCATTTATTGCCATAACGTGTGGGTAACTGTGCGTGGCTCGTCAAGGGAGGTTGCGTGGCACTAGATTTAAGAAGCGATATTATCACGGGACACGCGAAGACGAGGTGGACAAAACAAGGACGGCGAAGTCAACCAGGGCTTAGCCTGCTTGGCTACACCGCTGTGGGGAAGGGGGAGAGGAAAGAAAAGAAAGACTACTGCTGGGCCGCCAACGGAATGCCGAACAGATTTAGTATGAACAGTGAAGTTGGCGGAGATAGAAGGAAATTCACGCCAATTTCTCATGAACTCAGCGGCTTTAATGTCAGAATGATCATGCAGCGATACATCCTGCCTGTTACGCGTTCAAAAAAAGTGTACTAAAAACGTGATTGGCATATCGATTACGACACAATAGTACAAATGTTAATGACTCTTTACGAGCATTGCTATGCGTCTGCGACATTAAATAAGCAAACGAGATAATTTATTATACTTCATTTGATTTATTTGAACTTCCACTTTTATGCTGGAAGACATCAGTGTTTCATATAGTTGGACGCATTCGTCGTGCTGACACTCTCCTACATTGATGCAAAGTTATTTCAAACCAATTTTCTCGTGAAACTGATAGCTCACTATGAACGATGTGATACAGCACATATACCATAAAAAAAGGTTGCACATGCTTCACTCCCGTATGCGGAACCTCAAATAGAAAGGCGCCATTTCGCAGGAGAATGTTTTTTGCCCACCCATGGCGCAAAATCTTTTTTTTGTACAATGTGGCAGACACCCTATCCCATCTCCTACTGAAATGCAAAGGCGGCAGTTCAGCCACACAAGCAGCAGCAATAAACTCCGACCCGAACCTTCTCTGTGAAGCGTGTGAGGCTGTGTTCTCCAAGGCGGAGCTGGTCGACCCACGCCAACTTATCATGCGTGCCCGGCAGGCGGTACAGGCCAGATGGTTCATTGAATAATGGACCCTCCCGTCACCCTCCAGTCATTGGTCACCTAATAAACGTCTTTGCTCTCTTTCCCTCTTCTTACCAACTGGATCAATAAAGGAAAAAAAAACATAGGCCAAATGTCAACTAAAGCTGAAGATCTGAATGCAAGAAGGGGGAATAAATGGTCAGGTACTTATAAAGGCTTTTTTCTCGCCAGAGAATATGGCCTAAAGCTGCCATTTTAACAATGACTGAGTAACTATAAGTGATCGAGTGAGTGAGTGAGTGAGTGAGTGAGTGAGTGAGTGAGTGAGTGAGGCAATCTTATTGGGAACACAATAGAACCAACGTCACCTGTCTAGGGCACGATGAGCACACTTTTTCCGGCTATCCTGAGGTTCTAGCCGCAAGGTACCGAGCCCCAAAAACTGTAACCCCCTAAAATGTTGAATCCTTATGTCAGAGTACAGCACGTATTTAATGGCGCACCAATGCAGTCGATAATACTTTTCGCGGACGTGGCAAGGCAAAGTTGGCCGAGCCGTATCACTGTGACTGTGCTACACTTAGTTTGTGCCTAACGTTTCTATCCCTTGGCGCATTCTACTCTTTTTACAGGAAAGCAGGCGGCCGATGCCACCACTGCCTGGCCAGGATCCATTCCGCCCAACTTTCGTCGTCCAAGGCACGTACGCCCTGCACCCCAGGTCTCAGAAGCTGATGCCCTACGAAGGCGAACACCCGATACCCATCCCTCGAGAAGTGTTCTCCCAGATTTCGTAGTGTGCCACCAGGCAGGCCTGGAAGGCGCCGTTTCCCTGCTGAGGGCAACTGAGACGTCAGGGTATCGAGTGCACAACCAGCGACAACCGCTGCAGTGCAGAAAAGCAAATGAGCAAAACGTATTAACCTTTTCAGGGCTGCAAAACCGCGGGAGCGGACAGAAGGCATTACAGTCGCTCACCTGACACTAGAGTTGTAGTCACTTTAAAAAAAATGTCGCGCGTTGACTTTTGACGTGACCGTCTTATACTGCACATATTTTTTTGCAGTTATATTTATGTTTTACTGTTTTTTTTATTTTTTTTCGCGCGGCAAATGCTCGATAGATTCATCTGAGTAATTTCTTTTTTTCTTGTTTTTCATGGCACCAAATAATTCCAGTTCTGTATACATTTGTCGGTAGAACATAAGGCTTAGGCGAACAAATAAATACACAAAAAGGTTTTGTTCTTTTTCCGCATTACTTCGTCACTAAGAGGTACCATCTTGTGCTGTCTTTGACTGAGACTCAATATAGGGTATATTTATTATACGTACCTCATTGACAGCACTTTGCCTTTGCCCAAGCGTCGCATTTTGTGCGGACTTTTCAATAAAGACTTTTTCGTGTGCAAGTTGAACTTCTGTCTTTTCTTTTATGTGAAGGACAACTTTTTTTCTGAGCGACACCGTTATAGTAGTAAATAATTACGTTGAAAAGATTTTTACAGGGTATCACCTGGTTCGCCTCGATTTTCTTGCTTTTTATTTGCGTTAAAACTATTTTAAAGCAATGATTTGTGGCAGCTTGGTTGCAGTATTATACTTCTTCAGTGGAGTGACTGTGAATGGCGAACGGCACTTGTGGGATAAAGTGCAACGTCTAACCAACAAATGAGACAGTTACATATTTAGCTTCCAAAGTGTTCTTACTACACAAACAAGAAATGAATGTACATTCGTCCGGCAGGACATCCCAGAATGTAGTTCATAATGACTATTAAATATTACTAGTAGCTGAAACGCCAATGTATTAGTATATTCTGTAACTTATTTTAGATGCGGATGTGTCAGAGTTTGATTGATTGATTGATTGATATGTGGGGTTTAACGCCCCAAAACCACCATATGGTTATGAAAGACGCCGTAGTGAAGGGGTCCGGAAATTTCTACCAGCTGGGGTTCTTTAGCGTGCACCCAAATCTAAGCACACGGGCCTACAACATTTCCGCCTCCATCGGAAATGCGGCCGCCGAAGCCGGGATTCGATCCCGCGACATGCGGGTCAGCAGCCAAGAACCTTAGCCACTAGACCATGTGTCAGAGTTTGTACTGGTTTGAAAAAAAATACAGGGAGAATGCATTGAAAAACCAAGAATAATAACTAGTAATGGCCGCTTTAATTCACTATAAGAAAGAGAAAAGAACAAGAAGCTCAAGCCAAGTAATCCCAACAGTGCTTAAATCCTGTGTTTGGAACCCCACGTAATACTTCAAAGTCTGTTATGTAGGCTCGTGAGCGTCGGGGTCATGAGGATATATTGTTCGGAGATTACGTGACGGCCACTCCCTATGATTAACCGAATTTCAACGCTATTGCTAAAAAACAAGAGTAAATTAGGAGGTTATCGCGAATGAGTTTGTAATTAATCCTTACCTCCCTATTTGACGTGTAAGTGAAGGGCACCTCTTCATTTTACATTCACCCTATGAAAGAAAGCTGAAGTAGAGATGTGTAACCACAGTTTGATCCCGGCTGCCATATTAAACTATTGTGAAAATTCTCAAAAGACAACGCGAATGCCATTCTTTAGCAATAAACTGCAGCTGTCACCATAGTTGAGGTGCTGAGTAAACGCGGTGACGCCTTCTTCGGTATGCTACGTCATCTGCAACAGCACCATGATTTAAGAGTGGCCTCCGCGATTAGCTCCGACAATGCACGCAACCTTCTTATCTCGGAGTCCACGTTTACGAGAAGCACTTGTTGTCCTTATGACATATATTGTTATCCAGCTGCAGAACTTTCAGTGTTTCTAGGCGTACTTGAGCTTCCGGCACATAGACAGTGCTCTTGAAGTTAGTTGGGATCAGTAGTCAGTCCTGTTGTTAGTGGGAATCAGTGTTCTTTCAGTTAGTTGTGATAAAAAATACCCCTGGGGTAAATCGTAACTCCATCAACAAAACCGAAGATGACGCAGTTCCGGATATTTCATTTACACGCCCAAACTTTCGGTGTCGTCGCAAGCACAGAGCAAACAAACTTTCTTTTCGCGTATTCTAAAGCGCCTGCTGCAACAACTGCCGAAAAAATTACATCGTTGGAATAATGTCCTTTCTTGTTAACCATAAAGTTTGACAAAATTTAGTTTGACCAAATTTTAAAACCACTTCAGCTTTCCTTTAACAGATTAAATTGAGGCAGATATCAACAGCCCCGAACTTTGTGCGGTGAAAGTTTTGAAATTCTGCCAATCCAGATTGTGCGAAATTTTATGGAAACATTTACCAGACATAAGGCACATGTAACGACCTATTTAATAATCTCTTTCAGTTTGTAAACCTGCTTGAATTGTTAAAACTGAAAGAATGTGGTGGGCAAGGCATAAGTTTTACCTTGTATTTTTTACCATTGACCAAGAGAATGACGATTGTAGCTCACAATGTCACCGTAGCGCCTGAACTATCTTCCTGTATCAACATAGTTGGCCGTTACTTATAGGTGTTTGGTGAAAATTGAAGAAAGTAATGAAGTGTTTCATTCTTGTCTAGATAGCCAGAACATTGAAATCAACGCATGACTTTTCTTGTTAAAGAAATGGTGCTATCAGTGTCACAAGTCTGTGTCGCTTAGTCTCTGCTACTAGCAGCATTCAGAAAGGCTGTTACTCTATACTGAAAAAAACTAATCACAGAGTGATGGCATGCATGTTCGTAGTTTTAGAATCGGTAGCTGGGTAGTGGCGGTTGTACCATCACCAAAGTTTCCGCTGGACGAAAAAGGAAGCACCGTAAGAGCCCTTCAAAACCAACAGGGCCTGGGCATCGCAATTCATGAAGAGGGCTGGCTTGAAGATGACAACAGATAACAGCTTGCCTTCATTCCACGTACAGGTGTTATTCAAGTTTGAACACAAATGTTCACACACACTTAAATTTGGCGCATTGCCGTAAAGAACTGCAGAAATATTCACGGTATTCCGGAAAACTAGATCCTCTAGTACACTTTGTATCCATTTTTCTCTGTTTTTACTCTAAATCAACACCACAAGAGATGACAATTTACAACTTCGATGCTGGGACAATGATAGCGAAAATTCTTGTTAAGGATTTACCGAAGCTCTGAACCCGTTAACGGTGCAATAGCGGAACAAAAAGGCACAAAATCTCTCAAAGCTGACACATAATATCATAAATGTAGAACCGTGGTAAGGAGTGCTTGCGCGGCAGTTTTTAGTTTACTGTTATTTACTTTGTGTGCTAAGCTTGGGGAGGCATGCCAGCCATTGCACGTTTTAGAGGCATCAATTCAGAGGCATCATTCACGATTGCAGCGTTTATTAACTGTTAAAACCAGCTCTACATGTGATACATAGTAGCAATCTTCTTAAGGTATTCAAATGGCAAAGAAACAGGCTTGTTCCGCGGCACGCATGCAGGTCACGACGCAGGCGTTGCCCTCCTTTAGCGGTCAGTGCTCTTCCAGTTTGTTTCGCAGGTGGTTCTCTTGCACGATGTAACAAGAAAAAACAAGATATGTGCTCCGCACGTAGGGTAAATATGCAAACAGGTGTCTGTCACAGCTGCTAGTGAGCTTCCTGTTCGATTCTATTAGGCCTTTCATGTTAGTCAGAAGTCCTGCTTTCAGCCAAGCACATATGCCGATAAGGTTAGGCAACAATAGAAGCTTATAAGGTAGAACCTGTTTTTTTTCATTTGTGTTGACGAGGTGACTTGCATGAACACCAGCAAAACAAAAATATGTTGTTCTCTTCTGTGTATCTTATGTGGGCGAAGAAAGAAGGACTGCGATTGAAAGTTGCGCACACATTGAACGTCGCATCTGCGCTTGTCAAGCGTACCAATTGTTGAAAGGGCTCCAAAATTTGTCAACTTTCGTGCCAAGACTTCTGTTTCGCATTTGTGTTTAGTTTCAAATAATTGAAGTGAATAAAATGCTTTAATGGTGGCTTGACGATCCTGGGGTGAACTCTAAAGAACTAGCTTCCACCACTATCAGTAATAAGTACGAGGCCAGATCACAGACGCGTGAATGGCTAATAATAAAGTCCTGTGTACAAACAAGCTATCACCTTTGAAACAAACACGCATTATTATTTTACCTATAGCCCTGAGTAACACCATCAATGAGATGAGTTTTTTTTCGGTATTGAAGTGTTTCCAGTAGGTAAGTGTGAGCGATTCCGTACGAACTTCTGCGTGACACAATACATCCCCTGCTATCGTATCACACTGCGAGCGCAAGGTGCGGTATAAAATAATGACTTCTGTTTATCAAAAAATGCCAGTAGCTGTGCCTAACTTCTGCTGTGACAATGCCTTTAAAGTAAACACCGGCTATTACTTTCATTGCGCGAGTACAACTAATCCTATAGCCATCAGCTTCCACACAAAGCCACATTTCCGTAGAACGTAGCGAACCAGTAATACGCATTCAAATATTGACCCTGTGGAACGATTGCCTCACACCCGTCTATCTGGCCTTTCAAGCGATCTACGCGTGCAGACATACAATCACGTCTCATTGGGCACCTGAAGAATTGCTTCAGAGCTTACTCTCGTGTAGGAATCGCGTGACTCAATCAAAGAATGAGACACGGTACGTATAGTATTCTCGAAAATGAAAAGAAGCTGGTCTCAGCTTTTGATGATTCGTTTCTTTCAAGGGCCGTGTGCACATAGGTAAATATGAGTACCGACTCAACTGCACTGGTCAGCGACCGTTTTCATCGGTATACGACTCGCGAAACAACGCCGTCATGGAGAACTGGAAACGGGTCATGCGAACGTGCAAACCAACCGGCCTTTCAGCTGTACTGTCTCCTTACGTGTGCATGCGCAATCGCGTTGCCACACGATTCTCTGCTCTCTCTCTGTCTCGCCTGCTTTCTTTTTTTTTCTTGTAGACAGAGGAGTACAGGTGAGGAGGCGAGAGGAAGCACGGAGTATGGGATCTCAGAACAGGGGTCGTGTTGGGTAACCTGTTGGTTCATCTTCCAGTTTGACAGTGTTCTTCACCTACGTTCGTACTCAGCCGCTTGTTGAAAGCCAGAGGTCCCATAAAGAATGCCTCAGTCTTAACTAAATATATGGAGTATAAGCTGTTTGAGCCACTAAAAAGTGGCGAGAGCCCGCGAAATCAACATTTTTCAGTTATCTTCAGCATTAACCAGGCTTCAGCTATATTGCACAAAGATAGAATGATGCCGTTTTTCCTAAAAAATGTTGAGGTAATAATACTGAAAGTTTGTAGAAGCTTAATAAAAACACCTAAAGAACGCTGCATAATAAATGGTAAGAAACATTGAAGTGCTTACATATTAGTACAGGGATGTATCACTTATAAATATACAAACGGGATGAAAGACACCTACAATGAAGAAGAATTTTTAAGGCCAAGTTCTGAAATTGGGAGGAATGAGCGGTGATTGTAAAGAAATTTGCAAACACACAGCACATAAACAAGATGTTTCCGTGTCGAGCTTTGTTCGATGTGATTCCTGTTCTAAAACCCTGTTGAATAATATTTCTTTCCTCGATGTAATATTAAGCAACATTTTTTTACATTTAAGCAAACGCCTGAAAGCGAAGCGCCGCTTCTTCTGCAATATTGTGATTTTGTCAGAAACTGTAGAGGCTATGATGGGTGCAATATGCCTTTTTTGCGCGTGTATTACTTGACTGAATGATGTAGGTTCCGTGATGGTTGACGGAGGAGCTCCAAGAAGTCAGTTGACATGGCGTATACGGCAAAGGATTTGTCTGTATATTGGAGTTCGCAGCTTTCACCAAGAACTCAAAAACGCAATGTTCACAGCCCCTACAGTGCTGCAGCTAGTAAAGCCCCACCATGAGACCACCTCTTTGCATCACTGCTGAGCCCCCTCATAAATGGTACGCCAGTTATACTGAAAAACCCGAAAACGTACCTGATTGAAACGTACTCAAAGTATACTGAATTAAGGCTAGTACTAGCACACTCGCGAGCGACCAGCCATTCTTACTGACGTGAGGCAAGGCAGACATTGTCACCCAGTAGAATGCAAAGGTCTAAAGCGATGCCTCTCCATCATTCGTATGAACCTACACGAATTAATGCACTACTGACCACTTGCAAGTTTTATCCAGTGATGTGAATTAACGATGGTGACTGTGTGCCGGCAATGGTTCCATCTTTGTTTCTTTCGTTTTTATCTTACTCGCTCACACCCTATGCGGAGAAACAGCGAACCGGATACTTCACGTGAATAACCTCCCTACTTTTCTTTCCGCTAATCTCTCTCTCTCTCCCTCCCATTATTTACTATATAAAGATATATGTGATGCTTACAGCGCCACTGTTTATCGGCGTGCACGTGTGAGGGTATCGACTTAACAGAAGACCAGAACTGTACAGATGAGCCGGGAATAACACTGTATCCTGCTTCCTTCGCTCTTCGAGAAACGATAGCGTACTCATTTGCATGTGCTTTGGATTCTCGTAGAGTGTAGAGCAGCTAATCGAAGCTAAAAATTCACATGTAAAGTCAGACACGCTTTCTGGGGGGAACGAATATATAGCTACTTATTGCCACAAACCAGCTTCCACCACCAGCCTCTAAAGCGAGACTCCAGAGGCGTCGGCTGTATAGTTTCCTTCTTCCTGCAGCAAGTCGTATTCAATTTACATAGAGCCGGACTATTCGCGTCTACTAGGAGTCGTGAGCCGTGACATGACACGAAGCCTTCGTGAGTCCGCCGCTATAGCAAGTGCCGCGCAGCATGCACTACCTATAGGGTCGGCGGGCGAAAATTAGGTCGTAAGCGTGATAAGCATGACAAAGGAACTGCTCTCTTCGGATCTCTCTCTTGCTCAACATCTGCGCGCCTTGTGACGAGTGTATATATCGTTTAAGCAAATGTTTCATTGGGCAGTGACCCGAGGAAATGAATCTCCGCCGCAGGATGGGAGCGCCGAAACTTCCCGCATGGTATTCTCTTTCTCTTTCTCTCTTTCTTGAGTGGAGTGCACACACTTGCTACATTGGCTACTGCCGCCGCCGCTGTGCGGCCGTAATTGGGCTCCTCTGATGCGAGTGGCAGTGTTTGGCGAAAACAATGCGCTCGAGCGCAGTAAAACTAATGGCTGCTCGGCTGTTCCGCCTGGGAAGCGTAAGAAAGAGAAAGTGAGGCGTGCTAGCGCACTCGCGTATATCTGCGTTCAACGACTGATACCCGGTCCCAGGGTGCCTGTCATAACGCCGACTATATAGAGAATGAAAGTGCTTGGTCCATATAGCGGAGAAGCGTTTTAGAAACAGGTGTGAAGCGTACCACACAATCCTCCTGATAGAACAATGGAAGTAAGCCGTCAATTCACCGTGAGTGCACATTACATGTCGCCTACGCGTTTCATTGGCATTGCAGTGGCGGCGGGCCGGCGGCTGTCAGCCGGTGGTGCGGAAAATGCCTCCACTGACATCTTCATGCTTTGTCGCCACGTATTTGGGCAACTAATGTTCGTTAGTAGCATGGGCGAAGCAGTGTTCTTTCTAATAAACTCCTCGTTTATGAGAAAGAGATTAAACCAGACATGCCATGCTTGGTAATGACATGAACTCCAGGCGTATGTACTCTTTCAAGAACTGAGACCTACGCCCAGATGACTCGGCCGAGATTGTCCGTAGTGAGGAATAGATCTTGGACGCATGTAATATACGTGCAGCGTCAACACGTGCGGCTTCGACACCTGTATTAGCTGACACAAAAGGCAGGCTACAATCCATCTATTGTGCTGTTCTATGGCCGCTTCGTTATACCAAGTACCGTATTTTGGCAATTATATCTCGCTTCCCGCTTAGCTTTACTCCAAATATGAAATTTAAAGAGAAACGTGCATAACTTGTCGCTGCACTGGTTCAAGCGAAATCACAAAGTTGAGATTTCAATCACTCACTCACTCACTTCTTTCTTTCTTTCTTTCTTCCTTTCTTTCTTTCTTTCTTTCTTTCTTTCTTTCTTTCTTTTTCCTTTCTTCTTTCCCTTTCTTTCTATTTTCATGTACTTCTTTTTCTATGTAATACGAGGAATAATTTCGGATTCGTACAAAGTATCTTCAACGTTAAAGCGATATCCGTTTATTGTAAAATACACCTTCATGTTCAATAAAATTATGATTTATTCTAACACATTGGAATAGTTCGGCCTCGCATCCTAAAAATGAGGACGAAATAGAACGTTTGTCCTCATCAGCACCTTACTCGGCAGAAAAATGCAGCATGGAACGAAAACACTCGAGGAAGAGGAATTTCTTATACCGTAAAGTTAGGTAGCTGCGGTTTTTAGCATGAACAAGAGGGATAAGAAAGACACGACTCTAGCTACCCCATATATATGCACCCACGCTGACGCCCAGCGACACAGAAGAGAAATAACAGGCACTGAAAACTTATCCAATATTAAAGTTTTGAGCACTTAACGATAGAATAATCGTGGCACGTGTAGAAATGAGCTTAACAATACATGCCGTTTTTATCCACGAAACACAATATGTGCGGACTCAAGCGATAAAACGAAGCATGTGTAACCCATACACTTCAAAGAAATAAAAGAAAAAATAAAAAACTACAACTCACACGCGTTGAATACGGAAGTCGGCAACAGGAACCAGTGTTACAAATGTAATTATACGTACTTTGAACGTAATCCTACGTATTTTAATTAAAGTCCCTCTAGGAAGGTGATTTCCCGATGACTCAATGAAACCGATGATTGGATAACGCAGCAGTCTTTCCTTTTGTTAATGTAAAATGCTTCAACTATTTCCTTGGTTAGCTTGTTTCCGTGACGAAAAACCAGTGTGGTGTCATCAAATAATAGCACGCGGCCACACTGAAAACAGTGTTGCTTATGGTGAAAATAATTATTTTTTCCGGAATATCTCTCAAGTTCTAACATCCTGGTGTACAGACAATGACCAACTTTCCCGCACGACCGGAGTAAACAATATAAAACCAATATTATGCATAAAACAAACTTTATTTTGTAATTTATCGTACATCTGTTAACATTAGAATTTTCTGTCACCGAAAGTTTCCGGTCCAATTTTGCACGTACTTTACCAAGCTTGTTAGGTGCCGAAAAAACAACTTATCCACGTTTTTAAGTTGCGAGCTACACTGTTCGCATATGGTATAGACCACCAGTATATACCTTTTTCGGTCGGTTGTTGCTGTCATTGCGTTTGTACAATTACCTCGTACGTACCATATCAGCTTGTTCGCTGATCTACACAGCACGTGTTTTTCATCCCTCTTGTCCATGTTAAAAACTGCGCTCCTTAACCATATGGTCAAATTATCAATTACCAACTAGCCCAGTTATCAACCTTATTGAATTTTTTATAGTATAGCTTGGCCCTTATACAATAAAGGTGACACGCGTGAGTCGATTGACACAGGGTTCAAAAAAACAACAACAAGAAAACAATACATAAATACATTAAAGAAATTCCAGCAAGTGATGCTGCAAGAGGGCCAGAAAAAAAAAGCAACAGTTGACCGAAGACGAGAAGTGAGACACGCCGTTCGTGCCGACAGCGACCGCTGGCGCTGGTAACGGTCAGCTTCGAAATCAAGTGACGCCACCGTTCCTGCTGCCCGCTTTAAGGACACGCTGTCACAGCGTGCTAGAAAATTTTCTCTTGGAGCCTTCGCCAGCGCCCCGAAGACATGTAGGCAAGCGTTAGAAAACGTATACCGACGGTATGGCATAAGACAAACAAATAAACATAAACTTCCAACAGTGCTTGATAACAAAATCAGAGAATAAGTTAGTGCTGCGCCACGTTACAACCAACCTGTACGATGGCAAGGCTGTACTTTCCATACGCTGTACTTTCCGCATTACGCTTCGTAATGACACTAACCCTCCACTGACACTAATGCGACTGGGATTTCTCAGACGGGTAATTTTGAGAGATTCGCAGCTTTATTTGGCGCATGAGAGGAAAAGAGATTTTTGCAGTTTTTGATATCATAACAAAATTTGACGCAGCGGGAGACACCACTTAGGTTTCAACCATCCTCTATATTCAAACAGATGGCCATTTTTGCATTTTGCGTCCACTGAAACGCGGCCGCTATGGCTGGGAAGTGAAGCTGTATCCACGAGATTAGTAGCATAAGGCCGCTACTGCTGAGCAACCACGGTGTGTGCATCAAAAAAAATGATCTTAAATAAAGCAGAGAGGCTAAATATATAGAAAGTACAAGAGGTGCACGATACAGGAACCTCACCTCATGACACCATATTCTAGTGGACTTCGATTGCTTGGGTCATTATGTATAGAAAGTGTCACGGGTTATGCCACTCATGGCATAACCCACTCAGAAAATGGTATTGCCTTAAATACTCACAGCCATGAGTGCCTTTTTAGACAGAAACGTCACTGAATGTGGCGATGTAATCACAGGTTACAAGTATAGTGCGGAAAATGGCAGAACATGTGAGGGATCCCAAGACGCAAAATACGTCACTTAATTTAAACACTTCATCGAGTCGTGACTCACACTGCCCATTCTAAAAAGACAATTTTAAAAAGACTTGTAAAGATTAACATCGTCATTCACACTGAAATGTCTAATTGAGATGCTCTCTATTAGGAGCCTTTGGCGGAAATTGCCGCTCTAGATTGAAGACTCGACCGATAAACGATGGTTATTTATTTTTTACACCGTAAACTTTCAGGAAGCTTTTCTTAGTAAGTATAGCAAAGAAACTTACAATTCTTAACAAAAGTATCTATCTATCTATCTATCTATCTATCTATCTATCTATCTATCTATCTATCTATCTATCTATCTATCTATCTATCTATCTATCTATCTATCTATCTATCTATCTATCTATCTATCTACGTGTGCGGGTTCTCGTGATCACCTCCTTGACTTTCCGTAAACCAAAATCAGTATGGGAGGGTAACAGGCTTTGACAAATATGAATCACTGGTCATGAAATGGATGTCACAATCCCGTCACGTACGTTGTCAAACCCTTTCTACCAGACGTGTGGTACATACCCACGGGTGGTTATGTGCCACAGGTATGCGGCCATGTGCTACAAGTAACTGACACTTCATATCTAGAAATGGCGAGAACAGACAGAGGAACACCTAACGCATGAACGTTAAGGAAAAGCTGACATCGGCAGCGTTGACCCGACGAATGAAAACAGTGAATGACTGGATTCCAGTAGGAATAAAACCCGAGCATTTTAGCGGTGATTAAGTATTCTACCACAGAGCCACGCCAGGTGTTGTAACTACTTTTCAAATGGACCCTGTTGTTCGTGACACATCAATTGTAGTTGCAGGGCTGGCTATCGAATTTTATAAACATTGCATGCGTACTCCTGTGATACAGCCGTCACGATGCGCGCTGAAGTTGATTTATGCAGCAGTGTTCCGCGCCATCTTCGCGGGCAGCAGCGTTTCATACCAGCTTGCGGCTTCTGGTGTCGCTAACATCCATGTTGCTGCAGGCATCGCTAAGGAAATGTAGAAAACTGGTTATAAAACATATACGTGGCTGTTTAACGTGTGTCTGTACGTGCATTTGTGCATATCTCTATATAGCACCCCTTCATAAAGTTTTGCTCAATAAAAATTACAATACATTCATGTTTCATTGGCATGCTTCACTTAACATCGATTCCCAAAGTACGTGAGATCTGCTGATAAGAGTTCGTAACGCCGTGAGGAACTAACTTCACAGCCGTGTGCGCCGAGATGTCGAAGTACCGAGTATGGTCTGAAATGTCGTCATAAAAGCTACTCGCTAACTGATTCCCCATCGGCGTACTGGCGTCCAGACTCATAGACGATCAACTGGTTGGTGTTCCATGTGGTGTCGTCGAAGGTTGTAGCTACGGCTGATGGTCTTTTGTTGACTCTGGATGCGTAGTTCGGCGAGTTGTCTGGCTTCTATAGCACGCTGAAGGTACACAGTGACGTCGATGTTTTCGTTGTCGGAGACAATGGGCAACATGGCGTCGAGTGTCGTTGCCGGAGTCCTTCTGTATACCAATATATACGATGTCACCTGCGTCGTTTCTTGCTCGGCCATGTTGTATGCAAAGGCCACATGCAGAAGGATTCCATGTTATGTCTTGTGATTGATGTAGACATTCAGCCACAGCCTCGTCTGTGTAGAGCGCTCGAAAAGCACGTTTTTGCTCCGCGGGGCGAAACCTCGAGGGTATTTCGGGCTCTGGTACGTGGTCAGCTTGACAGCTAGGCCGCACATGCTTCTGATACAGCACTTCAGAGCCCGAAACTGCCTTCGAGGTTTCGCCCCGCAGAGCGAAAGCAGGCTCCTCGCGTGGATGTGGCCGCGGCTGTAAATCTCCAGCATACCCGTGGTGGTCTTATTTAGACACTCGGCGAGACTATTGGTCAGTGGGTAGTAGGCGGTGGTCCGGAGGTGATTCGTATGGCTGTGCCTCAGGATCACCAAAATTAGGTCCGCTGTAAAGGTCGTGCTTCTGTTGGTAATGAGAACCTATGAGATGCCATAAGGCAGTACTATGTTCTCGACGATGAACTCTGCTACCTCGGCGGCACTGCCGTTGGGCAGAGCCTTTGTCTTGACGTAATGAGTGAGGCAGTCATCAGCAATCACGATCCATTTGTTTCAGGAATTTGACGTTGGAAAGAGCCCCAGTAAGCGCATGCCGATTTGCTGGAATGGCCGCCGCAGTGGCTCAACGGACTGCAGAAGCTCCGTTGGTCTAGTAGGTGGGGTCTTCCACCGCTGACAATATCGGCAAGTCTAAACGTAGTGGGTGACATCGGTACTGAGGCAAGGTCAATGGTACATTTCTTGTATCCTCGCGAGTGTGCATGAAAATCCAAGGACCAGCCGTCGAATCGCCATGCCATACATCCAAAACTGAATGTAGCAATATCAAGCAACAATGACTTTATAGTCATGGAGGGCTAAGCAGAGCGAAGAAAAAAAGGAACTGATGTCCTCGCTAGTGAATACTAGAGATTTTTAGTACTGCGGAATGGTGCTACGTGTTGCCCCGCCACGGTGGTATAGTGGCTAAGGTACTCGGCTGCTGATCCGCAGGTCACTGGTTCGTATCCCAGCTGCGGCGGCTGCATTTCCGGCGGCGGCAGAATTGTTGTAGGCCCGTGTGCTCAGATTTGGGTGCACGTTGAAGAGCCCCAGGTGGTCAAAATTTCCGGAGCCCTCCACTACGGCGTCTCTCATAATCAAATAGTGGTTTTGGGACGTTGAACCCCACAAATCAATCAATCACTCATGGTGCTACGTACGCATCACGCAAGTGCCTAGTGTTACGTGGCATCGTTTGCCATGAATGGGCTGTTAGCACGCCATAGTACCTGCGTACGAAACGAACATGAAGCGTGTTCAGCCATCTGGTCGATCAATATAGCCGTACGTGTTGTTAAAGGCCAATCTGAGCCAATCCAAGTGTGCTAGCCGGATTATGGCCATATTTTTGGCCACTTTGATGCCGCCATTTTGCGAAACGAAGTCTCGCGATGTCGCAAACGTGTTCGAAAGCGGCGCGACAACCTCATACGTACGCACGCACGTATCCCATGCGTGTGTGCGTGGCGGCCACGTACGTAGCGCGTACGTGCGCGTTGCGGTCTGCACATGCTCACTGCGCAAAACTTAGCGTTCTTACGTACGCAACGTCACCACGTACGATACGTGTTCAGTACTAAAACTCTCTTTGATGGATGGCGAAGTAACGATATGCGTTAAAGAAATGACCATGTCTTGCATCAAGGCCAACGGCGCAGAACAGAAATGCGAACTTTCGAGTAGCAAAACAGAACAATGACGGCATAGCGGAGGCGCAGACGGTGCCATAAACACACAAGCGTGACATCAGCTCCCATCATCGCGATCACGACACACACACACACACACACACACACACACACACACACACACACACACACACACACACACACACACACACACAACAAAGACGAAAAAGCATTTACAAGCACTGCACCAAGTTCGCGTTTGCCCTAGAAAACCAACGTGGAGTTAAAATGTAGCTCAAGTTGTTGCAGAACCTGCACGCAAAATTTCCAGGCCACACACGCTTGCTGTACGAAGCCCTCGTCGCGCGGAGAAAACCATGGACGGAGTTTTCCTTTCGCGAAACAATAAGGTCAAGTAAACAAATGACGGTAAATAAAGCCTCATGGAAGCCCATGCGAATGGCGAGAGAGATGTAGGGGCATGTTTATGTGTCTAGTTTTCTTCGAGTTGTCCTTCACCATACTCTGAAGTGTATATGTATACGCCAGGACATACTATAGTGTGAGGCAGGAAAACATCAGCTTGGATAATGTACTAGAAGCTCAGCCCGTCCTTAAACCGTCTTCTATGTTGATGGGAAAACATATTTAAACGCTTGTGATACCTTTTTTATCGGGTGGACAGCTTGTAATATTATCCTTATACGCGACAGATAGCGGTAAATGTAACTCTGAATGGATGACTGGCTGACCGTGAAGACAGAAAAATAAATTTACCAATTTAGACTTGTGCTCTTATCTATCGCTCTGTGAAGCATTAAATGCCTTACATATACACGAACGAAAAGTTACTGGTTTCTATCATTGAGAGATTAGAGTTTGCAATAGGTCATAAAACACTTAATGAGTCAATGTGCTGGAGTTCATATTTGCAACACAAAAGAAAATGGCATGACGAGGTACTACATGGAGCTTTCTTGTTTCGTGATGTTATGTTTTGATTTTTACAGAGAAATTGAGGCATATAGCCCCTTGGCTATGCCATATATGTTCTGAAAAAAGAATGGGTACCCATAAATGGAGTTCTGGTTCCATGGCTTCATTTTAGACTTCACGTCGTGTTCATTCACGCTGTTTTTGCAAGAAAAAATGAATGTAAACGCGACTACAATAGCGGCTTTAGTGTTCTCCTTGTGTTATCATTCATGCCCCCCCTCTCGCTCCACACACACATACACATTGGTCATGTAGACATGTAGGCAATTAGTCTAACAGAGTGTAGCAGTGGTTGTTGTGCTCGGCTGTTGAGCTGAACGCCACGGATTTTATTTCGGCCATGGCAGTCGTATTTCTATGGAGGAGAAATGCTAGACGCCCGCGTAAAGTGTGACGTCTGTGCCTGTTAAATAACGCCAGATAGTCACAATTTCCAGAGCTCTTCACTACAGCGGTTCTCGTAGTCGTATCTTGGTTTTTGGATGTAAAACCCTAGATAATCTCATTACTTTCGTTGCAGGACGACGTAACGCCGGCACTCACGTTCGAGTGCATTCACCATTTCTTATAGAATAGAGGTGAACGGTGTATGGCATGAGCACGCGCGTATTATTCATGTGAAGCCGGGCAATAACAGGTTAAAGGGATGGAACCATTACAGAAAATGCTTATTATAGCGTTGTTGGGCCAGATAGCCAGCACTACGCGACTGTTACAAAAAAAACAAAACAAAACAAACGTTATGACAGCTTCGCACTAGTGGTGCCAAGCCTGAAAGAAGAGCTAAGCAAGGTCGCCTTTCTTTGTTACTCTTTATTTTTTTTCTTTGTTCTCTTTCTTTGTGTTTTGTACATCTTCCTTTTTATTCTATTTCTATTTCTTTTTTTTTCACACTAATTTTCTCTCTCTTTTTCTTTCTTCTTTTTCTCTCTGTTTCGACTTCGTTCAATATTTTTTTTCTCTTTTTCTGGTTTGCTATGCTTTAATGCCTTAATTCACTTTGTTTCTCTGGCCGTGTCCCAGTTCTTAGACAACATCGTACACAGTTTACGCAGACAGCTTAGAAGAAAGCACCAAGACTATGCTGTCCGAGAAATGGAACACGCGTGAAAGCTCACGCCTGTGCTTTTACGCGATGATGTGCCACCTCGCGTTGGGAAGAGAAAGCAAAGGTGAACAAACGTAACTGTTGTATTTTAGATGCGGAAGCATCTTATACACGCGCCTTGTAGTGCGCCGTCCGCGCCGTCCGCACCGCTTCTCGAACATTCGACAGCTGACGCGCGCGCATGCGCCGTCGCGCCGTCGCCCACCATCTGTGCCGCGCGCGCTTCTCCTTCGAGAACATTCGACAGCTGACAGCGCATGCGCCGTCACGCCGTCGCCATCTGTGCCGCGCGCGCGCTTCTCCTTCGAGAACATTCAACAGCTGACAGTGCATGCGCCGTCGCGCTGTATATATACTCAAGGTCGGCGCTCGCTCGCTCAGTTGCCGCTCGTCGGTTGGTTTGTACGGCGCGTCGACGTCCATGGTCGCGGTGAAATGAATTCCAACAAATCCACAAACACAATGATCGACGTCTCTTCGACCAGCGCCGTCCTTTCGCATACGTGTGTACGTGTTCACTCATTTAACACCCCCTCCTACAACCACGTTAACCAATTTAGCCATCGACCCAAGTAAGTCGCAATTTAACACCCCATTTCACAACCACGTTAACCAATTTAGCCATCGACCCAAGTAAGTCGCACTTTAACACCCCGTTAACCAATTATATGCTCCGCATCCTCCTCAGTGTTCCCCCGAGGGAAGCTGCGGGCAATTTTTTTTGGCATAGTTCGCGGGGAAAAAATGAAACGTTACTCACATTCAGCGTCTGGAGAAGCGTCTGCTTGCGTGCACACAACCATTCCGGTGAGATCCGATCTATCTGAGTGATTCGGTGAGCCGCCATCTTGTTTGGACAGCAAAAAAAAAAAGCCTGCGTTGTATTTCTCTGCAATGCCGTTTTCTCGGAGCTGTCTATTTTGCCGGCTACGGGAGAATAGAGTAGTGACTTTAGATGGCCGCCGTCCATTTTGCCATCTATCTAGTCGTCTACGGTGAGTATAACACATCCTCTCTTTCTCTTTCTTTGTATAGCTTTTTGTTGTTTTCTCTCTATCCCTCTATCTTCTTTCTCTCTCTCTCTCTCTCTCTCTCTCTTTCACGCATGTATGACGAGCTCGTTCGCAACTCACACTGGCTGTACTTGGTAGTGCGGCTTGTACAATTCCTGTGGCGCTTACCCACCTGTGGTTTTTCGAAACACCGCACAAATTACGCTGAGCTAAGACAGCATTGCTGTTAACAGGCACCACTTGGCAGCAAATAGAGGGCATTTAGCCAGTCAAAGTCAGAACTATGCCTAACTAAAATTATCCACACTAGTCAGTGCTAGCCGACAGTTTGTTAATATCAGCGAGTTTCACCCATGGCATTAGCGAACATCAGCAAGCATGAGCACATTAGTCAACTTCATCGGACAGTTAAGCAACACTATACCAGGTGGTAGACAAAGCCACCACTTAACATAATATAGCAGTAGTCTACACATCCAACATTAAAAAGCACTAGGCACCCCTATCTGGCAGTTACCCACCACTAGCCAATAGTGGCCAATCGGTGCTAACTCTGGCTATCTTCCCCAATCCTGGCATTATACCATAATAGAAGATCAAAGTTGGACACCTGTATAGATAAAGATAAGCTTTAATGATATTCTCGTAGGTTTTAGACTGCTTTATTAGATGGCTTGCTAATCCACGTGTCGGGGGATGACTGTGATATATAGAGTCATCATATCATCACAAATAATACGTATGGTCGCAAACAAGCATTTATACCAAAGAGTCTTGCATGAAGTTTCGTTGCGGTCAGTAGTCCAGGTAAGAAAAAACAACAAGGTGTTTGTGTTGCGCTTCCCAAAAACGCTGTTTTGCCATAGACGGAGAAGGTGCCGCAGCACCAAGTTCATGCCGCATTGCCATCAGATTCTGTAGTTCTTCCTCATAATGCGTGTGAATACAGAGGGCTAGTTTGAAGTCCTCCCGAGCAATACGCGTTGTGTACGAAGGAGTCAGCCTGCGTCGTCTTATGCTTCGTATAGGCATTATCGAGCTTCAGCCTGTGAATGGTGTTACCTTTATGCAAGTGAATACTGTACATGTTAAGGTATGTTCTCATGTCGTTTGTGCTATGCTATGCACATTGGCTTATCCCCGCTGACAGAATGGCTAAATAACTTATTGTGATTTGTGCCATTCACGTATGATTATTAATTCAATGCTGCATGTTTTTCATTTATCAATGCCCATGCGGGTGTACGTCTTGTTAATAATGGAATAACTACGGTGGATTCCCGAGGTATTCATCGCGCAATGAGAGCCTATATATTATTATTATTAGAGAAAAGAAAAAAAAAAGGAACGTTTATGTCATGACCTGTCAATTACGTTTTGTTATCCAC
Organism: Rhipicephalus annulatus; assembly: GCA_013436015.1. Classification (NCBI taxonomy): domain Eukaryota; kingdom Metazoa; phylum Arthropoda; class Arachnida; order Ixodida; family Ixodidae; genus Rhipicephalus; species Rhipicephalus annulatus. The sequence goes on along the minus strand of WOVY01009316.1, from coordinate 285,798 downwards.
TCACGTTATGTATACGTGTTCTGACAACATAGAAAGGTAACGAAACGACCAACCTAGAATCCCGATGGTAGCTTTTCATGTATACAATACGATTACATGACGTGACTGATATGCAGAAATGCCTATGAAATAAATTCCTTGCAGATTAGTTTAAATAGAATGCGGTCCATGAGCTAAGGCAGGCAGGCAGGCAGGCAGGCAGGCAGGCAGGCAGGCAGGCAGGCAGGCAGGCAGGCAGGCAGGCAGATAGATAGATAGATAGATAGATAGATAGATAGATAGATAGATAGATAGATAGATAGATAGATAGATAGATAGATAGATAGATAGATAGATAGATAGATAGATAGATAGATAGATAGATAGATAGATAGATAGATAGATAGATAGATAGATAGATAGATAGATAGATAGATAGATAGATAGATAATGCTCTCAAATAAAAACTCGAGCTCGAAAGACGGTACCAAGGCTCAAAACGATAGTTCGCTAGCAAGTGATGTAGTCCACCGTAAAAAAAAAAATCCTCCCGGCGAACAGGCAACAGGTTGAACGTAGCTACAATCTGTCAAGTATCAGAAGTGGAAACTATTCGAATTAAAAACTCTGTTTGCAAGAGTTAATATTGAACTATCTCACGCAGCAATGAGAAGGAAATAGAATGGACCTCATTACACAAAAGGACCTCATTACCTGTTAAAAGGAGTAGCCGGTGCCTATATGTTTGAATACGCGAATATTAATGTATGTATGTTCGAGTATGTATGTATGCATATAATGTTGGCGTATTGAAATGCGTTTTTAAGTTAGGAACTCACATAAGTACGAAACCTCGCTCCTAGACCAAACTGAAACTTCTCGGTTTCTGTTTGCGCATTCAGTGAAACAATACCATCCTCTCTGCTTGCGAACAGCCCACTCGGACACCTTTAGCTACTGCCCTAATTCTCAGATGTAGACTCGACGGATGCACTAGGAAGTATACATTGCCGCCCGTGAGAACGCGACTCCGACCGTTAGTGGCCGTCTCTGCGGGACACTAGAAACAAAGGGTTGCAAATATGTCAAATGACAACTGAGTTCCAGATTAAACAAGAGGAAACCGGCTGTCAGCGGATGAGCGTACGTTGCGCTCTGTATAGGCACTCTCCTATTTGCGATAGCCTTGACAATGGACGGGCAAAGCGATTTCCAGGGTCGCACGAGCGTGCGCCGCCTCCAAGATAGAAACCGGCACGACAATCCACTCCCGTCGAGTGCGAAGCCGATCTGACAAAAGGAGTGTCGGATCGAGCTTCCTTTCTACGGCGGCCGCGCTCACTTTTCAAGGTGAACAACCTGAGCGCGCGAGGAGCTTCCTCGCGGAGGCAAACCCGAACTGTCCACGGCACGATCGAGGGTCAAAGCATTTGCTGTTTGTAGATCCTCTCGACGACGCAACAACACATGTCCCTCCATCGGCGGCCGTGGGAGAAAGCGAGCCTGGGCAGCCATTACGCCGAGCCCACTTTCTCCGCGCGGTCGCTTCATCTGCCTTGCGATTCTGCTCTATTTATGTTTCGCTTTTTGTTTTCTTCGCTAAATATAGAATGTGATGCGCGCCGGCCGCGGCGCCGCATTATTCAGCTCTTCTTCCACCGCCGTGGCGAAAGAGGAGATCCTGGTACGAAACAAAGAACGCTGTAGCGGTGCATCTTTTTCGGCCGTGTCGTATGCGCCATTCCCAAATCTAGGCCATGATTCGCGTTGGACGCCGGTCTGAGGGGGTGCTGTTTCTGGCCACACGCTTTTCCATTTATTTAGTCTCAGGGGGAGGGCAACTTATGGGCCGCGTACTCTTGCAGCACTGCGGTGTCTGCTGACCGGTTCACGGTCTGCGGTGCGAGAAGGCACCATGTGTGGCAATGCTGCTCGCTCATAGTTTCTTGTTTGGGCTGCAATAAGCGCATCCTCACAGCAGTAGCCCATTGTTGCTTCTACTGCCGAGGAGGATATGCCTGGCAATGAGAGAAAGGGTCAGCCACTGGCGCCATGCTTATAAAAAGCAGCTGGCCCAAGGTTGGCTGCGAACAGTGCCTCTTTTGGAGTGAACCTGACCAAAGTGAAACCACGCCGCGTAGCCATGACCCTCGTTCTGGTGAGTGAAGGATGCGGTGCTGGATGAGACCCGTTACAATACGCTGAATGATACGCTTGGCGCTACACCTTCGTTGAGCGTGCCATTCACGATGTTCGATGGTTTCCAGAGTCGGATATGTAGTGTAGACTTTGCTAATATAGTGTGCTGTGAAAAATTCTGTAAATTCATTATTTATATTTGGTTCAAGTTCACGAGTGTTGTTCTTATTAAAGCGCGTAAAATGCTCTTGAGGGAGAGACAAACATAACCTATCAGTTAGATATTGATAACAGCAAACTTGTTAGCTTACTGGGTTGTGTCTTGTCTCTGATAACTGAGAGTATGCTATGTGATTGAATCAGTGCATTGGTGGAAAGAGGGCAAGTTGAAAGGTTCCTCACTGCCACCGAATAAGATATTCGCAATGGTGAGCACAGTGTGCCCCCTACAGCACTAGTGTTCACCAATCAGCGAAGTAGGCTATTTTTTTTCGTTCGAACATCTTTTGTCTAATCGATGAGATGGACATAATGTGCGAAACCGAAAGCAGGCTCCCAGCCATCAAGCTAGATTTGTTGTCTGTTACTCAGCAACAGACTACAGGGCTTCTAGTGCGTTTGAATTGACCGTAGGCTACACGATATCGCCTTTAGTATTTGTTTCACTGTCTTGTTTACATATATTATGCTGCGCGTATCTGTGACAAGGTGGTTAGAAGAAACGAGTATTAACAGGAACCTTCTTTGGTTTGATTTCCAGGATATTTGCCAAATAGCCTCAACCAAGCTAATTGAGAAGTTACTTTTTACCATTGTTCGGTATTTGTTTGCTTGAAGCAAAAACTCAATTGAAACACTTGAATTCTTTCTGCCAATCAAAACGAATTGAGCGCCAAAGTTCTAATTTTGCTGCACGGTAACAACAGTAATGCTGACGCGGTGACACGGGGATAAGAAGAATAATATCACGTCACGCAAACTGTACTTATAGTTGTGTCTAGAAGAACGCTTACTTTGGCGAGTTTGCAAGCTTTAATCATGGTACTAAGAAGCTCAAAAAGCCAAGCAAGTTATCAAAATGTTTCTGGTCTATTTCCTATAATTTATTATAGTTAATTTTAGGCAGCTGGGCAAGGAGGCTTTTAATAATGTTTTGAAGAACGAGAATATGGTGCAATACTAGTTTTACAACTTGCTCACGTAGGTACGTAGTAGCAAAGAAACAGTTTATTACCACATAAGCAAGTAGGAAAATTCGTGCACAAATACTAAAAACTAGGTCGGCCTTTTGTTCTTCTTCAATGACGAATAGCAGCTTATTAAAGCCTAATGGGGGCCACAAGATCCTGGTCAGAACAAAGTATCATAGTTTGCTACACTAATCCCAATTAACCAGTAAAGTCTAAATGTATATGTATCCAGAAAAAACGTCAAGGGGATGCTTTCCCTCTCTTTTGTTTATTTGCAGCTGCTGGCCGCAGTATGCTGCGCAATTCCAGGAGCGCTTAGCGGTGGATTCGGAGGACTTGGAGGCGGCGCATTCGGTGTTGGCGGCTACGGGGGAGGATTAGGATCAAGCTTTGGACCCGGCTTCGGCGCTGGTTTAGGAACGAGCTACATATCAGGAGGAAGCTATGGTGGTGGCGGCGGCGGCGGAGGGGGCCAAGCTTATGCGGTCGGACCGGCGTACATTGTCAAGCCAGCGCACGTTGGTAGTGGATTCGGCGGCGGCGGATTCGGCGGTGGCATCTCACCTGGCTACGGCGGAGGAAGCTACAGCCCCGGATTCGTATCTGGACTCGGTGTTGGCGGTGGTTACGGGGGAGGCCTCGAAAGTGGGGGTTTTGGAAGTCATGCTGCCAGCTCTAAAATTGTGGTCCTCAAAGGCAGCGGAGGTGGAGGGTATGGCGGTGGTCTTGGTGGGGGAATGGTGGGTTTTGGAGGAGCACACGGCTTCGGAGGCGGAATGACAGGAGGATGGTGGTAACCGCAATTAGAAAAGAAGTTTGCTTAAACGGTAGAGTGCACTGAGGTGCACAATGTTACCAAAACTCAGGCTGACAGATAAGGTTTGTTCGAGAACCAATGGACACCGGAGTTGTTTTCAGGCCGTAGGAAAAATGAGCGAATCAGATGTGTGGTCTGATACCATGAAATGTTTATTAGAAAAACACGTAACATGCGTGGATCTAGGAATCAATTGATTCGAGAGCAAGCGCTGAATGCGTCTCGGTTTGTATATTTGTACATATGTCTTCTTTATTAATCATTCTACAGAGTCTAGCTCGTGCATATAAGCACAACACAATACAATTCTCAGTGCTTCACCCAAGTATACATATGGTGGTTCCGTTCTCATGTTCACTTCTAATGCCAGAAAATGTACGATGCAGTTTAACAAAAACATCGTCTTACTTCTGTCTCTTTGGAACTATTTTCTTGGTGACGTAAACTGCGTACGTTCTGATAGGGTCGCAAGCTGCACGTTATTGACACAAGTGCCCACGATAACCGCTCTTTTACGCTCTTAAACAGTGTCTTAAGTTTAAAGCAGTGCGTGGAGTGAACGATGCACCGCTCGAAGCTCCGTTTCCCGACAGTTCGGCTTGCATCACTGTGCTCACCTGACCGCTCTGTTCGTACATATACTCTGCTGTTGCAGTAGTTACGGCACGAACGTATAGTTTGTGTTTCAGAACAGCAAAAATTTAGATCATGATTCTATACAGCAATTACCTGCAAAAGAAAGGTCCCTGTAATTTTGTTGTCACCTCACTGAGCTGCATGGCTGAGAAACAATGACGGCATGTTTGGTCTGCATTCTGAAAAGCTATCCGATTGTATCCCATCGAAGGTTAAGCAACAGCGTAGGAGGGTGCATGTTGTTGCCGGGCCAGACTGTCAGATAGACCAGGAAGACAGCTTACGAGAGATATCACGATTGCACCAAGCATCAAAGGAGGTCACGTGTTCTGCCTGACGTTGCTGTCCACCCTTTCAGTGCCTCAGCTAGCCTGAAACCATGAGTCGTCTTGCGAAAAAACTAGGCTAGTGGTCGAACAGCAACCGCTACAAGAATGCCCGTGGTTCACTCGAGGGTCAAGGCATTAGGGCCGGAAGACTCGATGATCGTCTTCGGGCAGGTACGGCACATTAAGTTTGGGTCGGTTCTCGTGAGTGATCAAGGAAGGATGTCGGCTTCAAAATTTACGTGCACCTTTTCTGAACATAATGTGAAGGAAATATTAAATAGAAACAGACTTTTTTTCGTGCGAGCTAGCGTACCTTTTTCAGTTGATAAGATATCACGATATCTTCTTCTCTATCCCTCTGCAACTCTTCAATGGGCCTCAGTACTTGAAAAATATTGGAGCTTGTATACTACATAGTCCAACTTTCGTTATAGAAAGAAGTAATCACATTTTTTCATGTTGTTTTCATAGATATTGTTTCCTCAGTTATGCACACATTACCAACCTTCTTAGGTAGCAGGAAGGCTGTAAGCACACATTGGCACACCACGTCTCAAAAGGAAAAACAACAGCACTGTACATGGTACATCAGGACGGCTGCCCATTTGTGTAGTAATCGATCCCCAAACTTCTTTCATCTCGAGTGCCAAGCATGTCGCAGGTGTTACTTGTTGTTCTGCGATGCCTGCTTAGTGGAAATGTCTGCAAATGCTGGTATGACATTTATGGCCTCCAATTTTTTCTTATGGTCTTAAAGTTCTCATAAAAAATAAACTTCTTATGAAAGGACTGCTCAGGTGAAGGGACAGGGAGAGGGCACATAAGTATAAGTGGGTGCTCATCTTGCTGATATGGAATGCACACACGAGCATCAATACGTTGAATATGCTTCCTCATACTTGCTGTTTACGCAGTAAAACGTGATAATTTTGTATACGGGATGAAATAAATATTGACAATTGCCATTGACAACTGTAGACAGATTGTCAGTTAAATTATAAAGACTTAAAAAGCATTATTGCACATGGCTTATCACAATGGCGTATGTTTACTACCAGTGCAACTGAAAGTAAACCTACTGGTCAAAATGTAACAAAAAAGAATGAATTTAGAAGTTCATTTTAGCGCAAAAACAAAATACGTTTGACACCGTTAGATTCACAAGCGTACTAACTACCTCTAAATAGTTGTTTAAAGCTTCATTTGACCTAGACTCCATAACGGGAAGCCCAGAATGCCTGCTGTGCACTACTTTGTACCTGCTCCCAGATTCCTTGAACATGTGACCACTCGGTTGTGATGATCGGGAGGACCACTCCTCTGCACTTCATTATGCCTATGTGTTGTAGCATTCTAATAGTTTGCTTTTATTAGTTGCATCTCGGTTGTAGTTAGTGTTGTGCTAGGTATTCGGCAATCGTGAAGGACGTATGCTGATGGTCAACTAAGATTGGCGACAAGAAATTGAACGCGCGCCCAGTTATAGCTTGCTGCGGCAATACAAAGCTAGAATAGAACCCAAGCTCTGATGTGCTTCAGCGAGCATAGGGCTATTCAGATCTTAAACATTTGGTGCTCGGTTATGCCGTACGAGAGCATCCGCCTACTAGCCGAAGATGCCTTGATTGTCACTGAGCAGGGAGTTACAAACGAGTGTTATAATTACTCTGGCAGCGCTGAGAAGATTCAAAATCACGTTGAGGTTGAAATAACGTGCGTCAAAAGCTGTGGGCGCAAAAATTAGAATTGCCAAAGTAACAACACGAAAATATATTGAGTTTGCACACGGCGACGTGCAACAAAAGATATTTGTCTGTTCGAGAAGAGATGTGCTGTTGTTCGTGCAGTGTCAACATCGTTCCGAATGATTGACGCTCAAGTAGGCGCATGCTGGTGAAGAAAAATTAACGCCCTTTCTTTTGCTGCGAAGTCTAGAATAATCAAATGCATCAATGTACATAATCAAGTCGTATGCAGTGCTAAAAGCAGAAACGCCATTTTCAGTGGCATGCGAGGTTCTTACCACTCCATGCTAAAAAATGCAAATATTGTGTGCACTCAGCATTTGCTGAATGAATGTATCTTATTGTGTGCTTGGTGTGGAGCGTTTGGTCCCAGAAGAGTTATTTTCAAGTGTTAGTGATCATAAGTTTGAGCGTGTGGTTGGGTGTAGTGTTTATCATGTAAGCACACGGACGCTCGTGTGCAAAAAAGACTCCTGCCCGCAATCTTTCAAGCTCATATGGCGCGCCTACTTAAACAGCGCCTGTTTCATGTATTGATACTTATGAACAAGGGTACATTACAGCCGTTTATAATAAAAACGGCACAGCTTTCGTGCTATGATACACAGCTGCGGTCTGAGATACCGAAAAGGGGGAAGGGCGGGCAGAGCAGAGGAAGTCTGTTCTTTTGTCCAATGGGGCAGCCCACTGCTGGTTTTTTTCATGCAAGGGTGCGTATATATAAACATATTTGAAACGGACCCATGTACTTCTCTTAATTACTAACCTTACACGAATATAAATGTGTTAACAAGTTTATATGGTTATGAAAATGCCAAAACTCTGACTCTTCGTGCCTGTACTCCACGCAAACGCACGTTTCTCTCTGTAAATAAAGGCAGGACATTTTCATTGCTATAGGGACAGCATGCGCAGTCTCTCAAAGACAAAACATTGTTTCGTTTTCTGAACCAGTGCATAAGGTGTGTGCCCGAATAAACAAGTCCACTCAGTAACAGTCTTCGCCACTGGATATCTTCCAGGCTGTGCTCGACTCCAGCCGCGCCAGCCGTATTTCAATCGAGGCGAAATGCCTGTGTACGGTTCGATGTCAGTGCATGTTAGCGAACATCCGATGGTCTAATTTCGAAAGAGTGTGGAGCTACGGCTTCCCTCGTAAACATATCGGGGTTTTTAAACATAAAACTTCACTTATATGATTGACCCCACTTAAACATTCAAAGATAAATCATAGGAGCGATGGCCACCATCATAATACTGTAAGAACATACTACATGTACTGTCCACGAGATTAACACCAACACGTTTCAAGAACCCCTTTCATGTCGTCGTTGAAAGTTGCGCGCACATGATGGCAATGAAGTGGGAGCTGAATTTAAACAGATATCAATGTTTGCTTTTTGCGCCATTGCCACTCTTAGGATGCTTTGCTCGTGCGGCTGGATGTTACTTTGCTTATGCTCATCATGATTCAGCTTAAGTTGAATTTCTGGGTAGATTGGGGTTTAACGGTCGAACTACGCACCGCTTCGCTGAGTAATTGGTTTTTGAAAGTTGTGCAATGAGAGATAGTTATATGGCTGCGTGAGAAAGTGCTCCCACCTGCGAAGGTAATTTTCCGCTTTGTTGCTAATAAAGATTGCGTGTGAGCGCGAAACGTAGCAAAGCAACATTAACCACTGGGAAATGTTACTATAGCTGCGATTGAATCATACCGAAGTCTCACAGAACTCACTCGGAAACAAACATAAAAATTTACAACATAAAAAATGTGGTGCCATGTGGTTGGTAACACTAACAGCATCATCTTCCGGACGCTTCAAAGAACACTCAGAGCACTTTAACCTGACCAGACCTAACTGACAAGCTCTAGGTGAAAAAAAGATTTAAAATTCTTAGGCCCGTATTCATAAATCATCCTCAGCCTTACCTCGAGTTTTTATCATTGGTTATAAGCCTTTATTGAGCTTGATGTACAAAGTAGGCCAGTCATGAAGCAGTCTTGCAGTGATCTTTTACATAGTTACCATTTTTGGGCCCTAATAACGCGTGTAGAGCGAACAGAAACTTGAGGAAATCTCGAGGTAAGGACAAGGTTGGCTTATGAATACGGGCCTTAGAGTTAGGGCCAGATCACCGAGCGCAGATAGTGACTGAGAAAAGTTATCTGAAAGGCACTGAAGTTAGCCGGATGATGAACATTCCCTTTGGTCTGGAGTAGGGGAGACAGAAATGTAAGAAGGAAAAGTATGAGATAGGTTGACACAAACACACATACACACACCACTCACTCACTCACTCACTCACTCAGATCGTTCAAGAAGGCATGATTGTAGATCTTCCAGCAGCACCTTTGTTGCTTCGATTTGTGGATGTCTAACGCCCTGGATATTCAGTGCTCGGAAAGCGGCTTGTCATCCAGTCGTGAAAGGCAACTTGTCTGGGAGCTGCAGTGAGAACAAAGCAAGAGTACGTGTGTAATGGTTTTCTCGCGGCCGCAATGCTCGCAGGCAGCACTGTCGGCTATTATATTACGGTAAGCAAGCATGTTTGTAAATGACACTCCGCGCCAAAGGTGTCCGTGAACGGCCGGCTCGGGTCTGGGTAGCCCAGCATTATGTGAGGCCATCCTAGAGACAACAGAGTTTGTTTTACTCGGTCATAATTCCTTCAACACTTTGAACTGCGTGTAATACAGCAGACAGCGGCGAGGCGTCATGAATAAACGAAGGCGCATTCAGCTGGCAATAAATTACTAAGGTACAATAATCGGATGCACATTAACTTCCGAAATAGAAATATCCCTGCTTTGTGGCAAGCGGAAGCGGGTGGGAGGGAGGGCTCTGAAGTATTGACAATTGCCTGTGTTTATTTCCTAACCAATATATATATATATATATATAAATATATATATATATGGCTACGGCAACTCCCACTTTCTTTGCACGATAGCTGTGAAAAATTGTGGGCAATAGTCAATATTAACAAAACTATAAAAAACATTTCAAGCATATATCATAGACAGGTTCTTGCACTGTAATGTAATTGTTTTCTAAACGTAAATAGTCACTGTGTCTCCCAGCGGTGGTGTAGCAGTTATGGGGTGCTCGGCTGCTCACCCGAAGGTCGCTGGTTCGATTCCGGCCATGGCTACAGCATTTCTATGCAGGCGCATTGGTGGAAGCCCGCGTTCTGGGTGATTTCAATAGACGCTAAAAAACCCCAGGTGGTCGAAATTTCCGGAGCTCTCCACTACAGCGTCTCTCTCGATCATATGTTGGTTTTGGGACGTTAAATCCCACATATCAATCAGTCAATCATAAATGATTCCACAGCAAATATGTTCGGGCCACCTATATGTTCACTCATAACAAAAAAGTTGTACGAACATTTGTCTCATCATGTCATGGCCCCGGGTCATTGCACATGTAGTATGACATTTTATGAACGTTCTACGATGTGACATAAACCCGTATAACGTTTTTTTTTTTAAGGCGATACGAACAAAGTTGTGGACAGCAACAAGATGTACTGCAGTCAGTTGAACGAAGTATTGTTCAGCCGCATACAACTACATCAATACATGCGGAATTTCAGCGAAGTGTGGGCGTGCGTACGGGTCACCGGCGTAATGTCAAGGCTGCCAAAGCTAATCGAGTGCCGCGTTCCTTGAGAGAGGGCACCGTGGTCGCGCGTCGTGGGAAGTGCAGTATTGAGTGCGACACAGTGCAGCAGAGTCAGACCGCTTCACTGGCTTGCGGGTTTCACGCAACGCCACTTAGAATGCATTGCGATGCGTGCTGTCGGCGTGCTCGTTGAATACACAAATCCGCAAACGTGCCCCTGGCTACGTGCCTTTCGGCCGGGGGAACAGCAGCATGTGCGCAACTCTCGTTATCTGTCGTGTTTTTAATGCGCGCTAGAATACCGCTGCACCAACCGCACTCGAGTCAAAACGCTTCGTTTATTGTTCGTGGTGGAAACAAGAGCGAGTCCTCAAGGTTTCGGCCACTCGAGTTTAATATCACTCCTGTGCTCGGCTCTTGGTTCACATTACTTTATGACCCCGATTGCGGCATCACTCGCACTCCCTCGACGAAGGCAGTGCTTACCCACGGCTTCTGGGGCACGGAGCGACACATTTACCGGGCCGGTTATGCGAGATGCAAAATAAGGTGATAAATAATGTGTCGTTTCATTACAGATGACAAAAATGACTGAAACAAAAGAAATTGCAAAAGCTATCCAATGCCTTATGTTTAGGTAAAAACTATTTGTCAAGTAAAAACATAAGTTGTTCAACATTTGTTCTGTGAGCAATGCTAGCCGCGAGAGAGAAACTTTCGGAGAAAAATTGCTTATCTTATTACTGTTACGGTGGCATTCGGCGTACGGTTCTTTACTTAACAATGATACAAATAATGGAAGGTGACGATGTTTTCACGTTAGTAAGGCAGTATTTAGCTATCCTTGTTGCGGTGGATGTTCGACTTGCCGATTAGGTTTTGTGCGCAGAAGTTTGGCGGATGCTAGCTCTGGAAGAACATGCACCTAGCGCCTAAAGGCAGCTAGGGCTATCTTATGCTTTAAACACTTTGCTGGCAAAAAAACAACAAGAACAAAACTTGTGTATCCCTGATTATGACAATACATAAGCATCGGCCATTGCGAGTCACTGCTGTTATCACCGATGAAACAGAGAATGTCGCAGAAGTAACCAGCCAGCCGAATCACCCGAGTTCGACGCCTTCCGGTGTTTTTTGAAGGGTCAGTTGATGCATATTACGTCTAGGGAAACAGTGCTGTTTACGCGCGCTCCTTTCAGTGCTATTTTCGGCGCTGTTTAAACAGGCCTTGGAGTGTCAGCAAAGACGCGGCTACACGAAGCAAGAGAGAGTGATTCGTGCTCGTGGGAGACAGACAATTTCCGTAATCGAAGCACCTCGCAAGATCTCTACGAGGGTATGTTTTGCTCTGCAGTCCATTAATGGTGCGACCATAAGCTGTCGAGCCCTTTGACCAAGCGTCGCCCCACCCCGGTGGTCTAGTGGCTAAGGTACTCGGCTGCTGACCCACAGGTCGCGGGATCGAACCCCGGCCGCGGCGGCTGCATTTCCGATGGAGGCGGAAATGTTGTAGGCCTGTGTGCTCAGATTTGGGTGCACGTTAAAAAACCCCAGGTGGTCGAAATTTTCGGAGCCCTCCACTACGGCGTCTTTCATAACCAAATGGTGGTTTTGGGATGTTGAACTCTACCTATCAGTCAATCAATCGACCAATCGTCGAGCTAAACAACCAGGCGCGCGTACCGTCAGCCTCTCGCTTATAAGAGATGACAGTGCTTTCTTGCTATGAGCCGCCATCGAAAATGCTGATGTGCTGTTAAGCAGAGGCATAGAGCCGTGGCCGCTCATTTCACAACGAATCACGCGTACAACTCTTTTCCTCGAAGCACGGTTGACAACGCATCAATACGTTGGCACATGAACGCAGTCATGTGCGTTCTTTTTTAACACGAAAGCTGTTATGAGATCACAACAGTGGTCGCGTGCGCCGTAGTTGTCCGCCGCCGCCTCCGATGGTGTCCGTAACCAGTATCACACAAAATAGAAGAATTATAAGCAAACAAAGAGCACCAAAGGCACAGTGGGATTAGAAACCGGGTCCTCTTCGTGGCAACCCAGTATTCTACCACTGAGTAACGCTGGTGCTTGAAACCTTTCCCGACACGAAGCCTCAGACGGACTTGGTGTCAGGAAAGGAATCGCGTTGATATGAGTAAAAATGTTTGATATGAGTAATATAAGTAAAAGCAAATGTACAACCAGACATGTGAATTGCGTAACGAGCGAGCCATCGATTGTTTCAAACCCATTACAAACTATTCGGGCATAATTCTTCTTTGTCGTCAGCCACAGCATAAAAAAATTGCATGAAATTTCTTGCGAGTGTGTAGCGGGTACCACGCTTCTCCAATGAATGATGAAGGATGACAAAGTGAATGCCTCCAAGCTAAACAAACATAATGGTGAATAATGGCATAGCGGGTACTCTGGAAATAGTAGTTACCAAAAGAGTGTTTAAAAAGGCTCTGAAAGGCGGCTCTTCCGGCTTTCGCTGTGAGTGTGCTGCGTGTCGCGAGAAGGCTTGGCAATTTTCATATCTTGCTGACTTTCCATAAACAGCGGGAAAAAATAACTGCGCAGCATGTACATCACATTGTCATAAAATATTGGATCAATCATTTTCGAATATCTTCTACAACGTAATGAAACGGGCTTTGCTGCAAAGTTGATATCATAGATTTTGTATTATTGATCATTAGTTCAATAACTAATCAAGCACAATATCAAAAATACGACAGCGAGCACCACATTACGAATATGCAAACAAATACGTGTCAGATCCAAGTGTTTCATTCTCGGCCTCTTTATATGTTCCTGCCCATATTGTATGCTAAAAAGTTTAGCAGGACACGAACATGTCCAAACATATTTGAAATCGATACCCTCACAGCAAAATAGTTGGACTCAAGAACTAAATCCACATTCTTAATAATCAACCGATCACAGAAGCGCTCTTTCCTATATTCTGCCAAAAATGCAACGGAAACCTCAGAAAGAATACATCTAGATTAGTGTGGTAATAAGCTGCTGGTGACCTGTATGCCTGCGTGCCGATATTTACCATGCATGCCATTATTTATCGCTGTGTCACTTTTAAATGCCATTTCTGCAAAGAGTGTCACTACACTTCCCATCGTCTGCGTGATAGAGTTTCTTCAATGTAAAAAAACAAACTCACGTATTCATTGGGGAAGTAGCGAAACGATATGTTTTATTTGACGTTATCAGGTCACTGACCAAGTCAGACTCGAGGCGAGGGGCCACTTAAGCAGTCCAGTAGTAGCGAGAGGCATTATTGATGATTGCGATGGTGGAGCTGTTTATATTTTATATTATTTATTTATTTTGGGTACGACCACCCAGCCCAGACCGTTTACGCAATGAGAACCAGCTACCCGTGTTCCGGCACGCACCACCCTCATGACAGCGCTTTCATACGACCGTGGCAGATCTTGACGCGAGATGACGGATGTCATTCCTGTTTAGACAATGTGGGCGCGGTCACTGGACACTGCCGCAGGGTCCAGTCTCAAAGCGCCGCCAGGCAGCACCGCTCGCCCAAACTCGCGAGAACTATCGTCAGCACTGTCGTCCCGAACCAGGAATGACTTGCCTGTTGGCTACCCACACGTGAGAGTGCATTCGCGTTGATTGAACAAAGCTGCTATGTCAAACTATAGAGGGTGGCCGGACGCTCCGTGGGGCCAAACGCGACAAATGACAGTGTCTCAGTTGCTCGACAGGCGGTGCCGGCTATCGCGCGATCAGTGCACGATCATTCGAGAATCCGTGCATTGGCCCCGCAGCCATTACAACGCTGTCCGAAGCACTGCGGTAACCCGGAAGTATGAAGCATTGCGTGACCCTTCTTGTTCTTGCTCGATGCTATGTCGCTTGGAATTTTGTTTGTTTGTTGCAATAGGCGCCTCGGCAGTGGGCTACGTCAGGTGTAATAACAGCGTCCAAGTTCACGAGGGCTCTTGCCACTCCGGCCCGAAGCGCGGCAAGTGAAGTCGCACCCGAGGGAGGCGAGGCGGCTCTCGCTTCGCGGCGCGCTCTTCTTGCTTTTGCTTTGAAGCGTGCAAGAGCGATAGCTTGAAGAATCTCTTTCCTGGACTGCGCCAAGTAGAACACACGCGTGCCTTTTGCATTTCGCCCCTCCCGGCTGCAGTATAGCTTGCATTTCATTTCCGCTCTTGTTTTTTGCTCCTTGTGGCCGCCGGCTACTGCTGCGTTTGCAATGCATCTTCCACTCACTTTCTTTAATGGTTGGGGCGTAAATTGGCCATCTCATTGTGTAGTCGCGTCCCTCTCCCTTCGGTTCGCAGCTGTGCAAGAGTCACCGTTTTGCAATTCTCCTGGCACGATGACCTCCTCTTCCGGCGCCATGCCTCCCTATATAAGAGAATATCGTGGAGCAGAGAAGTCAGAGCTTGCAGTCCCCGCAGAGGAGAGATCTCCAGGATGAGGCTTATGGTAAGCTTGTCTAGGATCAGCCACAGTCTGGCGCTTAGTGCATGCAGTAGGGAAACTTACCTGGCGCGTCTCAGCGCAAGAATATGCCCGTATTGACCAGCGAAAATTGCTATACAGCTGTGCAGTAAGATTGGATGTGAGTTATTTCTTGCTAGAAATCCTTGCTCTCCTAGTTGCACTGCGTCTTCACAGCAAATTGTTGAGATGTTTCATATGCAGTGGTGATTGCCCTAACTTTTAACAGGATTTATATTAGGAATATGTAAGAGGATATGTGAGAGGATTTATATTACAGTAATCTTCAGCTCATCATTTCATAGGAAACATGTGATAGAATGTAATTCAAAGGCGAAGAGCGAGGGTGGTTCACTCTGAACCTCAGTGAATCACCTTCCAGCCTTTATCTATGCTTTCCAGACGTGAAGCCTTCGTGCAGAAGTATATTTGCGAGAGGAAGCTTTTTAGTGCACGCACAATGTAATATCGTGAATGGTAAGAAAAAAATACACATGAAGGATCAGGGCCCACCTTCACAAAAAGTAATTACAAGATAATTTTTCGTGAAAGCGAACTTCAGCTAATCATCATTCTAGATCTGAAATAGTGAAGGCGGCCAGCCGATGGGAAAGAGCATTTACGAACGATGGAATTCGGTTCCAGAATACTAATATGCCGTCTTGTAAAAAAACGTGCACTGCTAACACATTACACTGTGGTGAAATTGTTCTGCATATGCCTTTGCATAGCCCTGTGACTCAAAGGCACTGATTACGCCTCGCGAGCTCCACCTCGTGATAATCATGTGCCTTCATACGCAGAAAAATGCTTAATGTAGCATAACGAAGTAAAATTTGAAGAGGCCATTTTCACTAAACAAGTCCAACATCCTCTTTGTGGACAAAAATAATGCGTTCATTGCTTTCGGTTCCGCCCTGCCCATCGGTACAGCTAAGTGCTGTGTTCTGTGGCTGCCTGGTGGCAACCGCAACCGCCGGTTCCCTCGGCGGATTTGGCGGGGGTGGTTTCGGTGGTGGCGGCTATGGCGGTGGTGGCTACGGCGGCGGTGGCTACGGCGGTGGCGGCTATGGCGGTGGCGGCTACGGTGGTGGCGGCTTTGGAGGCGGTGGAGGCATCGGCAAGATCATCATCATCAAGACTTCTGGAGGCGGAGGTTACGGCGGCGGTGGATTTGGAGGTGGAGGCTTCGGCGGTGGAGGCTTCGGCGGAGGCGGAAAGTATGGTGGTGGTGGATTCGGAGGATTCGGCGGTGGTGGTTACGGCGGAGGTGGCTATGGTGGCGGAGGATGGTGGTGATCCTCTGGCCTGCGCTTCAGTTTGGTACGTATAGACCAATACATAAAATAATCGAATTTTTACATCATCATGTTAAATTTCATTTTGCTTTATAACGTCATTGTTTGAAATTGAAGCGGAACCAAACAGGCGGCAGTTCATGGGCTACATATACTCTGGTACTCTTCGAAAAAGGGTGTGATTCAGCTTAGTCAACAGACCAGGTGATTGTTGCAGAATTTTCTCATTTTTGAAATAATACCAAGTGGCCTTGCGAATGAACGTTTCTATGGAACTGCATGACAGACAAATGAACTAGAAGAAAAATTATTTTACAATGTATTTATATATTGAGAGCGCGAGGTTACTGAGAGCATTTGGTATCGGACAACATAGTTGCATAGGATTTGTATACCATATAGATTTCGGGCACGCTCTGCCACTACATCTGTTCTAAAATGCAAACGATACCACAGAAAACAGGTAATGCATAAAACGCTGGACACAAAGTTTAAAATGCAATAATTCGTCATTCACGTGGAATCTTCATCTCTTGCCCAGTGTTCTGCAGAAGCCGCCTTGAAGAGGTCCGGACTGGTCCCATAGAAGTTTGTATTGTGCCTGGCGTACTCGTGTCAGCCGTCTGAAGGAACTTTTCGCGAGTTGTCACCGATTTCCCCGGAGTACACCCACGAAATACCACTCGGGTCAAACCAGGAAAAGCGCTCACTTGCATGCGTCATCACTGCGAGCTGCTCTCTTTGTGAATAAAGAGACGTTCTATCCCCACTGAAACCTGGTCTCTTAAGTCGCTAATCTCGTAAAGAACGTGCTTGTCAAATACTTGTGTTTAAGTTGGCTTAAAGGTTAGCACTGAAATGCGACTACATACTCATAATAGCAACAACGTTGAGAGGATGAATCATTCGCTTCAAATGAATATGTCAAGGGCGCACAGCTACGGCAACGGACAGTTCGTTTGCAGGAGTCCACTTTGCAATAGAATGTTCACAGGCACGCATTTCTGTCCAAAATATACCCTCAGTATACGGAGTATACTGAGGGTATATTTCAAAGGTACCCAGTGGTGCAGCAATATGGTTTTAAATTAACGTGTATGGAAATTTAGGCGGCAGGAAATACGAGACTTGGCAATCACTGCACGAGCATCCCGTCCATTGCCTTGACGAATAAGTTCACCATAGGTCCCACGCGCATGACCGCCGAAAGTGAAGTAGGCTGATATTACTTTTTTTTTGCAAATAGTGCTTTGCAATCTTTTTTTTTCTTTTTGTCTACGTGTCGGCTTCTTTATATTCTGTTCTGTTTAGGAATAAACTGCAGTTCTATGTTTACTGCTCGTCTCTGTTTCTTCCCAGTCTCTTGTCCCTTGTTTCGCTTTTGTCAGTATGACAGCTTTGAGAAGCCGGTGTAATATAAACCTTAGCCGCCCTATAGCAAGCAAGTTAGAGCAGAACAGAATAAAACAGAACGGAACCGAACAGAACAGCTACTGCAACAAGTGCCACGTAAGTGGACGCAGCAGTGACAGTTATACAAGGACTAACCAATGCGCTGAACAGCATATGCGCACACCAGTATAAATATTGTGACCTGAACGCACACGAGGCTCCTCCAGTTTTCTGTCTTGGGGCAATTTTATGGCGCTTGATTATTGATAGAACATGACAGAACCAAACATGGCGAGGAACAGAAATGTGACAACCAGATACGGATATACAAAATCCAAGAACAGTTGGGTCCTTTATTCAGTACTGCCACACAAAACATACCCGAACTTTATTCGCTCGTGCATCACAATACCCGATCATTAACTTACCGGCAGACAGGTATATATTATCGACAGAGCCACTCATCCCGTTTTCATTTTTAAGAGCATGAAATCAGGGCACATGTACTGACTCAGTAGGGTGGGTTGTTCGGAATAATGAGACAGAAAAAAAAGAACACGCAGGTTCAAAGCCCTACTTTATTATACACCAGTGTACGGAAACTAACTTGCCGTATGCTCCAGCCCAATGGTATATATAGTGTGCTGACAACGTAGACCTCATCCGTGTCACCAGCACCGCATGTATAAGGTGCCTGGAATATGTGGTGGCAGGTCCCGTGAGGGCGCCTGTATAGAGTGGCAGCGCGAGCATATATTAGGGCCAACAGCTGCTGCTGTGGCAGCGTACTTATATATGTATATAGAGTCAGGACGCACCCTTCGTTCTGTTTTGTTGTGAATGTCCTGCATTTTCTGACCAGGTTCTGACCAGGTTCATGACGAGGTTCTCAGCGTCGGCTACAATGGCTCTGTGCTGAAACCCCAGTGCTGAGTAGCGAACCGGATACTATTGTCCGGTTAACCTCCCAGCTTTCCTTTTCACGTCTCTCGCTCTCTGCGTAAGCTTGCTATACCGCGAGAAGTTTCTGTGGTTGTATATATTTTGTAGGAATGCGTTATCTGTAGAATCAGTGAACACTGCCTCACTTGCTTCATTTACTGGACACAGGAAATATTAGTTTTCTTGACTTAGGTGTCTTATATAGCTTGATATGAACGCAAATATGTTGCATAACAAAAATATGCGTTCTGAACGTAGCAAGAAAGTAGCAATGACTACCGATATGAGTACTGATATTATTTATTGTTTCAGTTATGCCAGGCTATTCAATGTATTACTATTTATTGCCTGTTTGTATTGTTTGTATTCACTCCTGCGTGGACGCGATAGAGCCTTAGAGTATCTGCAAGTAGGCAAAAAAAAATGTTGCACACACAAATTTTTCTCTCGGTGGGAGCAAAGCCACAAAGAGATCTCTGGACCCGGCTGCTGCATCGAAGAAAGTCAGTCATAGGCTCGGTTCAGGTTTTTTCACTGAAATGACTTTAGTTACAAACGGGCGTAGTCGCATGCCGTTAAGCTGTGGAGGCAAGCAGAGTTTAAGAAATGTTCATGATGCTCGTGCAAGTAAATTAAAATTCTAGCAGCTTCAGAGTGGCATTTTGGTGTTAAAACCACAATTTCGGTCAGGAGGTTAACTACTGATACGTTGAAAGTACAGCCACTGGCAAGCGTTAATCGCCTTAGAACCTTCAAGCATGAAAACATGAGAGTATAGGGTGTTACGCTGACAGTAATACGATGATGTCTTGCAGGCCGTCATGCCGTTCTGCACCTTCCAATTTAAGGACATATGTTAACGCGCTGAGCACAGAGTGAGTCAGCAGAAACTTTCTGGAAGATGTCCGGCGGTATTGAGCAGAGTGGAGCTACAAGCACCACGGGATGTGGTTATGGCCTCGAGCCCTTCTACGGTTATTAGCACTTATTGTGGGAGAAGCTGAGAGACCGGCCTCTGCTGAAAACCTCCAACGTGCTATGCGCAGCATTGACGAAGGGAAATCGGTCCAAAGAGAGCGAAAGAGAGAAGACATGGATTATGAGAATCAAAATGGCAAAACTTCAATGGTCAAATACGCTTCAAGGTATTCAATTCAGTCCAGTCTCATACGAAATTCTCTTGAGAGCATTGAAAGCGTCCTCCTCATGAGAAAAATCCTACCAAAAAAACCTACTGGATTGTCCTTAGGTAATGGTTGATGGACAAATTTTGATAAATTTTTATTCATTATTGTTTTTGCTCCAAATAGTGTGGTCATAGGCGAAGTCGTGTTTCATGGTCTCAAGAAACTATCGCACACCTCGCAGTCAAAAAATTCTGCTCTGATGTTATAAGCGGGAGAGAGCTCCGAGTCAACGCTAAACCTGTACTCGTAACCAGCATATAGCAAGCTTCCATTTCACTTACTCGTAATGGGTGGTACCTTTCCTCAGTCGAGTTTGTCAAAACAGCTTTGAGGATAACTGCTACAGTAAAATAAAAGATGTCATTTCTTAACAATATAATTAACTGATAGCGTTTTCTCTCGCCTCACAGAGCGGCGCTTCAAACCCAACTCCTAAAACATCTTTTGTTGATGTCACGCGCGATGTTTTCTCGACCCCTTTTCATCGAAAGCTTCGCGACCATGTAAATAGACATCAATTCACATGCTAGATTATGCACCCTCTTCCTTTTTTATGGTGATTAGTTGATGATGTAACCGGCTGCGGCGTTTGCCGAAAGAACGTGTGATATTTTTGAAATTGTTATGCTCTCCTGAATATTGAATACGCTTTGATATGCTTCCCCTTTGTACAGTGGTATAACGTAGTGAAGCATATTGTTGCAACAAATGAGAACCTGGCACGTAGGGTGGAAGTCAACAACGGTTATAAAAGTATCATGCCTAAACGATCTCGCCATAGAAGCTGCCTATTTACAAATTATAATTCTCACAATATTCTTGTTTATGCTTTTTGAAAAAATTTAATTCTTCAACTGTTCAACTGTGAAATATCTAGTGACTCGCATGCACCATTTTCTGGGAACCAGAATTGCGAAACAAAAAAGAGACAAAAATGAGAAAAAAAAGAAAAAGTAGCCCAGCTGAGCCGATGGAAGTAAAAGTAGCCAAAAGTAGCCACGCGTATGTGAAGACAATGACCACGCTTATGTTTGTATCCCTGTCTGCAGAAACCTTTTTGGGAAAACCAAATTATGTAAAGCCTGAATCCTTCAAAATAAAAAAATGCTGGGACTGCGGCATAGAGTTCTGGCATAATTTAGCTTAAGATAACGGAGCTGAGCTTACTGCGTTGTAGCAACCTCCACTCTCCAGGAAAGGACGATGATAATATGGTTTGTATGTCATTGTACATAGCCTGCGTGACACTGAATTTTAACGCCACCATCATCAACAACACCACTTGTTATCACTGGTTCAGAATCTGTGCATTGAAAAATGTGGGCATATGTTGCCAAATCATGCGCCTGCATTCTAAAATGCACACACTTTTATACAGATAGTATCGGGCAAGGCGCCTGTGCCGTACCGGAGAGTTCGAGTTCTTCCTGTGCCTCGTTGTACTGTTTAGACGAATGAAAAGGAATTTTTGAGTCTCCGTTTCTTTCTTTTACCTGAATGAGAACCTCAATGAAAAGAAGGAGATAATGAAGCCAATGAAGGTATAGGGCACATCAACTGTACTATTTATTGTGGTGTAGTGATTGTGATAAGAAGTCAAGAAAGTCGAGTGGACGAAAAAACGACTTGACACAAGCAGGGACTGAACCTGGAACCTTCGGATTTCACCTATTTCTTAACTCTGGTGTCACATAACCGAATGCCATGCAAGTGTGCTGTAAGAACGAAGAATTGTTCATGTCGTTTCTGTAACCCCCTGTCCACGAATTCATTTTTGTTAGAACTGTGAAAGAGTGGAATGAATTGTCTGCCATGCAAGTGTGCTGTAAGAATGAAGAATTGTTTATGTCGTTTCTGTAACCCCCCTGCTGTAACGCCTTTGGGCAATGCGGGGTAACCTTTGAATAAAGAATAAAGATTAACAGTCACTTATTGTGTTCATCGTGTACCAAATTAACATTTTCTTGTTTGTATCACTAACGAACCCCATTCGCTAAGAACATGTAAAGCATCAAGTTCTACTCGCCCCGCCGCGGTGGTCTAGTGGCTAAGGTACTCGGCTGCTCACCCGCAGGTCGCGGGTTCGATTCCCGGCTGCGGCGGCTGCATTTCCGATGGAGGCGGAAATGCTGTAGGCCCGTGTACTCAGATTTCGGTGCACGTTAAAGAACCACAGATGGTCAAAATTTCCGGAGCCCTCCATTACGGCGTCTCTCATAATCAAATGGTGGTTTTGGGACGCTAAACCCCACAAATCAATCAATCAATCAATCAAGTTCTACTCGCATTTGATCTAATGTAACCAATTTGATTCGAAAACAAACAGACGTTACAGAGTATTAATTGCCCCTTTTCGTTTGCACGTTTGCTTACATACGTAGCAGTGGGAAATAACTTCGGAATAAACGTATCACTGTGTAGTTATTCAATGTTTCGCACTACTTTGATCCCTTGTTTTCACTTAAAAAACTATTATTAAAATGTTCTAGTACGTCCGATGCCTGAATGCGAAGGGCAGGCAGGCAGGCTTTACCTTGTGCGCTTTGCTCTTAAGGAAAAGAGCACGCCAGTGCATCTACGCATCCTTTAGCTTCAGACCATTCTCGTGTCGACGTCGTAAGTAAGAAGTGAAACCGCGACGCGAACGTGCACGCTTTTATACGCACTGAGTGGGCGCTGGACACCCTCACCGACTCCTCTCGCTTCGTGCTCAGCAAGCGTGTACCGGTATGCAAGCACGTGGCTCCCTGCAGTAACAAAGCATTTAAAATAGAAAGGTCAGCAACCCACGCACGGCCCTTTCAGGTCGGTCGCACCACGCCCGCGAAAAGAACGGCCCGAACAGAGAGGATGGCTGAAGCACACGCATACCGAAGCCTCGCACGCCTTTGCAAGTGCCTCACGTCGAGACACTCGGGGTGATGCACACCGACTTGGAAGGCTTTCGAGTGGTTAGCTCTTCGCTTGACGCGTATCTCATCTCTCATGGCGCTGCGGTGAGTTGATTGCACACATTTACCGTAGGTGACAAAGACGGGCAGTGAATGGACGTTGATAGTGAACTCCCAGACAGAATGAATGGGCAGTGTGTTCGTCACCTGAACTGGAACACGGCCTGAGAAGACAACGTGCAGCTATGGCCAACGGCTTGACGACGAAAGCAGACGCTTCCCGTTTCTTACTACAATGACAATGCATCGAAAGCAATGATTTCAAGTGAGTGTATTAGCTCTTCCTACACTTTCGCATTACTGCTTCTTTTTACTTTCTTTCGTTTTTTCTCTTTTTACAGATAGCAGCTCTCGATTGGCTGTCAAGTTTTGCTAAGAAAAAACTTCAAGAGTCGCGTATGCCAACAGACAAAAGAAGAGCCTGTATTTATTGCTACTTGTGTGACATTCACATCGGTAATGGATACGTGTTCATGTGGCCACTCATTCACATATAAGTATCACTACGAATGGTTGTAAGTCAGTCTGAAAAAGAAAATCAAGTTTGTCAGAGTCTGTAAAGTGTCGTTTTATACCGAACTTTGTCTGTCCGCAAGCATCAGTAAATTCTTCTCTTACAGCAAAAGCTGTTACGAGACGACAACTCAGGTTTCACGCAGCGCCGTAGTTGTCCGCCGCCACCGCCGGTGTTCGTAGCGACATCGCACGAAATTAGAAAAAAAAATAACCCTAGTACCAATGACAAACTTGGGCTCGAACCCGGGTAACCTGGGTGCTAGACAAGTATTCTACCACTGAGTCATGCCGGTGTGTGGAATTTGCCTTAGGAAGGCTTGTTGTGGGGAAAACAATCGCGTTAATACGACTTATAGAGCGATTTAAAACAGCGAAAGGGCAAGCAGTCGTCGCACACTGCGAATAGCGTAACGAGTGGTTCGTCCAATGCTCCAACCCATTACAAAGGCTTGTTTTTGTTCAGCTATTAAGTGTGCTGCATACCCACGTCAGGCATAATTCGTCATCGTCGTCAGTTACTGCATGTTGGCACAAAACGCCCCGCAATAGTTGATTGATTTGTGGAGTTTAACGTCCCAAAACTACCATATGATTATGAGAGACGCCGTAGTGGAGGGCTCTGGAAATTTAGACCCCCTCGTGCACCCAAATCTGAGTACACGGGCCTACAACATTTCCGCTTTCATCGGAAATGCAGCCGCCGCAGTCGGGATTTGATCCCACGACCTGCGGGTCAGCAGCCGAGTACCTTAGCCACTAGACAACCGCGGCGGGGCCCCCGCAATAGTTTAGCCGATACCATGCTTCTCAGAAGAATGACGAAAAATAGCATAGCGAATGCCGGCCTACTACACTAAAATTTTTAATATTAATGCCGTAGTAGGCATCAAGCAAGTGGGCTTGCAGCAGTTACCTAATGAGTGTTTAAAAATGGCTCTGAAAGGCCGTTCTTATATCTTCTAGCTTTCGCTGTGGCTGTGCGGCGCCTTCCGTGCAGGCCTGGCGTTTTTCGTTTTTATTCAATGAAATCGCGCCGTGTTTTCACAATAATGCAGGTCTAGGAGCTCGTGAGTAACCATTCTCAAGCATAGGTGGGCCCTACACAGGACAGCGGGACGAAAAGTTAAACAATGGTGCCAAGATCAGCTTTCCAACAACAAAAGTGGGACCTCAAATGACGCTTTGCCGAAATGTAGGCGCAGCAATTTATTAAGATAGAAGTTCACACCATTTTTTAAATACGGTAATGTGGACTTTTAACTACAGTCGTGGCCACACAGTACGTATTTTCTAGGTGTGCGATGAATTGTTATGTTCACATACAAAGTCCATAATGAGTGAATGTCTTCGCTTCAGTGTAAATGTCAATCTATTTCCAATGCATTGCGGCCATTACAAGATTGCTCACTGTTTGTAATATGATCTTGGTGTACCATTTCGAGTGATTGTCAACCCGAGAAAACTGCGAAGTCCCCTTGTTGCTTTCTCAGTGCATTTTCGGACATGTACCTTCGCCTTTGATTGTGCGGGGACACTCCGCGCATCTAAACACATCCACCGTTTCCCAACTGTCTCTAATTGCTATTTGTCGAGCTCTGCTGCCATCCTGCATTAAAGCGATACAATCAGACATTTTTTGGGGTTAACGTCCCTGCCTTCTCTCCCATCTTTTTTTTTCATTTTATTCTTATATTTCTGCTATTCAATCTTCCGCACACCGTACGAAATCACGCCAATCATAAGTGGGAATGAATTTTTAGCAATGCTGACCTTTTTTAAACGAAGCTATTTGTCGAGAGGTTCGAAACGTTCAAACTTTTCACTCGAACGTTGTGGGCAGGAATGTGAAAACCGAAAGCATGGAGCCGAATCGAGAGGACCTTGATTTGGACTTCAAGGCAGATGCAGCGTTGCTTTGAATAAGTGCATGTGTGTGCTGGTGATCGATTTTGTTCATTAAAGGAGAAAAAAGAAAGAAAAGACCGCCCCTGTATAGCGGGCGCGTAGTGCTGGCCTTTGCTCCGTTAGCTGTCAGAGGAGACAGGCCTGGCCACGGTTCCTCAGCGTAGCCATCTCACTGTCCGTCATCGGGGCGTGAAGCGTAAGCGAAAGGCGAGCGTCGATAAGGAAGCCCCGAGGAGACGAGCGACGCAGAGAGGTCCCGGTGATTGACACGACCGCCGACGTCGTGGCTGGCGCGTTGATGGCGTGAACCTCTCACACAAAAGGGATCACGCTTGCCCGAGTCATGTCCAGCAGTGTAGCCACGGATCTATGTTAAGAGTAACAATGCAAATAGGCTTCCAGCCAAGCATATAGTGGGAGCACCTTTTAATGTTTTTATTGAACAAACATCCTGAAGGCACGTAGGCTTCTTGATGATATACTTCGGAGTCTTCGTGCGTTTTTCTTTTGGGTTCATTGAGGTGTCTCTATAGTACCTTTGAAAGCTCCCTGTAGTAGCCCCCTGCACTTCAGTAAAGCACGATCATCTATGTTACAAATAATCACCGCCCCCACCCGCTTACATCCAGTTTCTTTTTCTTCTGCTCGTTCAAGTATTTATCTGGAGCTTTCTTTGTTTTTAAGCTCCGAGGTTAGTAATCTCCCATCGTTTTCCACTGTGTCTCCGCCTTAATTTTTTACGCACATTCTGTTGTTCTAAAGAAGCACCAGTTGCCAACTCTACGCGTCGTATCACACGCACAACTCCTCACTGATCACTCTCTCTAAGCTAACGTAACGGCTATCCTCTCTTTAATCACCATCGATGTCTTTACTTGACTTATTGCTATTCCTATAATTTTCTGCTTTTCTTGTAGCACTTTTTATGAGCTGTTCAGTTGGTTTTTGTTTTATGTGCTTGAGCCCTATGCAAGAAAACATTAAGATAGGTGATTTGCAACCTCAATTGGAACATTATAAGTAATATATCCACTGATAATAGTGCGCTTATTACATCAGTATAGATTTCTTTCTTGATATTTTTTATACTCATGCATTGTTTTGGAATCTGTTAAACCTCATTAGGATGAGGTATTATGCACAATACTCATGCGTTGCTTAATGTTCTCTGCCGGAAACCAGCCAATATAGTATGTTAATATATATATATATATATATATATATATATATATATATATATATATATATATATATATATTATATATATATATATATATACTATATATATCATGTATATAAATATATATATATATATATATATATCTTTGTTTATTTATATAGTGTAAGTTTGTGCTTCTTATTGCAATACTTTTTAATTCACATATGCTAGTGTGCATTGTAGTTCGGCTTGTTCATGCAAGTATGTGTATAGCTACAATGGCCTTTTTTATGAACGAATAAATTATACATTCGTTTGAATATTCAAACGTATGTATACCCTTCCTGCTCGTGTCATCACTATGAACTGTGGTATTTGGAATAAATAAATAAATAGATAAATAAATAAATACCTATTAAATAAATGTTTTATTGCACCTCACAAACTTCAAATGATCTATAGCTACACACTTGTGGGCTCTTCGTAGTGAAACAATATAGCAGTAGGAACTATCTAGATTCCAACACTTGAAGTCTTTTTAATAATACTTTCGCTTTTCTAAGTAATCCTGTAGTTTATACAGCGCAACTCATGGAATGAACACAAGAAAGATACACAAAATCAACTGAGCGCTAACTTTGAAAAATGACTTTTATTTCCCGTAGAGTGGTAGCGCTATGAAAACAATGGTAATGGTTTGAGAACACATTCAGTCTTCAACATTGGCGAATATTAGCAAACTCTCTGGCTTTAATTGCTAGAGGCCCGATTATTTAAATTTAGGTGTACGTTACAGAACCTCAGGTCGTCAATATTTTCGTATCCCTCCCCTACCACGTCCGCCATGATGATATCTAGGTTTTTGGGACGTTAAACCCGAACATATATTATTGTGGGTTCCATCGTATATTCGGAAGCAAGAACATTTTACGGGTATTTAAGATTCCACTTCGCTGTGCACTACATGAACATACAGACAAACACCGGGTTATCGGCTCACTGTGCTTGCTAGGCTGCTCCGACTCTATACAATTACAACTGCATGCCACAGAAACTTCAATTGCATTCTCCGTCTACTTAGTTGTAGCTCCGCAAATATTGGGGCACACAGGAGAAGGAATATTTCACAAAACTTCGTAACCTTGTCTTTGTTGCGCTGCAACAAGGAGTACCATGCCATATATACTAATCCGTTTAAGTCGCCTAGTTTGCATTCTTCGATTTCATACAACAGCAGTCCTAAGGGATAGATGGTGGAAATGATGAGATGCAGGTCCGAGGTGTTAAATTCAAGTAAGTTTGTTGCGAGTAAGTTGGTGAAGCTCTGAAGAGTGAAAAGAAGACAATGAAGTCTTGAGCAGAGCACAAGGTCTGGTACAGCATAGGATATCAGACAAATATAGCATTTCAGGCACTGCATAAAACATGATCGACCCACTCTTTCTGAAAATTTCATGAAATGACTTCAACTAGAACGTCTGCGAAAACTATGCTGTACCCTCAACAAAGCTACAAATATTAGAAAAATATTTTACGGGCAATGAAGAGTGATTCTTCGTTAATAGTTATATACCCCTTTCTTGACAGGGATAGCAGCAAGCCTGACATGGATAGTGGCTGCAGCCTGCAGGCATGTGGCCCAGCTTGGTGCACGGGCTTGGGGCCACAAGTAAACCTGGTGCCGTGTAGGGATGCTGGACCATGGGTCAGGAAGCCAGGACATCATACTTGATGCAGTATAAACAAGAATGTTTGGCTTAAGTTTTTAGCTAGGCCACAAAATGGCCCAATCAAAGGTATGGTAAACCTTTTAGATGTGATCAATTCTAAGGAAAACATCTGGCTTCAACAGATTGGCGAGTAAAAATCGACAGAATATCAGCTTATAAAGAATGTATCAACTATAAGAGCTGCTATTGCTGACCTGGTGCAGCCAATACTTCGGTTCGAATTATGATAAGTGTCGGTGATAAGATGATCTAGTAATGATAAACAACTTCCTAAAATTTTAGTGCTACGTAAAAAATAAAAACTGAACGAAATATGCAGGGGATGTGTGCTTTAAACGTGAGTAACGTTGCGAGAGCAGCATGCTCTAGTGCGATCGATTTTATTAATGCAGTGCTAAATTCTGAATTCCGCGACTAGAATAGATTTGTCGCTCCAGTTTCGCCCCCCCCTTTTTTTTTAAAGTCGCCAAAGTTTGCTAAAACTTTTTTCGCATTTAAAATTAACGAGCGAAACCATACCAAAGGCAAACATGCAGTATACGCGAAATATACCAACCACGTCTAATCCGCTACTTGTATACCGACGTGGTACTGTGGAATTTATATTGCCGAAACAGCATGAACTATCCAGAATAAAGGCACAAAGCCAACAACGATGAAGTTGTAAACGCTGCTAAGCCTTCGCCCATCGGGCATTTAGTTCTGTTTTATTCAACTGCCAGGAAGAACCCCGGATCACCATAGCAAGGGTTTGAGCAGATGCGAGGTGGGTGGTCAACGAAAAATGGACGTGTTCCGGCAGCATTTGCACAGGTGGGCGGAACCTCCCGAGCTCACTGCGGAAATCGGAAGGCGGATGCGCAGTCCCAGGAGTAAACGGCGAATCTGGCACTGCTGAAGTGCGTGGCCCCATTCAGCATGCACTGCGCGGGGAAGCGGCGTGGCCGTCGGCCGTTCACTGGATTTGCATCACATCGCATGAAATGCTGCGCTAAGCCTTTTCCTTGTGAAACTAATAGATACGCACTAAAGCTGCCATGTCGCATTAATGAAATGGGTGGTGTAGTGCAACGCGTCTTAAACTATTTCTCTAAGTGCAAGATAATTGAGTGGGCGATATAATGAGTTCAATGTAAATCCAAAGTATGTGCTAGTGCTACTATAGTTATTGCCTCAAATATCTGCTGCCCTCTAGAGTGCAAGTGAACAGCCTTACACTCACCGGAAATTGTAGCTATGTACGCTGCCGAATCATAACTCGCGGTCACCAGCACCCCACCAACGCAAACGTATATCGAAACACTCCCGTGTTTTCGTTTTGAAAGATGTCATTTAGTGGGCAAATTTTTCTGTAAAAACCATAACGGAGAGAGATGTTTGTGAAGGCGAAAACTTTGTAGCTCCGTAATTCATGCCTTTGTAGCAAGTACTTCTGCGGAAAACGTATTATAATATTAGGGCATGAATAAAATTTCACTCCACTACTGATTACCTAATGATGTCCATTATTTTACAGTCATCTTAACTATTGTATTGCTTCATGAGGTGAAAAATATGATTGCCATCTTTGTTCCAATTAATATGATCAAAATCAAGCAATTCACATTCTTATTAGCAGCAGCCAACGTTCTCGTGTTACTGATATCTACCGTGAAATAAACAGACTAAATATCTACAACCTTAACAAAGTTAATGTGTGCAAATCTCCTTACCCAGGGGTCAAGCATCCGCCTCGTTGTAACTGTGATTATGGTGCTCGGCTCCTGACCTAAAGGTCCATCCCGGTCGCGGCGGTCGCATTTCGATAAAGGTGAAATGATAGAGTTATGGGTAACCTGGTGCGCGCAAATGCAGACGAATGACAACACAAAAGAATAGACAGCGACAAGTGCTTCCCTGTCTATTCTTTTCTTTTGTCATTTGTCTGCATTTGCGCACACTAGGTTACCCATAATTATGAACCAACTCCCCAGCCACAAGTTTTACTAAAATGGTAGAGGCCCGCCCGTCTACTCTGCCATATCAGTGCACATCAAATCACACCAGATATTCAAGATTTTTGGAGTGCCCATTACGGTGTCTCTCATAATCTCATTATGGTTTAGAAACGTAAAACCCTAGTAATATCCAGTTAACAACATAGCTTTCTCAAATTTGTTCGCATCCAAAACCTTGTTAATTCAAATGCTACTCGCTTTCCCTCAAATTAAATATTTTTATTTTTACCGAACTAACTGTTTCTCAAAGGCTAGCTTTACTTTCAATCGTGCTTTAGAATTCTTTGCCACAACTATAATTGTGCGTTTTTTTGTATTTCTAATTAAATATCAGCTTCGCGATTTCGTATTAATAACACGATATCATTAAAGGGCTCGTTTCGCAGAAACTCTTGCGTCAGCGTCGGCTCGTTGGTTGTGAGCGAAAAAAGCATCATCTTATGCAGGACCAAAAAAATCTAGAACGATACAAATATAATAAGTAGGAAAATTCAGGGTCAGAGTGGGGAACCAAACCAGGGTCGTGTGGGTCCGAGTGGGGATCGAACCAGGGTCACTTGGGTGGCCAGCGGATGCTCTACCACACGGCCACGCGTCTGCTTGGGAATATAGTGTAAATAATTTCATCTACTTAGAAATGCAGTGAAAGTAGCGTTCATGCTTTACAAACACACGCATCCTGTATTCATGATTCGCAATGCAACATGTAATATAAAGCAGTATAATAATGCATGGTACAATCGCCCATTGCCAGCGGAAGTCAGAACATGTGATTATCACAATGGCTTCGTGGTTTAAAAACGGTCACTTAATACAAAAGGCACAAACGCTACTGCCCCCAAGGTCACGTGGTCAATGCATAGCAACTCCAAAAATGTTTCATGCGCTAAGTGTTTGCAGTACGCGCTATAGCAGCAAGTTGTCGCTATCGCGTTCAACACCTAAAGGCGAAGCTTTAGGGTCCCCTATTTTTTTTAAATAGCACTACTTATTGCATCTTCTTCAATCACAGCATTGATTAGGTTGTTTGAATTAGTGTATTCTGTCGATCATATCATGTATTTTGCAACAGCCCTTTTCCGTAATGCTTTAAGTCATACGTTGCACAACTGCTTACGTAAATATTTGTATCAACAACGTTTTTTTTTTCATTTTCTCTTTGTGCTCAAATATTTCCCTGTTTTCATTTTTGCTGGTAAGTATTTTGATGCTTTTCTTTGTTTACATCATTTTAATGTCCCATACAGTGTTTACGCTATAAGACCTCTTTCTGTTTTGAAGTGTCTGTTTATTATATATGTACTCAATATTGAATAAAGCTCCACTTCCCTTTAAAGTTGACAGTAGTGTTTTAGCAAAACAAAACGCTCATATTAGCAAATTGAGGCCCTCTTCAGAAAAATACATTAGTAGCGATTGATAGTTAGGGCCTAGGAAGCCAATAGTTATAATAAAAATAGGTAAAATATGCAGACACGGATATGAAACCCGAGAATTAGAAAGTCTTGTATGTATATCGAAAATTCTATCACATTATAGCTCAGCTCCACATCACCTCAAGCGTCATATAGTACGGCCCATAAATTAGCTATCGTTAAAGAACGCCTCGTCGCATACTAGACCGTACAACTTACAATATCGAAAATAAGGTGGTATCTATCTATCTATCTATCTATCTATCTATCTATCTATCTATCTATCTATCTATCTATCTATCTATCTATCTATCTATTATAGGGGTTACTTTACTTTGTAACAGATCCCCACTTGCCATAGTGCCCGTCTTTGGATCGCACCACGTGCTAGCAGAGCAGTTATTCCATGCTACCAGCATTACGCAGCAGCCTTGCCAGCTAGATTTGGACGCCTTCCCCGTACGTGGTTCGTAGTTAGTCGCGATCATGGTAGGTTTCAGGCCAGTGGTATACAGCGACGATTTTTTTTTTTGCTTGGAACTGTTTATTATATATCTATAGCGCCAAGGGCCAGCAGCACACAACTGGATACAAGTAATGACTAAGCGGAGAATCGTTTCCGCACAACATAAAAAAGACACCACATCGTGAAGCGGACAAGAAAGAGGAAAGCGATCATGCTCGGACTCGCCACTCGTGGCTCACCCACAAAGAAACGGGCGGTGCGCAGGGGGTGATGGCTGCTAATTCGCACTGGACTCAATCGAGCTGTGTTCATTATGACTCCTTAAGTCGAAAGACCACGAGCCCCCAAGAAAGTGACGTGCGTTCCTGGGCCCCAGAAAGGGGCAAAGATGAAACGGAGCACGGGCACTGCACGGGCCCGGGCCGGCCCAAAAGCCCGGGTGGGGCCGGGTGAGGGGTTGTTGGATCGGGCCCGGGCCGGGTTCGGGTTGGGCTCAAGCCTGAGTCAGGCCCGTGTTAACCTCGGGTACGTCTCATACATGTTGGTATAATGACGTGTGTACACTTTGTGGCTTTGCTGTTTGAAGTTATTGAAATTTATTTGTCGACTAAAAGGCTGACACCCTCTGAAATGAAGCCTATTGAAGCCTATGAAACTGTGACTTCTTTCCTTTCTCCCCCACGTCGCGTTCTCCTCTATTGGCACTGCAGTGAGCTGCAAGCCTGTAACCACTACCGCGATTCCCAGAGAGCCCGATTCCGCTCCCGTGTTCACACAAGGCTTTTGACCATCGGCGACTAAGCAACCCACTCCGAGATTTCGGTGCCTGCGGAGGATCGCGTTCAGAACACCCGACACACCCCGTTCAACAGGGAGTGCTGAATAAGCTGGTTCATTTTGGCGCTCTAAAAGAGAGGTGTTTTAGAAGGCCTTAGTTCAGTCTGCTTTAATACGTAAAACTTTCAGAGATTGAAGGCTGTTACATGAAGACGACGAGATAGGCATCTTCAGGGAACAGTGAGGATGATGGGTCACTCGCTGACAGCTTTGGCTCGCTTTGACCGATCTATGGAACTGTAGTGGCAGCGGCTCGGGGAACGGTAGCTCGGAGAACGTTCTTATTTTGAGCGTTAAAACGTAGTGTACGTTGGGGATATTTGCTTGCCGAAAACTTGACATGACCGGTTTAATTCGTGTAACGCTGCTCACCTGGCTGTATTCCTCCCAGAAGCAGTAAGAGCGCGTTTTTTTTTATTCCATTGTGCAATAAATCAAGAGTGCAAGAGCCTTGATACTTTTACTCAAGAGCTCCAGCTCTCATGCAATTTATTTAGAGTCAAACTATAAATGTCTGCCATTTCTTTTTTCAATTTGAAATGCAAAAATAAGGCTGCATGGCTAGCATTAAGTGCATGAGACCACAAGCTATGATTCTAGTTACCATTTTTTTGCCCTACAATTATTCCGTGGATGTGTTACGGGCGTAATGAACCAAAAGCACACACAGCACCAGTGAAAGTCGTGACACAAAGTTTTCAAAATACTGTTAAATTATCTTGTTTGCAGCAGGTATGATCACAGCCACCAAATATCAGACAGTGAGTCATCTATGCTCGAGGCATTATTGGCTGAAACAGGCCAGATGAAGCTGGGCACAAACCTTTAGAGCCCGGACCGGGTACGGGCTATATTTAAAAACACCTGTCTAGGCTAAGGGGGGTGGGGGTGGAGCATGGCTTTTTTTGTGCTGGGCCAGACCCAGGCCGAGGCACTGCCGCGGTGAAAACAAGGGGTTGCGCATGCAACCCCACGCTCTATAGACACCTACGTCCGAGAGATCTCGTGGTCACTTCGTTGATTAGATATTTACCAAACGGGTGTGCTGGGACGTGAGTGTAGGCCGAACATTTGTGACAGGTCACGTATAACAGAATATGCGTTTTAGCAGCATAGTATACATCAGATTGTGCCTGGATGCATGCATAATGAGCATGTGATAGTGAACGACTACTGAACGACTGAATGTCTCGATTTGCAGGATACACAGACAATGAATGCACTATACGCCATTCCTCAAAGACCTCTTCGCATAACATCTATTCCCACAGCGCTAGGGATCGGCCGTATTTCTTTTTTTTACTTTTTATGTCTTTTTTATGTATTTTATTATTTTATTCTTTTATTTTTTGCGTTAGACAGTCAGGCGAAAAACAGTACTACCGTGGTTATAATGCTTAATACTATCTCTTACGAGATTGTAAGGAACAGTCAACAGGGCAGTATGCTCGGCACTTGTAACGTATCTACGCACAAATTTTAGGGCTTTTAAAGGTGAGTCGGCAAAGCTAACTCATAAGTGCAATGGCATGGCCACTATTGTGATTACAGATCACACAGAAATGGCGTTCTTAGCTTATTGATCCTTCAGGGTGCCTAACCATAGCGATTATAATATTTCACAAGCCCGGAACACCAGAAACATGCTCTGGGTTCGACATGATAAAACTAGGATACGTAAACGTTCAAAATTACTGTTTTTCTAGAGCCCTGTATGTAGTAGTAGTAGTAGTAGTAGTATGCACGTAGTAGTCATCTGCTACAAGAAGGAAAGGGCATTTATCGGATATTAAACTTTAGAGAAAACTGCTTACACTAACAGAAAACAATATAAATTTAGGTAAATCACAGTGACAAACTCTCGTAATAATAGAGCTGGCTGTGATATAGGCTCCCTGCAAGTGTGGTCCAGGTGCATATTTATCACCATGATACACGTATACGTGCTCGAAACTACATGAGTACGAAAGCAATTTTGCATTTCGCTCTTCCCGAAATGCAACCGCCACGCCAAAATGACAAAACTTTATATATACCTATACGTGTGTTATTAGGTTTTAAGTTTGAATCATATGCTTAGAGACAACGTTCTGTATAGTGTCGGTGTGTAAGTAATGTATCCCAGAAGAGTATATAGGTATCTTGTCTACCATACATTTGTAGCTTACACCGAATTGCGTTGCGTTTGTGACTCCCAAAAACGGAACTAAGAATTTACTGAATCCGTCAAGTTACAGCTGCTCCTCCGGGTCAGCTTCAGAGTATGCACCTGTTTTCAAAAACAGATTTAGGAGTAAATATTTAATTATTTTTACTGCTTGGAGGCCTGAAACATTACAGCTCCTCAGTGGAAATACCAGAATAATCGTTTGCATTGGTAATACTTGGGTATTAATTTTGCTGAGGTACTCCGTAACACGGCTTATATGCGGCAAAGACAACGCCACCTATACGCAAAGTCCAGTCTATCGGCGAAAAAAAGTAACAAAGCTGACAGAGCCAGAAGACTAGAACGCTAAGCCACAACAGCCGCAATCTATAGTTTGGCCCGCATGTAGCATTAGCGTGATGCATTTCAACCTGTTATTATTTCATTCAGCTCTTCGCGCAACATGCGTAGTTGAATATTTCAAAGCCTGATGCTTCAGAACGCAACTTAACTGAAAAAGAGAAGACACCACGTCACTAGACAACGCTTAGTTTTGGTGACTGCGTAGCTTTCACGTAACGCATAGCCTTCACGCTTGTTGTAATGTTCACAGTAAACAAGAACAAAAAAAAAACGCCACGAGAAAATGAGCACCCTCACGTCTATAGATATTGTGCCACATGCGATGCGTCGAACGCATCATCGGCGCGGTGACGAAGATTACAAAAAGCGTGATTACAAACGGATCTCGTAGGGAGACACGCCGAGGAAGAAGCCTTACGCCGAGAAACCACGTGCGTATTGTTTCATCGCATCTGTCAGGATGTCCCCGTGTAGGCCGACAGAAACCAATTGAAGCCTACCGGTCATGTTGAAATTAAGAAGAAATTCTGACGGTAAAGACAGCCGAGAGCGCGATATGGCGAGACGGGGTCGTCGACAACGTCGAAACATCAAAGTAAAACGGCGTAAGTAGGAAAATGCGTTATATATAAAAGTAACTCAAGAACGGCACGCAGAACGCTCTCGCAATCGAATCGTCATCACCTGCCATCGTCGCTTGTTCTGGGCTGAGTGCGTCGACTATACGCTGCCATTTCAAAGAAGAGGCCGCTTTAGTGAGAGCTCGTCAGCCTCCGGGTATAAAAAAATACTAGCAAAGGAGCTAAATTCAATGCCCTTTTCCGTCTTTTCTGAGTGCTTTCTTTTGTGTTTTCTTGCTTTGAGATTTGTTCGCAGCCCGTGCCACTACCCCTACTCTTTCATATTGCTTTCCTTTTTTTTAACAGTCTGACCGAGATTTTTGTGAGGCTCCAGACGAAAGGTGCTGCCAGATTCCCATTTTTGGTGCTCTGGAGATATTTTGGATGTTTTGTACGATGACACCTAATGCAAGCAGAAATCATTCGCCCACTTTATGGATAGGCACGCACAATCAACCTAATTTGATTTGTTGCAATTTCAAAACAAACATTGAATAAAAATATGAAGACCTCTTACCTCATTTTTCATTATCTTGTGGTTGGCGTCTTCGTCTTTTTATTCAACGATTCATCCCAACCAGCCGGGTATTCATCACAGCCTTTATTTCAAGACGAATGTCGTTTTCACCCTTGGCTTTGGTAATTTACATTGCTCCGCCAGCCATCACCTCACTTCAACGTGATTTTATATTACACCATTGAAAACAGCATGGGACTTGACTACGACCACAGATTGATTAAGGTCTCAAGCACATTAGCGCTGATTGGCACTTGCGGATTGGTTCAATGAAAATATGGTTTTAGCAACAAGACATTCGATATTATCATGTAGGCGGAGGGGAAATGAATGAAACCGCAACTAGACTTATAAGTGAAACTGCAGGAAAAATTGTTGGGAACACATCTAGTAGATAAGCCCTAAAATGTATGGTGAATATTCCCTCAAGCGCTGAGGAGTAGCCAGCGCCTCACGTGTATGCCAACATTGCCTTGTATACCATATTGAAAAAAAAGGTAAATCCTGAAAATGTCTAACACAAACAATCAAATATAATTTTCTGAACTGGTAGAACTAATAAACGTCAATAAAGTACATCTCGAATGAAAGTTCAAGGGTGATTAAGCTGAGAACGTTTATTAAAAAGAAGTACTACATTAGAACACCTGTGAGAAAATAAAATACTGGACGGGGATAAAAATAAAGTCGGGCGAAGTTCCTGGGAACCAATAAACACATCATGCGTCGAAATAACATGAAAGGTAATCCTAAAAAGTACGCTTACTGAACAACGAAAAAAGAGAGTAATAATAAAATCGGTTCATCACGAACGGCAATTTCAAGAGGAAAACTTCGCAACACGACAACTTGACACAGAAAATTATTACCAATAGTTGGTCTTCGGAGGGCCCCAGTGAGGTCATTCTCATCATCACGAAGTATAGTGTATTGCTTTACCACGTTTCGACCTACTGTGCCACACCTCGCAGTGCGAAACGACACTGGTCAGCCGTGCGTAAAAGCCCACCGGACTATAAACCAGGGATAATTTGCACGAGAAAGGCGGAAGTGCGAATATGCACGAGCACGCACACATCGCGTAGTTTTTTTGTTTGTTTCCTTTTCTCATTCTTTATTGCCCAATTAGGGGTCTTAGTTACCAAGAAGCTTAACCAAAGGCATTTGGGCAGTTAGTGTTACCGTAAAAGAAGGCAGTCTTGAATAAACACTTGTCAGTATAATTAACGGGTGGCTTCTCTTGGTTGCTAGATGAGTGAACTGGTGTTTCGTCTTGCTTTTTAAGAACGATCTCAAAAGGAGCAAGAAAATGGTTTTTCAAGTCGCCTTAATAGGTCATTTCAGGAAGCCATTTCGGAAAGGCTTTCAGAGTATTGGCCGGTGTCTCTGGGTGAGGTCGAAAACGGGAGTACGAGCCTGACAGCGTAGGTAACTTGATAGATGTAACTGCAACAGCTGGCCACGCAAAAAAAGATAATGAAAAGAAACGGCAAAAAAGATGAATAAAAGGATACAATATGGGCGGCAGAATTAACGAGGTAAGTTTGTTGCGAGACGCAACCCGGATACGCGGGCAGAAAATAGGAACAGGAAGACGTTCAGTGCTCCGGTAATAGCGCAAACGCCAACACACTGAACGCGCATATGTGACACGTGGTGGGAAAATTCGGGCGGCAAATAAAAAGCGACCCGCCGTACAAGCAGTGCGCCGGGACTTGCTGCGAGGAAAAAGAATAAAAGGAAACGGAACAGCGAGAGCCTTCCCACTGCGCTTCTCTAATAGAAGCGATGCCCGGCAGTCTAATTATTCGACCAATCTGCATGACACGACATAATGGCGAGCAAGCGCCACTGACGGCTCCCTGCTGATGATTCAGAGTGCGACCCCTGAACCTCGAGCAACGAGGCGCTGTTTCGGCGCGCCCGCCGTGGTGATGTGCGCCTGCGCTGGCATGGAGGAAGCGGAGCGCGATCTTCGGCTGTGTTAATGGAGAGCACGCATGGCGCACGACACATGCCCGCTAAATGCAAGCGAGAATGAGACGCGTCAAGAAGGGGCGTTGTTAAAAGCTGCTGTACTTCTCGATTCAGCCGTTCATCGCCCCTCCCAAGAATAATAACAAACGCCGATAGTCGCGAAAAGAAGCGCACGACAATATAAATAGGTGGTAAGGATCGAACACTGAGAGTAAGGGGGCGCAGTATTGTCATGTTGCTCTGGCAATGCAAGTCGATGAAAATGTAGTGTTTTGACGCTGCTGTGGGTCGTTTATCAAGGAAGTAATAAAAACGTAGCCCCTTTTAGGCAGCAGGGTGAGATGAAAATTATGTTTACTACACTGGTCATTCAAGTACATATCGATTGAGCTCTATTTTCCTCACGAATACAAGGTATGCACATCCTATCGATAATAGCAATGAATCTATCACAATGAAGCATGTCTTTAAAGAAAAACGAAAGGAAAGTAACCACAATAGAAAAAGTGACCAGTTATTTTTGCTCGTTGCGATGCACGTGCTATAGGCACGGTGGCACATTCTACTTCACTCTTTTGTACCACGTGATCTTGACTACTTCCCACATCTATCTCTTCATATAAAGATAATATCTCTGAGGCAGTCATTCTTCATATACATGATTTTTTTATGAACCACGAAAAAGGGTAGATTTTGAAACATGGATACAGCGAAAGACGAGACAACGCAAACACCGACCATCAAAGAGCAGGCGCCCAATCTCGGCAAAGCAGACAGGCACAAAACTTACCTGCGTTTGCTCAGGTATGGAGCGACACCTGTCGGTCGGGAACATGTGCAGCATTACGTGAGATATTTTATATCTTCTCTACCAAGCCTACACCATCAGACAAATTTCTTCGTTCCTGTGCTTAGTAAAACAGCAACTTCAACAAATCTGACCATGTCCTTATAATATCGATGGTACAAAGAAAGATTATATAGCAATCTCGCAGTTGACAAGTTTCCAGCTCCATTAACCTTTCATTAACGTAAGAACCTGACAGCTCTACGTAGAGACGGCCGTCACTGAAATGAACATTATAAACCACATTAGTACAGTTGTCTGTACATTTTTTAAAATCTTACATTGCGATAGCGTGTCCTCCTTTTGTTCTTGACCCGGTCACTCCTTCTCAGCACGGTGGCGCATATTCCACCAAGCTTATAGGAAGCCGCAAAAAACAACCTGAACATTGTATCTAATAGTCTCCTTCTTCAGCCTGTGCCATAAGGATGGGGCACAGGCTTTTTTTCTTGTCTTGTGTCGAGCTTATTTTTCGCCATTTGGTACTCCTGCAGGCCTTTATGGGATCTGAATAGACAGTTATAGACGTTTTTTTTAACGACGGATCTGTTTAAGCAGGGCCCGAGTCATGTGACGGGTAAACAAAAATTATCGTCATCATGAACCGGCATGCACTCTCTTTATCATCTACAGCTTTGTTTCTAGAGCCCGAATCGTTCAGTGTGCAATGCAATAATAACTCTGATGTGCAAAGCAACGAATACAGCAAGAGAGAGAAAGATGGAAAAGAAGAAAAAGAAATTCCTGGCGAAGCGGGATTTTAACCTGCGTATCCGCGATCCAAAAGCGAATGTCCTCACCACTCGGCTAACCAGGTATGCTATCCGTGTGTATGGCATAGCCTTGTAGAGTACAGCAGGGGTAGAAAAAAGAAGTGAGGGTAAGGAGTACAGTTGCGAGTGTAAGTAGGAGGGCAAAGAGCAAAGCTTAACATAACATGAAGAGGGAGATAGAAAAAAAATCGGCAGATCTCACGTAGCTGGGAATCAACGTTATGCGAAGCATGCGGAGGGAATGTGATCGTGTTAGAATTTTTTTATTGAGCGACACGTCATGAAATGACGCTAAATATATGTAAAAATGTTGCATGCACAGACATATGCTAAAAGGTTGCAGATGTTTATATAGCTAGTTGTTTGCACTTGAGCAACGATGCCAACTGGAACATGCGAATTAGCAACATCAGAAGTTGATATGAAGCTCGCGAGGATGCTGGTCCTAAACACTGCCTGCTACATAAATCCACTTCAGCGCATGCTAACTAAGTAAAATTTACGTTAACCTGATGTGAAAGCTGTTTTAAAGGAGTACATAAGTATAGTTTATAAAATTGGGTAGGCAGCACTGCAACCACTATTGGCGTTTCACAAAGATTAGCGTCTATTTGAAAAGTACTTTCGAGACCTGGCATAGGTCTGTGGTAGAATGCTTCATTGCAATGCAGAATGCTTGGGTTTAATTCCAGCTGGGACCCTGACATTTATTCTTTGCAATCGTCGGGTCGACGGTACCGATGTCAGGTATTTCAAAACGCTCACGCGTTAAAAATGCTTCATGCGTGTTCTCGTCGTTCCTGGGTAGATACTAAGTGTCAATCACCTGTGGCTCATTCCAGCACACTAGCGGCACATACCCGCCCGGGGGTATGTGGCACTCTCTGGTGGGAAGTGTTTGACGACGTACGTGACGGGATTGTGACATTATTTATGCCCTGACCAATGCGTCATATTCGTCAAAACATCTTACCCTCCCATGCTAATTGTGGTTCACGCCAAGTTAAAGGGTTGACCACGAGAGCACCCAAACGTAAGCGGCCAGATAGATAGATAGATAGATAGATAGATAGATAGATAGATAGATAGATAGATAGATAGATAGATAGATAGATAGATAGATAGATAGATAGATAGATAGATAGATAGATAGCTAGATAGATAGATAGATAGATAGATAGATAGATAGATAGATAGATAGATAGATAGATAGATAGATAGATAGATAGATAGATAGATAGATAGATAGATAGATTAGATACGCTCAAAGTCACCGAAGCTCGCTAAGAAATGCTTCACATTTAAAAAAACAGAATGAAACAGGATGCAAGTGAAAATAATGTACAGTGTAGTTCACTCTTGGTACAAACACGGCACAGGGTAGCCACGCTCCGCGGGGGTGACAGCGCACACGATACGGCCACGCATCGAAGCTTGTCAACGTATGCGCCATGCAGCGCACCTAACAATAGGCACGCCAGCAGCGAATTAGAGCGCCGCAAGTCGTTGCGAGAAAGCGCACGTCGCCTACTGCAGCGGGATGTGGGTTGCTTACAACGTGATGTATGTCGTTTACTGTATCACGTAGCTTATAACTGCAGCTTTATGTGTCAAGAAAAAGTATGAACTATGTAGTGCACTGGCCGAACGCGACCCGCGGGCGTTTCCCTGACAGCACCTAGATTCTACTAGAATAAAATGTATCTGAAGTTGCTAAATAGCGCTCGCATTGCATACTTGCCTATCGCTATTATAACGCATTGCATGGGTAAGCTACAGAGATAGGACTGATCT
This sequence comes from Rhipicephalus annulatus, assembly GCA_013436015.1. NCBI lineage: Eukaryota > Metazoa > Arthropoda > Arachnida > Ixodida > Ixodidae > Rhipicephalus > Rhipicephalus annulatus. The sequence goes on along the minus strand of WOVY01009316.1, from coordinate 244,011 downwards.
ATAGCATTTTTTTCGTGAGGCAGTCCATGCGGGCACCATGCACTTAAAGATAGTCTTGAAGCAAGAAGCTAGTACATTTGGAATATATGTTCCAGATATGTCACTACGGAGATCTGTATCGGTATACATTTCTTGAATCATGACACTCAGTTCACTTAAAAATGATCCACATATGAGATATGGCAAATGCGTTCTTCTGGGTGGTAGTGTTAGCTTTCATTTTGTTTCAACCTATTCGTAGCTGTCCCGGCCCTTGCGCGACGAATTACGTGACTTCGGGCAGCTATAGTTGAGGTGTGTTTGAGACCTTTGACCTGGTTCTATTTTCACTGACACATTTTTGTTCTTTCGTGTATTTTTGCAAACATCTCAACATTGCTTTGCTTTAACGGATTTAACACCACAAAGGCACTGAACATATATGACAGACGTTATATAAGACAGATTCCGGTAATTCAATCTGGATTATTCGGACTTATATGAGACGTTATATAGAAGATATAACGGAGCCACCACTGAATAAAGTACGACGAGTAAAAATGCCTCGTGACTTTAGCGTACAAAATAAACCGACCATTCTTATTTTCGCCTACGAGGTACATAGCTTGGAAAACAATTGAAGCCTCATCACAGCATCGCTATCAGTATTGGTAATGTCAAGCCCATGATAGCATCAACCGCAATAGCTTTGGATTCATCTTGCGAACCTTTCAGAAGGAGTTGTGAAAATTCAGAAGGTGTTACAAATACTTTAGGATAATGTGCAAAGTATGTGTGTAGACTCGCCCGTGCAGCCCACCGAAGAATGGATTCCCCTCACATCGTACGCTGTTGATAGGCGAATGTGATGCACGCTAAGATGCTGTGCGAGTCGTCTGAATTTAGATACACATGCCAAATCGCTGTACATCGATTACTTTTCTGTGTATGATGTTTAACCAGGACAGTTGTTTACAGATGGTGAAGAAACATTAAAGAGCCGTTAACATGACGAACCAAGGTCCCTAGGGTGAACTGGTGATCGTTGCAAAGTACCACTGTTAGCGCTACTCTATTGCGGGGAAGTATGACTTGAAGCAGAAAAAAAAAACGTAGAGGGCGGCAACAAGCGGCAGGGCCACTGGCACCAAATAACAAACTAGTAAGGGTGCGCGAAATAGGATTTATGCATTATCATGCTGCATACTATGGCAGCACAATCGTCTTGCTTGCATGAAGCCCCGTTTCTTAGGGGACTACCTTAAAAGGCTAAATTTTTTCTAATATTACGGAGCTCGTTTCGCAGAAATTCCACTGTTGGCGTCGGCGCCGGTGTCAGCGTCCTTGGTTGGGAGTGAAAAATCATCATCTCTTGCGTTACCGAAAAAATTGAGAATAATGCAAACAAAATAAATAAATAATAAAAAATCTAGAGCAGAGTGTACACCAAACCAGGGTTGTTTTGGCCCAAATGGGGATCGTATTTGGGTAGTTTACATGACAAGTGCATATTCTACCACACGACCACGCCTGTGCTTGTGAAAGCAGTGAAAAGAACTTCCTCTGCTTGTAAATACAGTGAAAGTAACTTTCACGCTTCACAAACACACGCGTCCTGTATACATGCTTCACAATGCAACATGAAATAATGCAGTAATAATGCGTGGTACAGGTGTCCATTGCCAACGGGCGCCAGAACGTGCCATTATGATAATGGCTATGCAGTTGAAAGCCGATGCCCCTCTATAAAAGGCACACACGCTACGGTGCCTATTCTCTTAAGGCCACGCAGTGGATGCATAGCAAGTTCGAAAAAAGTTTCATGCACTAAGTGTTTGAATTACGCACTAGGAACAGTATGTCGCTACCGCGTTCTACTCCTAAAGGCGAAGCTTAAGGGTCCCCAAATTTTTCTCGATAAACTGTTAATAGACACCAAAACAAACGTTGCGCGACCGAACCTCAGCCGTTTTGGCTGAACTTTTATGGACATGACAGTCCAGTAGGACCTTCAGCTGCTTAGTTCAAGCTCATGCTAGAGGAGCAAGCGTGGTAGAAATTATCCGCATCCCTCTTCTACAACGTCTCTTATATATGCAAAACTGCCGTGCGGTCTTCATTTTTATAAACCAAAAGAACACCAAGCCATCTTCAAAGATTCAGTTTATTAACATGTATTGCGGCACTGGGGAGGGGGGGGGGGGATCCACTTACACAGTCCGCGGAAAATTGCACAAAAATGCAGCAAGCGAAGTGCGCTTTTCTGCAATGCCGTGGCAGCGCACTCAATCGCTACAGAAATGCTGATAGATAGGCACGCTTCACCTCAAAGCCAGCGTGGCGTGCAAGCGTGTCAGAGGAGCTCTCGATATGCCTGTGCGCCTGCGCCATTCAGCTTCTATGCGTGGCCGCACCGTGTGCGCTGGCGCTCCGCGGAGCGCGGCCACGCTGTGCCTTGTTCGTACCAAAAGTGTAAGACACTGTGCATATCGCGGGTGTTTCAAGAAATGTGTCAAAATTTTTATGAATCACGGAAGCATGATATTTGTTCGATACCTTCACAGGGACTTCTTATTTAGCTGGAGGCATGTTAGGATAGCTAAAGACTTCACTTAAAACAGTAATTAAGAAAGTTGAATTAGCTGTGTAATAAGGGGAGCTAGGTGGGTACGTCCGATGGGAGAATTGAAGTTCTTGATGCGATGAAACTATTGCAGCTTTGTGATATAGAATGAGCAGCCTCAATTGCTGTAGCATAATAAAATTCAACCATATTTAATGGTGAAACTGAAACCAAAGCACTGATAACCGCAAGCAGCAGACGACAAGAATGACATCACTGCTCAAAACAGCAATTACAGAGGTGTAGTTCTACCACCTTCGTTAACAGATGCGCGTATGCATGCAATAATGGCCGGCGCAGCCCTCACACCCACACGACGAAGTTGGTTGATGGTTGATATAACGACCTCACGCTTTCTGGACGTCTCAGAAAAAACACCAGGCCGGCGCGGAAGCTAATGCGCAGTGAAAGCGAAAGCTGGAAGAGTGGCCTATCAAAGCCTTTTCTGAACACTCATTGGGTAACTGCGGCAAGCACACTTGCTGGGTACCCACTACGGCATTAGTAATAATTTTTGCGTAGTAGATTCGCATCCGGTATGCTATTTCTTGTCATTCTTTCTAGAAGCGTTGTATCCACTAAACAATTGCAAATAATTTTGTGCCAATTCTTCATGCAATGGCTGAAGACAATGAGGAATTATGCCTGAAGTTGGTATGCGTCACAGTTACTTGCTGATCAAAAACAAGCTTTTCTAATGGGTACGAGCATTGGGCAACCCACTCGTTATGCTATTCGCATTGGGTGACGCCTGGTTCTTATTTTGCTGTTCTAAAATGCTTTGTTACTCATATTACCAGGATTCCTTTCCCGACATCAAGCCTACCTAAGGGAAGTTTGCGAACAAGTCCCAAGCACCGCTGTGGCACAGTGGTAAATTACTAGGCTTGCACGCAGCGGACCCGGGCTCGAGCCCTACACTGTACTTGGTAGCTGGTTTTTTTCTTCTTATTTCGCGATAGTGGTTACGGACATCAGCAGCGGCGGTGGCGGACAACTACGGAATCGCGCGTGACCCGAGTTCTGATCTCAGAACAGCTTTCGCTGTAAAAATCTGGCAGTTGCGCTCTAGTGCGTCTCGGTCTCGGATTCACCGCTGAAATGGGTAGTCTTTCATTAGTTCGCAATGAATAATACTGACCACTTTTTTTCGAAATTTCAAAGCTGCGGTGGTTTCTTCGCATGAATGACTTGGATATTACCGCCTAGCTCCCCTAATTAAAATGTTAACTAATTAAACCTTCTGAATATTGTTCCATATGACAACAAGTCAGCCCCGCCGCAGTGGTTTAGTGGCTAAGGTTTTCGGCTGCTGACCCGCAGGTCAGGGGATCGAATCCCGGCAGCAGCAGCTGCATTTTCGCCTCCATCAAAAATGCTGTAGGCCTGTGTGCTCAGATATTGGTGCACAGTAAAAAACCCATCGTGGTCGAAATTTCCGGATGACTCCACTACAGCGTCCCACATAATCTTATGGTTTTTGGGACTATAAACCCCACAAATCAATCAATTGATCTATTTAGTTAGCCTAAAACACCTCTGTCTATATACTGGAAAAGTAATTGTGAAGACATCAAACAAATATCGCATTCTCTTGATTCTTGGAAATTTTCAACACATTGTGTTTAAACACCCAGAATATAGAGAAAGGGGAGAAAGAGAGAGAAATGAAAAGCAAGAAAGAAAAAGAAATACTCGGAGAAAAAAAAGAAATAAACATGAAGAGAGGAAGGAAAAAGTAGAATACTTAGGAGAACAAAGAAAGCCGCCAACCACCACGCTTTCTTTAGGGTGGGCACCCTCAGTGCTTAATTACCTTATTTATTGTGAAGCATTTCTTAGCGAACTTCGGCGGCTTTGAGCGTATCTATCTATCTATCTATCTATCTATCTATCTATCTATCTATCTATCTATCTATCTATCTATCTATCTATCTATCTATCTATCTAACTGTCTGTCTGTCTGTCTGTCTGTCTGTCTGTCTGTCTGTCTGTCTGTCTGTCTGTCTGTCTGTCTGTCTGTCTGTCTGTCTGTCTGTCTGTCTGTCTGTCTGTCTGTCTGTCTGTCTGTCTGTCTGTCTGTCTAAGGACCTACGACTTCTAGCTCTCCTCGCCATTTCAGTAATGGTATCGATACCAAATTTGGTATTGCATAACATCACTGTATGACGAGCATAAATGGCCAGTCATAACACGAAAATCATGACGTGTATGTCATGAATGCCATGATTTACGTTTCATGGTCTTGCTGTTCTTGGTGTGGTTTCCTTCCCATGACATATTCAAAACTGGTTCTTGTATGACATGACTGCATGGCGAATATAAGTGGCAAACCCTAACGAAGAAATCATGACATGCATGCGATTATTTTCATGTTCTGACTGGTCATGACTACATGCCACGCTCATGGTGCGCTCGCGGTCATTCCGCTAGCTTTCACATATACCAAATTTGGTATTGCGTGACGCGAATGGCTGACGAAGGTAAATGGCACATTCAACATGATAATCATGATATGGAAGTCATGTACGGCATTATATCAACCTTTCTCATTCCTCAATATCAACCTTCCTCATTCGTGCTTCGCATATCATCGACTCCCGCTGCACGTGAGGTACGTCAATTTTTTTTCTTCGTGTTTTTGCTTATTTTTTTAGGTCTTAGGATATTTTTTTCCTTACTCTCCTAACTTCTTTTGTCTTTCTCTCCTCATTTCTTTCTTTCGTCTCTTTCCTCCTACCGAAAGAGTAGGCAGACGTCACAACACTTTTAGGTGTTAGTTGTCAGCATGCTCCATCCCCATTCGCATACGGCCTTGTGCATTTGTGCATAATAAAAAATTGTAATAACACTGTCAGTTAAGAGTAGGTGTTTGTATTGTCTAGTTATCTTCTCCCGTGTCTGTATGTACACATCCATCATCTTTCGTGAAGAATATTCAACAAATAATCAAATTTCGGTCGTAGTTTGACACACTTGTCGTCTCAAACTAGTTGATTTGAGCGGTTCTGTTTCATAAACAAAACCATTCCTCTTCCCTCTTTGACGTTTTAGTCACCTGTATTTTATATTCTATACTGTTTCACTCTACATAATCCCGTTTTGCAACAAACTCTATGAAGGAAAAGAAAAAAAAACTAGGAGATCTTTATGATCGACTTCGCGTTTCTGGTGAACCTTGTTAACGTCCCATAAGCCAAACAATGAGATGACATGACTCTTTCGTCGCCTGACGCATGAGAAATTGGAAAGCAGCAGTTTGTACACACTGAGTGAAATATATCGTTAGTTAAGGTGTCTCGAAAGTAAGCTCTAACAGTGGCTTCGTACAAGTACCACCTCCCAAGCACTCCGTACACATGTATAATCCGCGAAGTTGAAACGTGTCGTGTTGGTGTTTGACTCGATTGATTCAGATGGTTCATGAAAGCTTTTTTTAGTGTAAAGTTACGTCCATTCAAACATATTGTTTGGCGTTTGCCCACCCTTTGTGTTCTATTCTTCATCTTCAGTGGACCAAGTTATTATACTGGAGCTTGACCAACGTCTGTGGCATTTGCACTAAGAGACTTTGCGTACATGGGAGGGACGAATTTGGCTTTCTTGTTGTTATATGCCGCTTAGTTTTAAAAATTCTGGTCACTGAGAGTGGCGTTGAAGGCAAACAGCATTATGTCCTCCACTCGAAGTGAGTGACAAAAGAAATGTTACGACGTATAACGAGTCCAGTACTTTTTGATTGGCTTCGCTACAAGCAACACTCCTTGTAACTTTTCCTACAGCCAATAAACTGATAAGAGTAAATCAGCAACGGCACCGGTATTGTACATGTTGTCTTTATCGGCCCCACAAACACCATCACCGAGACTTGTCTTAAGAGGACGCAGACACAGTGGCCACCCACCCCTGCATTTGCGCTGAATGCCGTGGTTTTGTACGGTGAGTCGACTCTCGGGAGACCATGTGTTCTTTCCTCGCACGTTGTTACAGCTACCACGAGTGCACGCAAGTGCACAGCCGAAATCGAAAGTACCTGCTCGCTCCAACCGATTTCTCGATAAACAGAGGGCGTGGCCGAGGGTGCCGTATATACCGTAGGTGTGTCAGGGGTTCCTTTGAAAGGCAAACATCCGACTGAGCGGCCGTGCTCGCTGAGGGAAAAAAAACGTCCTGGTCCTATTTGGCAGCTTTCTCCGGAAGCGAAACACGCGAGCGACAGGCCGAAGCTGTCCCTCCGAAAGACGGATGGGGTCGCGCGGAGATTGCAGGCCGTATATATACGGACTCCCAAATATCGCAGTCGTCATCTCGAAACTGGCGTAACGGCGTCTCGTGGTCGTTAAGCACAACCGCCTCTCCACAAGGGATAGGTTCGAGCGAGACGCCAGCGCAAGTGCGTACCCCTCAAATCCGTTACGCGCGTTGGATCGCGTGCTTTCTCCTCCGCTCTTTCAAACTCCATACCTGCACGCACGCGCCACACGCACTTTGCGTTCCTTGTGCTCTCCGCGGAGACTCGAAGACAAGTCGCCCAGATTCGGTGAATCCCCTCCCCTCCCATTTAAGATAAAAAAAGAAGATACAAAAAGAAAGTCGATCACTGTTTCTGCACACCTCCGGCTTCTCGACAGACACTTTATGCGTACTGCATTCTCCTGACAATGCACGACTGGCTTTTCCTCTTATTCTTTGCGGGCATAGTATACAATTGGCCTATGTATAGAAGCGCGTGTACGCACATACTGTATATAAAAACGAGAACAGTGAGCCTAAAGTTGAGCGAACAAAGTGAAGCATCCGTTCATTTTTTCGTTGATTCTAAGTCTTTCCCACGAGAATGGCAGACTGGAACTGTGAGCCGCTAAACCGGCGCCAGGAAAGCAATTCGTTGGCGACATGAGGAAGTGTACCGTGTGCGCCCTGACAACGCATTTGCTGTTTAGGTGCTAAATTGGTAGAACGGAGCCACATGTGCCGTATTATACTGGATGCACACCAAGAAGTTCCACTTCAGAAATTACTTTGCAAGGCAACAAACCAGTGTCGGCCGAGCTTACTTTATATTTTTCTTTCAAACCAGTACCGGCCAAAAAAGGAAGCGTTACTTGGCATTAGGGCATAGCTGATCCTATCCTCACTTGAACAACCAACTAAGACTTGTGTCACTAATAATAATAATAATAATAATAATAATAATAATAATAATAATAATAATAATAATAATAATGACGGTCTTACGTGCCATAACCACGATATGATTATGAGACATGCCGTAGGGGAGGGAAACTTCGACCACATGGTGTTCTTGAACGTGCACTGGGCTTGCACAGGACACTGGCCTCTATATAGTGTTTTTCCTCTATTGAAAAACCAACCTCACGACCGTTGGGTCAGCATCCGAGCAGCATGAACACTACAACACCACAAATGTCAAAGTGTGTCCCTTATGATGCATTGAAACTCATTACATTGAACATTTCCTGAGCCCAAGTATAATAAGGAAATCAATACCTAGAATCAGTCAAAGCACTCTGAACGGCAGAAAAATCTTATACGCGTGCATGATGGGTGTGCTAATATTTAGTACATTATTAGAATAAAAAACAACGCGCACAATAACGCACTTCTCCATTTTCTCTGCATCCCTCTCTTTTTTCTTTCTCTGTTGAAACAATTACATTTTGAATACGGCAACGAACGAATCAATCGAAACAACCTTAACTAGATTCAGCAGGACACGGCAATGTCGCGCACCCGGCTTAGTCCCATGTCGGGGCAGACAGGTTCAGAAAAGTTTACTTCTTCTGTGGAATGCCCGAAGCTGCAAACAGGTTCACGAATAAACAAATTTTAAGTCACCTGTCTTTTTTCGTTGGGGCCTCCAGCTAATGTCAAATGATAACCTTTTTTTTAGATTTAAGGTCTATATTAATGAACTGTTAAAACACAGTTAAAAAAAAGCTATCGTTCAAATCCTGGCATTGCAAATTGCGAGGGGTGCAGCCGTCAGAAAACAAGTCCCGTTTTACTGAGTGCCGACATTTTTCATTATCCAAAGGCCTCAGTAACGAGCCAACAAAATTGTCATTGTATGCATGTTATTCGTTTTCAATAACGTCACTTTCCTTTCATAGTGTTGCAAGTACATTCAAGGTGTAGTAACCTGGCACAGTATGTGACGAATTCGTTATTATAACGTGGAAGCAGAAATCACAAGACTGGGTTGGTTGGCGGATCACGGGAGAGGTTTTGCTTTGCAATCGGCGTAGTCATGCTGCTGCTGCTGATGCTGCTGATGATGATGTGGATGATGATAATGATGATGATTAGAAAAAAACAAAATTAATTTTATTCGTGTATCGCATGCGGGGGAAAATGACTTCGAAAAAGCATCACTGTTAAGGTGGTACATTTTAGCAGTGTACTTATATTTACGATGAGAGGGGTGCAAGTAGGAAAATGGGGCATACATAAATTCATACTTTGTAGCAGTCAATCAGAAACTTGAATGAGCAACTGAGACACACTTGTTATCCATTAGCAGATAGCATATAGACGCCAGAACAAGCCAGAATGGTTCCTCTTTTTGCATTCCGTGCATGCTTGAGGCATTACAAATCAATTTCATTCTGTTTTTCTACTTTTATACTCGTTCATGCACTTCCTTTTCTAGAATACAGGATAGCAAACTACATATTTCGTCTAGTTCAGAGGTCAGCAACCTGCATGCGGCCCGCGAGGTAGTATTAGGTGGCCCCCAAAACGATGTCCCAACATCTTCACTGCCCTTGTCACTTTATTTAATTATTTATTATTTATTTATTTATTTATTTACTTATTTAAATGATCCCAGGGTACAAAAGTACGTTGAAAAGGGGAGGGGCAAAAGTTAATACATAATAACTATTTGATTATAGGTACAAAATATAGATATAAATTATCACAGTGACATTTAACAAATTTGAGTTACAAATTAAAGGCAAAAGTAGGTGTAATTGAAAGTGCAGCAATGGAAACACTTAATTGTTCCGGAAGTATTATAATATGAGCTCGTTGAATATACCCTCGCTCAATACACTGCCGAGAGGTAAAACTATAATGTGAAAATGGTAAAAACGTGATGATGGATAATGGATAATGATAATTAAGGCCGACATAGTAGTTTAACCCCAAATTGGGTTCGCACATGGTACCTATGATTGTATGTTGAACCTTTTGACAAGCATGCAGAAAACAAACATTTATATCTAGTTTCGTCCACTTTTGCCCTCACGTAAATTTTTTGCTGAATTTTTTTTATGAACGCTCAACCTGGCTTCAGTTAAATATTTTACAGCATTCAGTATATAATCCCCCTTTTACACACGCAGAAATAATCACGAGCATTCAGTAATGCTGTAGTGCTTCATCCATAATTCTAGCGCCATAATACTGTCGGAACGATCGTCTACATCATGCATGTTTTGTGGGCCGAGGTCGGAGCTCTTCACGACATACTTATTGTGTCGTTACTGGTGTTAAAAGAAAGAATAGACGCAACAAAGTTTGAAAAAATGATGAACAAACGACTACAACAAGTTATCACGTGATTCCAGCGTTATTCCTGCTACTTCATCTCTAAAATTAATTCTTGTAAAGCCGGGCTTCTCAGTTTACATTTTCGCAATATTTATGCTGTACAAGCGTCTCATATTTAAAACAGGGAGAGGGGGGGGACTGAACTGAAAGATCTACCGTACAACGGTAAACTTGCTCAATTAACAGTTTTTAATTAGTTTCATTTTCCTCCATCTCTACACAAACATGTCTTTTAGCCAGACCGCACCATATTTTACTGAAGTGATGATTATTCAAAGATAAAAAAGGCGTCTTATGCCAACTCATTTATTCGACGCAAGATGATTCAGTGGAATTATTTGCGATGAGTCATTGTTGCAGAAAGCCAGGTGAGAAAGAGAGAAGCAAGGAAAGACATGGAGGTTACGCGTACGCATGTCTCGTTTCCTACCCGGAACTGCGAAAGAAAACTTCCAAGATTTACTTCGTTGTGATAGAAATCCGTAGAAATGTTTTGCTGGTTGTTTTTGTTTATATTTTCTTTCCTTGCTATGCCTTAAGTTTGAAGCTTAAAGTGTTGTTCTTTTACAGCGAAAGCTGTTATGGCATATGGCATATGCAATATGCGAAAGCTGGACTAGTGTCCTTTCAGAAAAGTTTGTAAACACTCTGGGTAACATATACAACAACGCTTGCAGGGTACCCACTGCGTCATAAATCATCATAATTTTTGTGTTGTGGGGAGGCATATGCCATCCTTCGCATATGCATATGGCGCGCGCGCGCGTGTGTGTGTGTGTGTGTGTGTGTGTGTGTGTGTGTGTGTGTGTGTGTGTGTTTGTGTGTGTGTGTGTGTGTTTGTGTGCGTGCGTGTGCGTGTGCGTGTGTGTGTGTGTTTCACTTCATAAAACATATCGCGTTTATTGATATGTCTGTATCAACACCCTCCCCCCCCCCACTAATACCATTCCCACGAGAGAAGTCGGGGGTAACATAAATGAATAAACAAATAAATAATTATTCAACGAATAAATTATTAATAATAAACCACCCCGGCGCGGTGGTCTAGTGGCTAAGGTACTCGGCTGCTGACCCGCAGGTCGCAATATCGAATCCCGGCTGCGGCGGCCGCATTTTCGATGGAGGTGAAAATGCTGTAGGCCCGTGTGCTCAGATTTGGGTGCACGTTAAAGAACTCCAGGTGGTCGAAATTTTCGGAGCCCTCCACTACGGCGTTTCATAATCATATGGTGGTTTTGGGACGGTAAACCCCACATATCAATCAATCAATTAATAATAAATCACAAGGAGCCTCCTAGTTACGCAATATTGCTAACGTATGAAGAAAAATATACTTTTGAAGAGTGGTGTCGATGAAAGTGGTTCCTTATCTGTGAAATAAGTGGATGGGTAGCTTTTTAAAGTACAAACCTGTACGACAGGTGGTGGTGAAAAACATTTATTGATACTATTTACAAGTGAGAGAGATCGGGGTGGCCTTAAGGCCCGACCCTGTATAAACTCTAGGAGGAGTTCCTAGTCTTGGGCCCCTGCGGCTTCCGCGGTGACACGTGCCCTGGCCACGAGCGTCATTCTGTCGTACGGTGATGTACCGTTAAGTCAGACCGTTGTAAAGTGTTGTGAAATAGATCGATAGATGGATGGGTGGATTGTGTAACTTTATTAAAAGCGTTTGAGAGTCCTGAAAGACGCGGCTAGCGCACAGTAGGCTTTTCCCACGTTGAAACGGGAGGGCTAAGCCTGACCACCGCATCTTGGGCTCTGCGAACGGCCCAAAGCTGATCTCTTTTCTGGGGCCTCTCCAATAAGGCCCATTTGAGCCGGAAATCACCTCAAGACGTGATTAAAGATGTCGTTTTCACCGAGGATACAGCGTGCTACCTTGCAGATTGCGCCAACAGTGATGAAATAAACTGAGTCCTTCGCAAACCCTAGTAAACGTGTTAGTGAAGAATATCCACACCAAAAGAAGACTATTCTGTAACAAATACTTCAAATATTTTTTCTGGTTAGCTTTAGCAAAAAAATATTGAATTTTTTCAGTACTATACATAATAAAGCACAAAAATGCTTCAAATAAAAGCCAGCCTGATAAGTATTCTTAGCTCACGCCTGATGACGCGCGTCACCTAAATGCCATGGTGGCCCACAGCAATAATATTCCTAATAAACGAAAACGACCACACACGGCAAACACATTCAACTTGTCGCCATTTTCTCAGAAGGAACGATAGTTCGAACAGAGCAGACGGAGTTCAAAGAAAGCGCATTAAGCCGCACGTGGCTATTCCCTCAAACGCATTGACCGGCTCTGAATGGAGCTTAATGTCTTTTCGGCATTGCCTGCGCGTCCAACTGCTTTCTGTCTACAGTGTAAAGCGTGTCGATAAAAGAAAAAAACAGAAAGCGGAGAAGAAGGGAGAGAAGGAGAATGACATGATCGACAACGCGAATGGTTTGCATGCAAGTAACGTCTACAAAGCGTTAGCCTATATAGCGATGGCGGAAAAAGAACCTTGCTTTTAGTTTTCGTACGAAGAAACCTCCCGACCATACAATGCCAGAGAACACATCTGGGAAGATGCGTTACAAACACTAGACAATTATAAAAAAAATTTTCCTGACCTCTCGTGCAATCGGTTTCTGAGAGGCATTCAGGGTCTTTTAAGGCTGGCTCGGAGAGCTTGCGTGCTTGCGTCCAGCAGGCCTTTAACGTTCACCGGTGTAAACTCTTACGTCGTGAGTGGATTGCACAGTTTCACATGCACGTCTGCCGAAGGTCTTCTCCCCGATTGCCCGGCCTGCTGATCGAGCGGGGCCTCCACCGCCATCGCTTGTGTTGCAAGGAAAAAGCGCCCGGCGTGAGTCATCGGCGCCGCGGCGTGACTGCAATGGCCGCCTCTCCTCGAGGATGGCCGTTCGTTAGCCGGTGGTGCAAATGAGGGCGGCACAAACTGGTGCATGTCCGAGACCGTACGAGCGAACATGATTAAGCGCGCTCTGAATATAATGGGTGCAACGCGCCCCTACTCAAGCATCTACAGGCGTCAAACCCTCACTGTAGATGCTGCAGCACATATATATCAACGTACGTAGATATATTACACGATACTAAAGAAACAGTAATAAAAAAGAACAAAAGCGATACCTTTAGAGACGTTCATCGGAAGAACAAGAAAAAAGAAGGACTTCGTACTTCTGGGTTGCCATAAGGTGGAAGGATGATACAGCAAGCTCGACGCACAGAAACAGCTACTGCGTGCCGCCTATAATCACGCCTTGGCGCTAGTGTTCGAAAACAGTACACATTTTTGCTGTCACGAACATGAGCTAATTAAGGACGTTTATTCAGCAGTTTGATTTATCTCTTATATTGGTTAACTTTTTTTATAATAATAATAATAATAATAATAATAATACACACAATGGTTTCACCACGAGCCAACCCTTAAATCGAAAGCTCTAGCTTCACTCGAGATAACTTCTAAAAGTGTCCCAAATAATGTTTTGAAGTTCGTGTACTTGGATTACCTGATTGTTTGCAATTTGTTCCTTAACTGTCTGTGCTAAATTCATTATTTAAAAAATATATAAATGTGTTTAAAGAGCCGTTGAGGCTGGTTCATTAGCTCCTTCAACGCAGAATTCCATTGCTGAATTTCCACTTGTATTAGCAGGCAAAGCACGAAAATTCGGCGAGTTCACGCTAATTTGTAAAACTGCATAAAAACCATGTTTGTTTTCAATAAGCACGTCACAAAGCTTTATTGAGACACAGGTACCAAGCGAAAGTTTCATTTCAAGTCAAAACTACCATGTCGGTCCTAAGATAGGCAATGGCAAGGGGAAGAAGAGGGGTTCTGACGCCGTGCCGGGGGCCACATAATACTGCCACGTGGTCCGAAGGTTATCGACCCTTCTATAGATGACGCCTCCAATACTTCTGCGAAAACGGTTTAGGTCATTGCCGCTGGACGTGGAGACAAAAGAGCGCAGCCCCCTTCATTGTGTGCTTAAGCGTTGTAGCTTTTACGTCACGCGCCGGGTTCCACTTATGCTTTGCACTCACGGACATATGCCATTCATGTTCTTGCCCGAAGTGACAGCCATCAATAGGAGTTTCTTAATCACCCTGATCCGTAGTTTTTTTTATAGATGGCGATGAGGCTTACGTGCTAGAATAATCAATGGGAGAAGTGTCCGCAGAACGTTACATCGAGTCGGCGTGTCATCAAACTTCGCGCCGTAGAAATTTGGTACTTTTTTATCGCTAAAACTTGTCACACGTTTGATTGCTATACAGTGAATTTTCTTTTCTTATATATTGCTTAGGTGATCACATGTCCAGGATGCGGTCTCACGACTTCGTGCTCGGCAGCGAGAAACAAAGGAAGCACAAGGCACGTGCTACAAAAATGATTTTTCTATTAGTTGTTTCCTTTTATGTCATATATTGACCAGCGTTTATTCTCAACAGAAGAGAGAAGCTGGTTTTATTCCTGAAATAAAACACTGCTTGGCTAGAAAAGAAATAAAAATTGTGTGTTGTATATATTCAGGCATTCTTTCAATAAAAAAAATATAACATCTTCCGCTAAAGGGAACCATGTGTGTATGCCAAGCAGCGGGGCTAACGGTTACACTGGCGGCGGCGTTGACGCTGGTACTCATCACGGTGTTGCGCAGGAGAGAAACCTTGTGAGGCCCAAATCACGTAGGGCTATAGACGGATATTTCCAACTAGAACAGGCCAATCACTGCTAATAGGCAATGAGCGACAAAAGAGTCTGATTTGACACAGAGACTTACAGTCCACTTTTAGTTAACGTGCACGCTACGAATTTTTATTGTTCAACAACGCACAGGATTAATCTCCCACCATCAGAGGCAAAGATCCAATGCCTATGTATACGATATACGGGGCCGTCAGTGAACGATTGTACCGTGTGATGAGTGCGTTTTGAAAGACGATAATCTTTCCTGAGGACCTTCGACGCAAAAATTTTTGTTTGTCTGTCTGTACATTTGTCTCTTTGTCCACTCTTAACGGTATCCCAAACGGCAACAGACGACACTCCAAACGGCTGACCCCATTCGGAGCGCCCACCATTATTGCTCAAGAGTCAGAGTTGATACTTGTGCGATTATAAATTAAAGAACACCAATTTTCTTTTGCACAGGTCATCAAACAGTTCACTCTCTCCAGACGCAAGACTTTCGACGACATTTGCAGTGTAACATGCAGATACAGGGCCAACTTTTTTCAATGAAGAAACTAGCTAGCAGACGCTGCCTGCGTCTGCATTGCGATGTGAAAGAGGGAATGTAGGAGAAGATAGAGAGTGGATGAAGACGCATATGCTCAAAGGAGTGTAAATGCCATGGAGAAGGATGCCGAGAGGAGAGAGATGGGGGAGCGACTGTTGGCTAGCAGATGCTGCCTGCGTTGGCGATGCTGCACTGCGATGCGAAAAATAGGAAGTGTAGGAGAGGAGAGAAAAGGGGATGGGACGCGCATGCGCAGTAAAGGTGCTTCGCATCTCATAATACACTTCTAATTAGCATTAAAAAATTTTCGGCATTCTTCAAAACAATGGTGTGCATGCTTTGCAGATGAGACAGGGTAAATGTCATTCAAACCGACTTACTAAGTCACAATAGAGAAGGAAAGAAAGAGTTAGAGGCCTCTAACACTAATCATCCATGCACCAAAGACCGAAAACGTCGCGTATTAGTCTTGTCAGTGAAATCCCGGCCACAGCGGCAGTATTTTTGGTGTATGCAAAAATGCTTGAGGTCAATGTACTTAGATTTAGGTGGACGGTAAAAAATCACCGGTAGTGAAAATTTCCGGAACCCCTCTTCTACAGCGTCCTTCATAATAACAGAGGTTCGGAGCATAAAACCTCCACATTTTTATTTTTAGTCTTATGAGCAAATCTGCAACAGACGCCGCCCTGTCTGAATCAGCTGTATATCTAATCAAGGACTTGCTTTGTCATACACCCTAACAGCACCTCAATGTCGAACGATACATCTTACCACGTGATTTTTATTAACAGTGAAGCTGTTTAAAGCAGCTGTACTTTGCTTGGGCTATGCTGTGCGGCCTATCCTGTATGTGCCACAGGAATTGGGCAAATCCTACAACTCACCCCGGGTATAGTAAAAACGAAGAAAACAACAGTAAGCCCAATATTATCAGACCATATAATTCTGGACCAATCCCCACCTCTCTCCTTGGGTGTGAGCCACAGTATAGGAAGTGAACAAGGCCCTGCCACCTAGTTCTTGGCCCATCCCACTTTGTGGGTGAGCGTCATCAGCATGAGGAGATCAAGATCATCACTCAGGAACAGGAAAGGTAACAGCGATTGCAAGACCGCGAAACAATAGCAAGACCTCCGCGAACTACAATCTTCCCGTTGATCTATGAGAGATGCGATCATCTCATTTCAGTGCGAGTTTGTCTCTTGAGCTTGGACATCCGGGTCATGTCTGTGACTTTCTGTGGTTCAACTCTAACCTTCCTGTGTTCAGAATCAACCCGCAAACAACCGAGCATCTCCTAGTGAAAGCTAAGCAACTACCTAAAAGCAAACTAAAAAAAAAATGGCCCCGTATCTGCATGTTTCACTGCAAATGTCGTCGAAAGACGATAGCCTTGCGTTTAGATAGAGTACACAAAGTGTTTATTTGATGTTGTGTGTCAGAAAATTGGTGAATTGTATTGTGGAGGCGCTGCGTTAGAGAGTCTTGATCCGTGCAGCGAAGGCGAATGAACGCATCGAGGCACCTTAGACACCAGCGCTATCTGTCAGTTATCTTTGAAAACGAAGGAAGGTGTGCGTGCCTCTCTTGGAGGCGATAAGGTGTAGAACGCAAAGTGACAGGCAGGTGTCACCACCGTGCCATGTTAGCAAAGCGTTGGAAACACTTGTCTTTTTGATCATCGCGTTGCATTGTCAGCGCTGCGTGATAAACGCTACGGTCCTTAGAATTACTTATGTATGCATTCTCTTGTATAAAGACACACATACAAAATATTGACGTGTTTATGGTACCTCAAATATGCGCAATAATTGCTTTTTAACTGAAAATCGCACAAGTATGAACACCGAAACTTGAGCAATATTGATGGGTGCTGCGGATGGGGTTGGCCGTTTGGGGTATCGTTTGATACCGTTTGGGGTATCGTTACGGTGTACAAAGAGACAAATCTACAGACAGACGGACGAAAATTTTTGCGTCGAAATAAGTACCCTAAGAAGAACTATCGTTTTTAAAACAACGTGCCTCACCTAGCTAGGCCTGGAAAGAACCCAGAAGCAATCAGATTTCTCTTACAAATTGTCACGTTTGGTGTTTCAATTCACGTGGCTGAGGGCAAGCTGCGCCATTTTTTGTGTATAAAACATTTTCATATTGTCCTCAAGGTCTTTTTATTCTGCACCACGACGATTGGCATGTTTGTTTTTGAGAGCACTCTGTAGCGTAAGATATCATCAGTGTGCGGAATGTTGAATCGGCTGTGTATAGATGGCTCACTCATGCGAAAACGCTTAAACTCATGCCGTTGAGCGCGCATGACAGCAAGGTATGGCCGCGCCAATTAACTCGCGGACTCAGGCACGTACGCACGCTTGAAAGTTTTCACACACGCAGCACGTTCAACAACCGAGAGGAAATTTCGCCGTACTGCATGGTCAGTGGCTCGCGTGCCTGCGCCCCGTTAATCGTGATCGAGCAGCGTCTGTTCACTTCGATGGACTCGGGCGAAAGCTATACGCGAAGGATTAATGGAACACTTCGACGGCGACGCTTTTGTTGCAATGACGGAAGCCCAGGCGTTCGTGGTTGGCCGGTGTTGTTTGCCTTCTGGCTGCGACGAGGAAAAGCGGACACCTCTGTCCTCATTTCACTACAGCTCACGGAAGCTCTCGTTCAGGTGGGTGTCGAACATTCGACGAACGCATCCGGCAAGTCATACGCTATGCGCAAAAATTATGGGAAACTCAGAAATGTCATGCAGCGGGAAAGCATATATGACCAACTTAACACAGTGGTCGAACAATCACTGCCGCATCGAGGGGATGGAGTAACAATAGGCGACTTTTTATCGCTCGCTTCTATTCTCAGCCAAAATGCGTCAATATGCATGCCTCATATGCCGAGAGTCCTGCGTCGAGATAGCGTAAAATTTACAATGTATGCGCTCGCCAATCACGAATGAGGCCCAAACATGCGAGCTTATGGGGCTTCTGATTGAGGAAATGTGAGCATGGAACTGGGTGCCCACATTGATGGCTATATACGGAGCATACAGAGAGAAGCTCTACTGCGTCCATTCTCCCTCATTCCGGAAACCTTCACTACGGCGTCTGTCATATTCATATGCTGGTTTTGGAATGTTAAAGCTCTCATATCAAAACGTTAACGCGTGGCTTCATTCCGTTTTTTCTGCTCCTTTTCCTCTTTTATTTTGCTGTTTTTTGTTTATTTTCTGCTGTACATCTTTCTTGCTCTTACAGTAAGCGTCTAGATAGATGCAACCAACTTGAGTTTTAGAAAGCCCGAATTCTTGTCCCCCCCCCCCTTCCTATAACCAACAAATCATTCAGGAAAGATTACCACCTATTGAAAAAAGCCCTTAAGTTAAGGATCTGTATAGCAAATATTAATAACAAAAACAACAACAACAAGAACAATTATTATTATTATTATTATTATTATTATTATTATTATTATTATTATTATTATTATTATTATTATTATTATTATTATATTATTATTATTATTATTATTATTATTATTATTATTATTATTATTATTATTATTATTATTATTATTATTATTATTATTATTATCTCGAGTCTAACGTCCCAGAACCCCAATGTGATTATGAGAGACGCCGTAGTGGAGGGTTCCGGAAATTGCGACCATCTGGTGTTCTTTCACGTGCACGGACATTGCATAGTGCACGGTTCTCTACCATTTCGCCTCCATTTAAATGCAACCACCGTAGCCGGCATCAAACCCGTGACCTTCGGGCCAGTAGCAAAGACACTGTTTCACCGAGGCGAGCAAGAAGAAGAAAAGGAAGAAGAAGAAGAATAGGGTGAACAGCAACGAGATTACCTTGCTGAGTCATTGATAGGCTCTCCTTCCAAAGTTCAAATTTAGCATTTCATTATTAACACTACATCATTTTACCCAGTAAAGAATAATGTATTATGAATAATTCAAAGTTAGTGAAAAAATCTATTAATTTTTCTTTTTTTTCTTTTTAATTGTGTCATCTTTTAATCCTTGTGTCAAAATTACAAAGTTTTGTTGAGAACAAAGTAACCACTTCTTCTTTGATCCTGCATAATCATCTATATTGTTCATTAATATTAACCACCGTTTTCATGGAAAGTGCACAGTTGGGGGGTATGAGCTAGAACAGAGCAACAAGCAAGCAAGCAAGCATGGCTAATACCCACACAGAGGGTATGAGAGATAAGATAAGGTAAAGAAGAACTGGAGCTTTAGTGAAACGATAGTTTGTACATCAATCGACATGATCTTGGCCTTCATGTCCTTTTGCGCTCACAATAACCTTCTGCTGCCTAAAGCATATGCTGATTGGGGCAAGTAAGCACTTTTTTAATAAATTTCATTACTGAATACTGTCTATTATTTATTAAAATAAACAACGTCAAGTTGGTATTTACGCTAAAGCATTGAATATTCTTCCACATTAGTAACGCCTTGCGTATTGAGATCATTTTCAGCTTTTCAACTCAACTATTTGATGCTGTCATCATTGGATGTAACGAAGAAGCTTGCTTTTCATTATAGGCTACTTGTATTACTTTTTGGTCTAATAACTTAGTAGGTCTGGTCTGTACTTTGCAACCGGCAGACCTGCTTCTGCAGGTTTCCATGCATTACATTACCTCGTTCAAAGGCGCAGCTAGATTTTCTATTTGCATAGAAGATGGAAAAGACGTGTCCTTCCGCACTGTCAGTCGATCCAATGAGGATTTTCAAGCTTTTTTTACCATGTCACAGAAACAGACCATGAAGCCAACTTTCAGTGGCTGCCTGGTCATTGTGGGATCAGTGCACATGGCAATGATTCCACAGACAACGAGGCTCACACCAAAAAGTTCACACCTTTTCAACTCCTCTGTCAAGGACAGGCGCTGCAAGGCAACTGCGTCACCTGGAACGTAGTTTGTGTCTGCTGGAGTTGAACACCCCAAGCATAAGACATGCGAAACTCCACTAAAGAAACCTTCGACTGAAACTTCGACCTCTATCCGGAGTTCATCGACGCGAAGCTTCACTCCATTGTCGGCTTTGATTGGGGTTACCTTCACACACACAGAAAAATGTGGGCGGCGTCCTCCACCTAGGTCACCAGCCGAACTTGAAGATCAGGCTTGGTGCTAGCAGCTGAGCGTTTTGTATCCGACATTGTGTCACTATTCAAAATGCTGGTGTAAAAAAACACGGCCGCTCCAGGGATAGAAGATGTTTTCGCAGTATCTTCAAGCTGATAGCATAGCACGTAGAAGGGTTTATGATCTCTTTGCTGACGTCTGCCGTTACCGCACCTTTACAAAGTTCACCGCAGTTGCGCCTCGAGCGACGCAGCATCTCCTCCCCCAGCGTTTCTTAAAGCTTCTTTGAAGGCGCGTTCAGCGTCAGCACTTCAGCCGAATCCGATTCGGTGGCGGCAAGATTCGCCGAAAGGGCCCTTTCCGCGTAGATCACTCTCGGACCAATTTTCGTGGCACCTGCCACCAAATCGGTCGCCGCAAAAAATAAGAGCGCTAGTAAAGCAATTTTTAAAAATTGGTAGCTAAGCTCGTCTTGCTTGTCATGTTGTAGTACACGTAATTGAATGTTGTAACCAGCGGGAGTGTAATCTACTCTGTGTAGTAACATACACATTTCGTGGAAAAGGTGGCAACTGGCCTGACCAAGCTTGTCGCGGTCTTGCTCAGCAAGACGAAACTACCGACGCCACGTCGATGGTTTTTTTCAGCTCTTCGTGCATCACAAGACAGTGGCTTGCCAGCAAAGAAAGCAGTACTACTTCTTCTTGCTCCCTGCGTACGAAAACCATTGAAGTCTACACGACCAGATAGCGTAATGGCGTTTGCAAGCGGCGACAACAAATGAGTGACAGCGCAGCCACCCGCGTTCGCCCCATGGTAGATGGCATATTAGGCAGCGCGGGGTGCGTCCAGTGCGAACCACGCTGTGTTTCGGCGACAGGAGAATTCCGTTTGCCGTAGAAAGCGGATTCTTAAGTGTGAACTATATAGGCGGAAGACGTGCGGAGCGTTTCCTCTCTGTTTGCGCAGCAATCGACAACAGGCCTCACCTGCGGGTTGATGATATCGCATGCGCCCTCCTTGCGACGGAGATATGCCGGCTCGTTTCATCTCTTCATCAGCCGTGTTCGTCAACACCACTCGCGTACTTTTACCCGCGGGCAGAGCTTGAGATGAGCACATGTTTGTTATTGATTGGAACTTGTACGGAGTATGACGGTGTCTGCAACGGCAAAAAGCCTGTCCAGTGTGTTGTTATAATTTTTAGCGCAAAAAGAAACTGCTAACGCCTGCGAGTCGTCTTAGGCGAATGCATGAGGGAATGTGGTAATATTAAACGATGTTTCTCGTTCTTTTTTTTTCGATTACATCAGCTAGTGTTGAAAATATAACGATCGTGCCACTTGCGACCCTGGGTTTATATCTGACATGCACGACAATATAGGAGTATATTCGGCAGTACCTCAGTCCAATTCAAGCTGGTTTGTCATCTGTAACAATGTGTCTTCATTCCCTGATGGCACACGCTTACGCCATCACATAAAAGGATGATACGTCTCTCCGCATCGAAGGAACATTGTTAGCAAAAAAAGTTTACTTGCGGCTTCATGCGATTCAGAGAGGTAGACCGCGATCACTGCTTGGGAAAGAGTCATAAAAGTGGGTCGTCTCAACTAAGAGTCACTAAGTTCATGACGATTAAGGCTCTGGAGTACCTGGAGCAGCGCAGAAAACAGAACGTTGAAATAAAGAAAGCGATATGGTTAAGCTCTTGTGAGCGAACCGGAAGAAAAGTCATTAGATATCGACAGCGGACGTATATTGTAAAGTACGGGCCGCCAGCCACAATCGCTGCTGGCGAGATTTCGAAATGTTGCGCATGCGCATAGGTTTATAAAGGTAGTGGGTCCCCGTCTCGTGTGCTACTTCTCTGCTCATCTACACGGCGTGCGTTAGCGAGTTATACGCACCTTCGCGCTTTTCGTTTTTGCCCTGTAAGTCAACTGGTACCAACTCGGTTGTTCTTTTCTTTATTAACCCGATATTTCCTGGTCGAAAAGGCAGTGTGGAACGTGCCCCTCCGCAGAGATCTAGTGGCTAAGGTACTCGGCTGCTGACCCGCAGGTCGCGGGATAGAATTACGGCTTCGGCGGCTGCACTTTTGGTGAAGACGAAAATGCTGTAGGCAAGTGTGCTCAGACTTTGGTGCACGTTAAAGAACCCCGGGTGGCCGAAATTTCCGGAGCCCTCCACCACAGCATCTCTCATAATAAAACGGTGGTTTTAAAATGTTAAACTCTACATATATATCATTGTTCCTTGCATGAGACTTCTCTAGCCTTATCTGTTAATCAAAGCGGGTAGTTGCAGCTAGCAGTATGTGAAAACTACAATGGGATTAATGGTGATATAATGCGAAGAACTGTGGCGTGGCGATCAATAAAACCATACACTTTTTTCTGCCTACTGAAAATATGACGAACAGCAGGCAGAGTAACAAGTAGATAAATTGCACCGCAAAAATACCGAAGCGCTTTCCATAACGCTTTCATGCGCACAGGCGGAGAAGTAGCAGACAGAACTGGGTGCACGCCGCCATTACGATGCTGTGCGTATGCGACGCATTCACGAATCAGGCGGCCAGTTAGCGCTGCGCGGTCCACCAGCCACGAGCTCGCGTGTTCTCTCTAATAGTGGACTCTACTATATGTTTGCGCGATTGGCTGTCGAAGTAAAACAAGAACTGCACAAATAAAAAACTATATCAGTACAAAAAAGGTATACGAACTTAGCTTTCAACTGGTCGTTTGAATAACGATCATGCGCTTGCACCTCCTTTTTCGGTTTCTTTTGCACCATGTGCAAAAGAAACCGAAAAATAGAGCAACGCTTCGCTTCCTTTACATGCCAACACTGCTATGGGTCTGCACTTTCCCGCCTTTTTCGCCCTTGTTTGTTTCGCGCACTCTTGTTTTTGGAGTCAATAGGTAGCAACATTAAAATTTATTTAGTTGGTAGAAGTTGGCCGTTCATACTGCAGCGCAAGCAAACGTAGTACGATAGAAGGTAAACCGCACACACCCATGGTCTCTACACTCTCGACAAAATTTTTATGACGAAGCTATGTATTCCGAGGCGAAACGGATGTCCGTAGGCAGGTTGTCTATGTGTCACAGAAATTGAATAAGCCCCACCACGCACCGCTGCTCCGCTAAAAATGAAGAAGTGACTATGGGCAATAGTGTATGTGCCACAGAAATTCGGCAAACCACTCTTTATCGGTCCGCAAAGGGTCGAGAAACGGATAATGCAGCAACTATACGCTTGCTCCTATAGTTGCTCCTCGATATCGTGAACGAAACGCCAAGAGCATGTGGGCAGCCAGACAAGACTACGCATGTGGGGGCTAAAAAAAGTATACTGCTCTGATGTAAAGGTTTAAAGGAGCACACGATACCATACAAAGAGGAGTTTATGTACCTTTCATGAAAGTTATGTGCCTTTGTGTACATTTCATCAAAATGCAGGGTCACCCCTTTTTCGTCTGCTTCATGGCTTCACTGCTCAAACAGTAGGATGGCTCTGGGATCAACACAACAAAAAACACCAGTGAGCCCCAATCACGTTCACTGGTCAACCAAACTCCACCAAAACTATTGTATCCTTTTTTTTTCTTTTCACACTTTGCTGCCAAGGCAAAGTAATTATTATTGGAAGAACGTCGTCGCGCTAATTCGATACGTTC
The DNA here is from genome assembly GCA_013436015.1 of Rhipicephalus annulatus. Classification (NCBI taxonomy): domain Eukaryota; kingdom Metazoa; phylum Arthropoda; class Arachnida; order Ixodida; family Ixodidae; genus Rhipicephalus; species Rhipicephalus annulatus. The sequence continues at coordinate 219,755 of WOVY01009316.1, read as the reverse complement.
TAGTTCAACTGCAAATCACAATACAGACATGCAGGATTCGTATTAGGCTTTATATATGATTTCATTATTTGAGACCCTTGTCATTCACACGAACGCTGCCACGCTAGCGTAGCCGCTCAGAAAGGCTATTTCTCACTGTCCATGAGAATAATAGAGTTGAATAGAAAATCAATGGTGAAGAATAAGTGACTCAAAAAAAATAAATGCTGTTCTAAGGTAAACGTTTAGTGAACAGTTCCTAGATGCTTAAGGATATATCCGTGAGTGAGGGCAAATCAGTATGGTTCCTCGCATATTCAAATGGAAATCATGAACAAGCAATATAAAAAAGAGCATGTTCTTCGGTTTGTAAAAATTACCTCAGTAGAATTCATTAAAATCTCATGAGGTCCATTGCACGCAGTCTGTGATCCCGGTGATAACAGGGACGCGGCTTTGAGAGTCCGTCATTACTGGTTAAAAAAGGGTAAAATAGACTTTAAGAAGGCTGCAGGAGTGCAGGAAGGCTCCTGTCCCTCCTTCTTAAAAGCTCTTAGTAAAAAAAAAACTACCATCATCACCATCAATCAGGCTTAGTCATCATATTGAAAGGTCTACCGCACCTTTTCTGCATCACTTAAAAGGGCGTACTTTATACCGACGCTACTAATCGTTCTTGTTTAGATACTATCTCAGTAAATATCTTATGTGCCCGCCCAAGCATTGCGCTGAAAAGCCGAGATAATATTCGGGTTTTGTAGCACTATAGCTTTTTTAGTATCCTTACACAGTAATACACCCAACGCAAAGGCCCAAACAAATATAACGTTACCAAGCCCACATTTGTAAGTACACACATTGCTGTTGCTAGTGCTTCCACGTCGCATAAGACTTGATACGCCGATTACTTGGGCGTGCTTCATGTATAAAAAGGTAAATGTGGCTCAAAAGATTACTGAGGTGTTGACCAATGGAAATAACGAGTAATGTTAGCTCGATATCAGTTGTAGGAGCATATTTAGCCTTAATTATCCTTCATATACAAAAGCATTATTTTAGTTATGAATTAGTATAGTATTTCGTACACTTAACCAAGCCATGACAGAACGTTGACGAGGATGAAAAGAACAGAACTAAGAACCCGGGAAACAAAAGAGGAGAAAGAAGACACGATGACAATCATGTAGCCTTAATAAACTATTGAAGGGACATGGTTTTTGAAACTAGATTTACACGCAAGTTTGATGCTTTTTTGGTGTTTCTTAACTGAGCTATATTTAGCGTTGTTTCGTTTTGTTCTAGAATTCATTCGCTTGACGTGAAATTACTACTTCCATGGATTCATGTGTTTGAACTCATCACGTAGCAAGAAAAAAGCTACAGCTTTGCCGCAAAGGCGAAGCAATGAACGCGATAGCAACAAATTGGAAGGTCACGCGCAAAATGGCAAACGGGTCAAAACGTGCCCGGCGTTTCTCACGTACAAATGACGCATAAAACGTACTCACAGGTACAGATGCACGCAAATAAGTGTCTCGGTTGTTACTTCGCTGTGTCTTAAAAGCGCACGCTTTTCGCAAACAGAGATAGCAATGATTGCAGTGACTTTTTTGTGCCCGGTAACTACAACACAATCGTTCCAGGTAGAGCCCGAGGCCAGCCAAGACGTATACGATCCTCTTCACCGCGAGATAAGAACGTGCGAAAGAGCGGGGAGATAAGAGCACGCACCACTACGCGATGTGGCGACACGCGCTCATTGCGCCACCTTGCTGGTAATGCTGAAAACACGATAATTTTCCCCGAGATGCCCGTCATCCGCGGTAAGGGGTTGATATAAATAGCTTGCTATTTGAACATTGAAGGACGTGCTTTTCGGTGGGTCAGTGGTTAATGCCACGCACTCACTATTGAAAGGGTCCAAGTTCGATTCCGCGCGCCGGAGTGTTCTCCTCACTTTTTTCTTGCATTTTCATTTATACAGATACGTATACATATACGGTGAGTCACGGCGATGCCAGCAGCAAAATCCAACCGCGAGTGTCCATGTAATTGCTATCGCAAAAAAACAGATTAATCTGCTATTTTTTCATTGTTCGATGTTCTGTATGTACCCTCACATTCACGTGTGTAACACAGCAGCCGATTTGTCTGACTTGTATATTGACGATGCGCTCGTTTCTTATTACTTCATGGTACTATCAGGATCACCGTGCCACGTACACGTTATGAAACAAAAGAAAGAATTGCTAGAAATTTAGCGCGTTCACGAATCTTCAGTTTTACATCATACGGATTAATTGATCACACGCGCGAGTCGCTCAAGTTTGCCGAGAAATGAAAATGAGCTGTTATTTCAATGTCGACAGTCTGCATGTAACACCAAACAGGCAACCAAGTGTTAGCTGGCCCTTTTTACAGCCGACTGCGTGGGGCTATACGAGAAAAGCACACCACTGTGATTGTATAGTGGCTAAGGTACTCCGCTGCTGACCAGCAGGTCGCGGGTTCAAATCCCGGCTGCGGCGGCTTCATTTTCGATGGAGGCAAAAATGCTGTAAGCCGGTGTGCTCAGATATGGGTGCACGTTAGAGAAACCCAGGAGGTCAAAATTTTCGGAGCCCTCCACTACGGTGGCTCTCATTATCATGTGGTGGTTTTGGGACGTTAAACCTCACACACAATCAATCAATACGATAAAAGCTTACTTAGGCTGCCTGCATTTCCGATGGAGGCGGAAATGTTGTAGGCCCGTGTGCTCAGATTTGGGTGCACGTTAAAAAACCCCAGGTGGTCGAAACTTCCGGAGCCCTCCGCTACGACGTCTCTCATAATCATATGGTCGTTTTAGGACGTTAAACCCCACAAATCAATCAAATCAATTACTTAGGCTGCCACGATTACTGGCGTTTGGGTTGTCCGTACTTGCTGCGGAAAATAGCACTCTCGCACCGCATTGGACGCGAGGAAGGACGAACACGTCGCGCAGGCGTGGTGCCTATCAGAACATCACACAAAGGAATACATATAAAAAAAATAAGAAAGAAGTCCGGGCATATTGGCTTGCCTATAGAGCACGCTACTGCAGACGAACGGCGAAAGATGAGACGAAATGTGCTCGCAGTACGCATACACGTGGGAGGGACACCGCGATAGAGTATGTATATAATACGCAAAAAAAACGAAAAACTGTGCGCCTTCTGCAGGAACAACTCAGGCCTTCTACGCGAAAAGAGAGAGAATAAAAAGGAAGCAAACAAGAAGAAACAGTGAATGCTGAGGGTGCCGGAAGGAACGACTCGGCAAACAGCAGGCAGCGTGCGTGCCTCGCGAAGAGATTGTTTGTCGTGGGAAAAGGTGTAGGGTGGTGTACGAAGAGTGAAGCCAAGGACCACATGGCGTGCAGCGCCCGCGTATATAACTTCATTCTTTACTTCGAGTAATGACACCGGCAACGTACCGTCGCCCCGCGAGGCGCGAAGAGGCGCACGCATGTATACACATAGGCTCACGGCGGGTATAGGTGCCACCACGTGCCCGCACTCTCACTAAAAAAAGCGAAAAAAGTCATAAAAACAGAAAATCCCCCTATACCGGATGGCACGGTGGGCTGAAAAAGCGTCTTTCGGCAAAACTGGTTTTGTCGTGACCTGCATATACGCTTCTCGCATTGAGTATAACGTATTTACGACGACTCACTGGACACGTGTGCACGCACGAGAATGTACCTGGATTCGCTGTCGAGATCGGATTCGGCGATAGTGCCAGCCGAAACCAGTACGGCTGGCGAATGTCGCGGTCGTACGGAAAGTGAAAGCCAAGCTGACCGCCAGGGCCGATGCACGCCGAGGCTATATTAGTCCGCCACCATGGGCGCATGAGAGTGCAAAAGCTCGTGCGGTGACCACATTACGCCGCATTTAGAATGTGAATACCCGAAGTTGGAAGGAATGGCACCGATAAAGTATGGATCCGTGAGGAAGCGATTTCACGTTAATGAGAGCGAAGAGCATATATATATATATATATATATATATATATATATATATATATATATATATATATATATATATATATATATATATATATATATATATATATATATATATTCGAGCACTTGGCAAGAGAGAAGATACTTTTTGTTAGTTTTTACTACACGGTCCGCAAGTCTGGGGTGGTAAAGATCATAGCTTAAAAAGAAAAAGAGGAAGACAGACGGTGGGAGGCATATTTATTGTTAAGTATTCGGCTTTTGTTGTTGCTGGTTATAACATCTAGAAAATGCTCGCTCCAAGAAAAGCTGTGAACTTTTCCTTGTCACACACAAACACACACACACACACACATACACACGCACACGCACACACAAACAAACACACACGCACGTGCGCATGAATCTTATCGAAACATGAATAGAAAAAGTGCAAAGAATATATCAGTTTTAGTGTCAGCTTCAGTTTATTGCTTTCCAAAAAATATTGCAAGATCAACAAATATACAGGCGAAAGTTCCAAAATAAAAGAAGTATAGTGCGACTTTCGGATAAATGTCAAAACATCTAGGGTAGCAACTAACGCAGTAAGTTAATGGAATGTTTGGCAAAATGAAAACATATTAGACACAACGTTCAGATCAGTGGAACACATAAAAGGGTATCATTATATTGTATTAGAGGTTAGAGCTTCCTGTGTGCGTGCAACTTCTCAAAAGAGAAAAAAGATAAGTGATATAAAAAACTTTGAATATCTATAAAACAAAATAAATCGAGGTATGCGATTATCTGCCCTGTTTCTTAGCATTTTTGCGTAAGAGTGTTATTCTCAAATATAGAATGTAATAACCATGTAGTTGATTCACAACTCAATTCGCATATCATATATTTGAAATGCCGAATAACATACGAATAACTGTCGAATAATCAGCCCTGATTGAGAATCCTAAAATATAGAAAGTTTTGAAGAACTAAAAGTCTTTATTTTTTCTTTTTGTAGCCCCTAAATTATCAATGTGCATGCATCCCAAGCTCTTACGAGAATTCTGACGCTATTTTTATTAATGGAGGACGGTGTTTCACCCTAAACCTCCACTCTCACTCAGATTTGGCGTGTTAAGAGAAATTCAGCATCACAAAAGGTGGATATCAATTACATTTGAACACAACATAACATGCATAGACCCCCAAAACTTTGTTATGAAAAAGCAAAAACAAAACGCAAATACGTTCACTTTGAATATTTACGTGCCATTTCTGCCGGAACGAATCCGGACATTAGCCTACCAAAGCCAGGTAGGCCGAAGGATAAGTTTCACGCGTCTTTCACAGACCTATACGCAAGAGGGCAAGAACAGTGCCAAAAGAATTTCTCTTCAGCAATAAGAAAGAGCTCCTCTGTTAAAATAGACATCAGCTCCAAGTAGAAGCGCTCTAGAATTGGGAGAGAGAGAGAGAGAGAAACGAGAAAAAGAAAGGAAGGCAGGGAGGTTAACCAGATGCTAGTACCCGGTATGCTACCCTACACTGGGGTTGGGAAATAGGGGGTTGAAAGAGAAAGCGAGAGTTAAAAAATAAATAAGAGAAAAACACCGACACACACGCACACACAAAATCAGTCCACTCAGAGGCGTTCCGACAGGCCAGTAGTTCGCAAGAAGCCCAGTAGCGCTTGGAAGGCTTTCTTCTGTGACGATGAGTCATGACGATGGCGCAGTATACTTTCTTCTGACAGCGGCTGGTCATCTAACCTGTTTAGTTTATTGGAAAGCTGTTGTCTTTCCAGGTTGTATTTCGGGCAGTCACACAAAATATGTCGAATGGTTTTTTCATCTCCGCAGTGTGCACAGTAGGCGGTGTCGGTCATCCCTATGCGGAACGCGTACGCACGGGTAAACGCAACTCCCAACCATAGTCTGCACAGAGCAGTAGCGTCACCTCGTCGAATTTTTGTTGGAAGCTGTATGCTTAACGTTGGATCAAGGGATCGTAATCTTGCATGCGTAAAGAGAGGCTCATTCCAAAGAGCAAAAGGAGCGTTGGCGAGCGAGCATGCGGAGCCTCCTAGCAGCGAAGAGAGCACGGTGCCTATGGCCTGCTGCAAGCGCCTCGTAATGGTTGCGCCAATGATAGAAATCACTGGAAACAAAGAGAAGTCAGTCGATGCGGCCTCTACAACAACGCGCAGCAAAAACCAAGTCATTTTCTGCGAGGCTACAAAATCCAGCGTGCACTGCCTTCAAAAAAACAAAAAAAAACACGAGCAATGACGCATTGCCTCAGAACACGCTTATTTGTTTCCCGGGGCAGTTCTGGCTTTGAACACTTATGTTTACACGCTGTTGCACCGAAGTCCGTGTTGGGATCATATGTTTATCTGTTTCATATTATCTTCAGCTGTATTTGGGTTGTCCGGTTGAAAATTGTTTCGTTTTTCGTCTCAATTTTATTTAAATACGGGCGAAATTTCACTACTGCTGCCACTGTCGTATACGAGCTTACATCTGTTATCAAAACTGAATCATTTCAAACGACCAAAAGTAAGATTTTTTCTGGTTTTCGTTTTGAAAGGTGCATGGCGAATGAGTTATTGTGGAGTTCTAAGAAATCTTTGAAAATTGTTGTATTAATATACACTAACAGAATCATATTCAATTTATCTCGTATTCGATTCGCTATAATCTCTATACCATTTGTATTTATATTTGGTTTCAAAATGCACTATATGCGCACTCATAATTACAGCCCACCGTGATGGTCTAGTGGCTAAGGTATACTCGGCTGCTGACCCACAGTTCGCGGGATCGAATCCCGGTGGCGGTTGCTGGACATTAGATGGAAGAGAAAATGCTTTAGGCCCGTGTGATCATATTTGGGTGCAGGTTAAAGAACCCTAAGTGGTCGAAATTTCCGGAGCCCTCCACTACAGCATCTCTCATAATCATATGGTGGTTTTGGGACGTTAAACTCTACATATAAATCAATTATCACCCATAATTACAGTGAAACATTGGTGACACGACAACAGCTCATGTCTGTTTTGGTGTAATACGAACTTTGCTGTGGCCCCTGCCATGGCCCATTAGCCTGCAATGAAATAGAGTGTGGTTGTCGCGAACCAGTTTTAACCACGCGAAGTTTGATACGAACGTAAACTGCCATGCTAGTACGAACAGGTGCTGCCTGCGCTGTTACGGAAGACAACGTAATCACGCGCGGGCATGAAAACCTCGTGACAATGCACGTGCATCTGCCCACACTCCGGTTTGCACGGGAAACTTCGTGAATTTCCAGCCAATCGTCCAGTTACGCGGGCATAGATCTCCCAAAAAAAAACATTCTCTGAAAACTTGGGTGTAGCGCCACTTACAATATTGTAAGAAAAGGTAGTTGACGGAAAAGGGAAGCGCTCTTTTCTGCGAACTTTTTACAATTTTGTACGTCACGCTACACCCAATAATTGCAATGAAGTACCAACCAGCCTGTATAGACACCCTTTCCCAATAATAAGAAATAAACAAGAAATGCCAGTGCGTTTGAAATTTTCCGGCCTTCAGCAATGGTGTGCCAAGAGCTTCTTAGGTCACTTTTGCTGTAGTGTTCTGGTGCCATGTTAAAAAGCGTACTGTATTATGGAAGGGGCTGCTAGCTGTCGCGGGACACAGCACATCTGGTTCGCTAATTACACCCGTGCGCACGCGCTGTATGTTTACAAGAACGTACTATAGCTGACACATCAAAGCTTTTGAAGAAACTATCCATAGCTGTTCATGACGTTGCTGTGGCTCTGAGAAATGATAAACGATAACGTGTGCCACTTGTCTTAAGTCGCATACGAATTTTTAATGTTTTCTGGAGACAAACATTTTGTGTGGTACAAACATGTTTGTCTGTCCCGCGAGATCCGTATCGGGGAAGTTTCACTGTATCTATTCTCAATGAAGAAAGCATTAGGAAGTACAACAGATGCATACATTAGAAATAAAATTGCTTGATGCCATATCTGTAGGTCATCTAGTTCTTTGGAATTTGGTATGACAATAGATTCAAGTAATATCACCACTATAGCTTCCCTAAAAATTTCTCGGCAAGATGATATATAGTTGGCATACACGCAAATATATATATATATATATATATATATATATATATATAGATATATATATATATATATATATATATAGATATATATATATATATATATATATATATATATATATATATATATATATATGATAGCTCAGTGGTTAGAGCATCGAACGCGTTGTTCGAAGGACTTGGGTTCGATTCCTGCTCATGGCTGGTTATTTTTCCACCCACTTTTTTTTCTTATTTACATTCTATTGGTTCTAATACCTTCCCCTATACATTCTTTGGCAATACTGTCTGTTAGATCTCATTAATATTGTGTCAAAACACGGAAAAATGAGCCCTTAGGTATACACACATGTCTTTCGATATATATATATATATATATATATATATATATATATATATATATATCGTATATATATATATATATATATATATATATATGTATGTATGAGATCTAACAACAGACAATACTGCCAAGGAATGTCTAAGGGAAGTTATTAGAACCAATATAATGTAAATGTGAAGAAAGAAAAGTGGGTGAAAAGATAAGTTCCCGTGGGCAGGAACGGAACCTGCGACCAATATATATATATATATATATATATATATATATTCGACAATAAGGATGCGTTGACCATACTTCTGTCATCAGGTTATCATACCTACTGGATTTTTTTAAGTAACTTTGACATAATGCTACATTAACATTCGCAGGAGTCACATCACTCCTTCTGCTTTCAGAGTAAGGCTATTCCTTGCCTCTACGAGAGCACACAACTAATTTCCTTTTTGTGCGATTATTACCCTATCCTCATCACTATACTATAACTCTCTATAAGACACTAAATAGATCTAAGCTTGAAACACATCTGCTAAAGCTCTTGAGGTGAGTTGGTGGATGTGTGATTGACGTCAGTAGTTAATATACTGGGTATTTTAATACCAATTCAAATGAAATAGTTTTCGTCTTCTCATTCTTCCTTGACTTGATAAATATCAGGACGTCACATTTCACGCGACTTTTCATACTTGCGTACTCTACTTCGGAGAAAGAGTGTAGAGGCAAACTTTTTTTTAGGTTTTTTTGTTTTTGCAGTCACTTGATTCGCAAGCACGGAAAACTTCCTTTGCAGTTGCCGAAAGATCTATTTCCAAAGCAAAGAACAGCCAATAGCTTGTTCTGACAAAGAAGGACCAGAATAGAAAATCATTAATGTTACTCTTGAAGGGAAGTCGTCGATGATGGCTGTGCCGAAATCTGCAGGCCGTCTACTTTGATCGGAGAGCTCGATCTAAATGAGTATACAATCACGCCCTTCAATCAATGCAATACTTAGGAACAAGAGCGAGAAAAAAAAACTCCACAAAGATGATGGCAGTATGCCTTTTGAGCTACGCTCACGGAAGCGGAACATATCTTCGTCTTCAATACGAAAACAAAAAACCTGGTGTAGAGCGGTTCGTGATCGTGCATGGGTGTCTTAAACCTAGACTGATAGACATCAAGCCGGTACCGTATTGCTGCACAACGGGCAGGGTGGCAGAAACAAGTTGCACCAAGGCGTAGAAACGTGACTGCTAGTACAGTCTCGCACCAGTGCATCTGCGTTGTTTTTTTATAGTATGGCTTATTAATGGGTTGTACTGAAGTGAGCCCTCTGTTGCCTCATATAGCACAGCTGGGGAGGTAATCACTTGACACGCGTGACACTCGCCTTTCGGCTAAGCTTCCGTATCTTCTGTTTGATTCTTCTTGTTTTAAGTGTTATTTCTTGTGAAACCGTAATGTGCGTGCTAATTATGCTGGTCAACGTCTTTTATTTGACAGATTTCACCCGAAGTATTGAGAGTTCAAGCGAGCGCAAATGCAACACACGTTATATTTGGAAATAAGACGTTTTCTGGGCGTTGTTTTTGTTGTTGCCTCGATGCCTGGATGACTCACGCTCGTTTCGGCGTAAAAATTAATAATATTTACATCTGAACCACCCAACTGTATTTTTAGTAGTGAATTGTTAGCACAAACCTTCTAAACGCAAGTATTTGTTGAAAGCGTGACCCATATTTTGGCCAAAATTTCGGATATTTTTTGTTTCTTCGCATGCCTATATATTTATCGAAAAACTCAACACCAGAAACTCCTACACTACGCAATCTATAGCTTCAATAGGCTTGCAATCGTCACTTCTCAGAGTTCACATTGCTAACACCTTTTCCCAACAGGGCTGTTGAAGCTTTTCGTGACGGTGGTAATGGAAGAGAAGTCGTAATTATCTTGAGCTGGCATGGTGATTTTTCAACCTCTTTATCTCCTGCCTCGTTCCCACAACACGTGCACAGGTTAATTCAACGTGAGATGCAATAGCAATGATTTGTGAGAGAAGGGGTATACAAAGAGATACAAAAAGAAATGAATGAAAGAAATAAAAATAAAAAGAAAAAAATAACTACACAGTGAGATGAAGAGATACCCAGAAACATAGGCAAAGAGTGATAGAGAAAACAGAGAGCAAGACAGAAAGAGAAAATGAAATAGAGAAATAAGGCAACATGAATAGACGAAGATAGAGCAAAAGCACACCATATTTTCGCATAGTATAGTATAGCAAGGAGGTGGGAAAGAGAATGGATGATAAGCAGTCGAGAGAGAGAAGAAGGTGAGAGGGTGAGTCATAGAATAACCATGTATAGTATAGCAAGGGGTGAGAAAGAGAAGTGAGCATGAGCCTGAAGGAAATGATCAAGCAACGACAGCAGCTAATTCCTCCGTTATGTTCCAATTGTGTGCAGATGCACCACTCTTTTACATATAAAAAAAGGACATTCTTAAGAGCACTGAACGCTGGGCGAGTTGGTAAATCATCACTACATAAACTGTCAGTTGCTAGTCTGCGCTTGTGTGTGTGCCTTCTCTGTTTCTTGTCGATTTTTCGCGCAGTTTTGTAGTGACATTTCTTAGTGTTACTCGCTTTGTTGAACAAGCGTGTTACCAACCTGAGTTTAAAGTACACGAACATTTATCTCGATAAGCGCGCAAGTCCCTCGTGCATGTTGTTTCAATACGTCACGCTATGTGCAAGTGAGTGCGCAAAGAAACGATATCCGTCTGTCATGCCCAGTCACTTGGACGGCTATATTTTCGGATGTAGCTGTACAGTGCCGACAACATTTGCCAATTGATTGATATGTGGGGTTTAACGTCCCAAAACCACTATATGATTATGAGAGACGCCGTAGTGGAGGGCTCCGGAAATTTAGACCACCTGGGGTTCTTTAACGTGCACCCAAATCTGAGCACACGGGCCTACAACATTTCCGCCTCCATCGGAAATGCAGCCGCCGCAGCCGGGATTCGAACCCGCGCCCTGCGGGTCAGCAGCCGAGTACCATAGCCACTAGACCACCGCGGCGGGGCAACATTTGCCAATTCAGAACGCCATGCAAGTGTTACTGTCCTTTTGACTATGAATTCATTCTTGAGAACACCTGAATTTTGAACGAAATTACTAGTTTTATTCTCTTGTTATCTCTTTTCATCCCATTCTGAATTTAATAACCCTTTCCTCCATTTTGCTCCACTCAGCGTAGGTTAGGAAATTGGAATCACTCGCATGAATAATCTGTGCCTGCCTTTCCTGTCTTCCGTTATTTCAGCGCGAAGTCTAAATAGCATTTTACATAATCCAGCTCACATCAGATACTGGTATAAAGAACAAAAAAACCAATAAAATATACTGATAGTAATAAATGCCCTACTCGCAACACATCATAGATGATTGACGAGCCCGACGGCGATTTCTGATGCATGCGCGTTAGTTGTTCCGTTGGTTGCGTTAGTTGTCCTTGTACGTCTAGTGGCGAAACTGGCGAAGCCACAAGTGCGCGAGTAACTTCCTAACTGCCGGATTTCTTCTTTTCGCAGCCGGCAAGAACACACTTGCTGTATGTATACCACCATCAACAGCGATGCCTGACAGCTATTGGTAATCAGACTACAAACACCGAATAGGACCCGGACAATAAAACGTTCCGTCATGCATAGTGCAGTCAGTTGGTTAATAGTTTCTGGTCTCCTCTATAATAAAGTAAATACCACCCGTAAACGTAGTCGCGCGCAAGAAAAACAGACATATGCACACAACGCGCATGAAAGTTTGTACGGTGTTTATATTCGAATCCTGTAGATATACAAAATCACGTCGTTTCAACTCTTGTGATAGTTACATGCGAACTACCAATCATTCTAGCTGCTGAGAATATAGCTTACCTTTCATGTACAAAGAGAGTTTCCACACGTTTTCGATAACTTCTAATCTGATTGCGTCAACGACGTGAACACGGGATTGCATTCCAGAACTTTCGCGAGCACTCACTGTAACGTCAGAGGGCACAATGGCACTTGTGAACGTTTAATCTTCGCGTTTAACTCAAGGTGGCAAATTTTTCCTGACCATGCTCGCTGCTGTTACTTTACTGGGAATGTTTTTTTTTCTGGTTGTTGTTGTTGGGCACACCCTCTTCTAACAGAGCTCGATATATACTAGTTGGGCTGCTTAGCTAATCGCCACGACTCCCAAACACTAGCCTTTACTCTTTCTGCTTAGCGAAATTCTATTTTCCCCGACTAAACTGCATTTGATGTATTTGAAGCACACTAAAATTTTCATTTACTCGTTTACTTCAATGTTACATTCAATTTCATCTCATGGCATGGTACAGTTGAATAAATAGACATTACGGAGTTGTCCATGAATGACATCGGAACAATAACATTTCCAGGCATATCTGGCGGAAAAAATCAACATATCGACGGAGTGAATGGTGATAGGTGGGGCGAAGCTTTCGTCAGTTCATCCGTGCTTTCGTCTGCCCATTCGTTCTCGCTTCCATACGTCTATTCGTTCGTCCAGCCGTCCATCCATGTGTCCATCCATCGGTGTAGCCGTCGGTGCATCCGTCCGTTCGTGCGTCCGTTCTTCCGTCTTCCCATCCGTCCATCCATCCGTCCGTCCATGCGTCTGTCTGTCCATCCGTCTATTTAGTGAACACTCCAAGTGCAGCCATCTCGCATCTTTTCATCATGTATTCATCATATACTAGAGGCGCCATCCAGCAGGCATTCTAAGGACCGCTCTTTCGGGTATGTGCCACTGGTGGCTACATACACTATCGGAGGATGGACAGACAGACCCACAACCTAAGAAGTTTCGCCCCTAAAAAATCAACGCAAGTGTGTAACTGTAGAGGAGTAGCCGGGGTATATCGGTATATAAATGCAGCGAGTAAAATTTAAGCTAAAGTTTTTTTATATAAATATTTATTTTGAGAAGCATGCTAACCATACAATTATCGGTTATGTATGACAATATTTATATCTCGAAAATGCGGCACGCAGGGATAACTACGATTTTAACAACAAAGTTGTGGAGGAAAAAAATTGTGCCAATCGAACTCTGGTAATATACTAAGATATAATACGTGGGCTTTCAGACATACTTTCTAAGTATTCTTTTGGTCTGTCCCTATGCTGTTCTTGCCGTCAGGGCGAAGTGGTCGATACCAGTGATTGCACGAACGTGGCTTTGTGCGAAAACATGACACCGTGCAAAAAAAGAAATAAAATAAAACACATCGTTACAAAATATGACCCCTTCTGTCAAATTACTCATTTGCGCTTCGTTCAAGTGGACCTGATATCAAGTGCAGCAGTGCCAACTAAAGGTTGACAGGCATTTATTATTGCACGATACGTGGCTCATATTGACTTCACATGCGGATATCTTTTATCGCTATAATTTTCTATGCTATTGAGTGTCACTGTCTTATATATCTCATGGCAAGCTAAATTTATTCATTAAAAGCCCACGGGATTCATTCTGATGTGTGCGCAAGTAAAAAAAACACAGAATTATAATAATAGGCACTGTTTTCGCAGAAATAATCTTTCTTTTTCCTTTTCGCATTGGCCTATTACCCAGAATTTTATATAACACAAATACGCTTATGTTAAGCTATAATTCATATCCCACGGACATACAAATATTTACAGAGGGCGTCCGCAAAGTTTTTTTCCTTTCGCGAAAAAAAAAACAAAAAAAAACAAACTAACTTTATATAGAGACAGCCAGAGGCCTTTTAGGGAAGGGGGAAGGGAGGAGGGCTAACGCTGCCGCAAGGCCGAATCTAATTTCCGCAAAAAAAAATAAATATAGTTTTTAGTGCCACCTTTTTATCCTTCAAGTGGTCTTTGATATTCTACGAACACAGCTTGAACCTTCATAACACTCGTCCTTGCGTAATGCAGTTCAGCTTCTCTAGCGTGCCCAATGATACTGCGCGTGAAACCACCTTTCCGAGCTTGCTGCTCCATTATTTAGCGCTTTTTTCTTGCAGGCAGTGCAATAGCATGAAGTCAAATGAAGCCCGCAAAATAATACTAGTATAAGAGACGCGATTTTATTGTTTGCGCACGCGGCACTTATAGCCCGTTTGCCATGCGTGCGCGCTGTCAGCCGGTTGGTTGCGCAATTTAGCCTGGAAATGAACGCCTTGCCGCGAAACATCAGCTAGTTCTCGAGGTCAGTGAAACGACGCGGTCATCTTCACCGAACGTTCTTCTCGTGATTGCGTTGCGCCAATCGATCACTCTCCTCTACTAATTACACAGTCTTCCATTGCCACTGGCTTCGTCCAGGGGAACGCATGTCAGAACCCGCACGTTGTGTAACACCAGCAGCCATCACAAACTAGAGTTATATGCTGGTATCATGATTGAAACCGGCGCTTGCATCCGTCTACAACACGTGACAGCTAATCGTTATTTCTCAGAATGCCATCGTGTATAAAAGGATTGATTTGATTGATTGATATGTGGGGTTTAACGTCCCAAAACCACTATATGATTATGAGAGACGCCGTAGTGGAGGGCTCCGGAAATTTCGACCACCTGGGGTTCTTTAACGTGCACCCAAATCTGAGCACACGGGCCTACAACATTTCCGCCTCCATCGGAAATGCAGCCGCCGCAGCCGGGATTCGAACCCGCGACCTGCGGGTCAGCAGCTGAGTACCTTAGCCACTAGACCACCGCGGCGGGGCATGTGTATAAAAGTAAAACATATCGCGAATGAGTTGTTTTAATGACATTTTCGTTGTTTAGCATTGCCTTACGTGCCCGGACAGCTTTATTTCCACAAATCATCGTAAGTAGAATATATAAGACTGAATTCCACTCTTTGAAACTGTTCTGCAAGTTGGTAAATAGATGCAACATGATGTTCAACCAGCTGTGCGTAGCGGACACAGATGAAACAGCGAAGCTATGGGCTTGCAAAGAAGCTTTTGCTCCTCCACTTTTTCAGCTGGTTGAATAAAGCGGGATTTGAATGAAAAGAATTTGAATGAAGGGGGAATTAAGTGGAGTAAAGTGGGCGAATGAAGTGAAAAGAGTGGCGGCGGGAGAAGTAGTGGGGCGTAGTGGTGAGGGGAAGAGCCGTGAGTAGGTGCTACCCGCTTCTGATTTACGAAGGCCCCCGGACACCACTCCCTCTTCTAAGAGCAGCTTGGCTGTCAACAAGATCGAAATTTCTTTCTTTCTTTCTTTCTTTCTTTCTTTCTTTCTTTCTTTCTTTCCTTCTTTCTTTCTTTCTTTCTTAATGACGACACGTTGCATAAGCGCTGGTTACTACGCTACACTGAACACATGCTAATAATCTGAATCATAACTCTGTTTGGCAATTACAAGTGGGGGACTGACTCAGCGGTAATGCAAACTTTTGTTGACCATATGTGTGATCAGCAACAACGGATTATTGGTGTTTCCTGCTACGCAGAACAGTCCTTATCATAAAATGGAGCAGATGCAAAAGCTACCACTCAAGCTCACTTTCCTTTCAATAAGTTGGACTGATAACAAAACAAGTTTTTCTGGGTACCCCACTTCTAAATTGAGAAACAGAAGCTCCAACGCACAGCGCTAATTACACGGCGCATTTTAATCTGCGCTCTTTTCTAGTGCTGGCAAAGGTTGGTTAGTCAAGACAAATCTTTGATACTTCATCAAGTGCGAAGTTTGACTCTCTCCGTCGGCATCCGGTGGCGTCGGGACGAGTGATGCTGAAAATGGTGACATGATGACGTCACCATACGACGTCACAATGACGCAATAGAATTCAGCAATTTATGACGTCAATATTACACCACTATAACGTTACTCTGATGTCACGTGATGTAACGTCACGCGCTGTCATCCCACGATAGCGTATACTATAGCTTGGTCAAAGTTGGTTTGATCAAGAAAACCTTGCTAGGTGCAGAAAGCTTTTACAGGGTCGTGGTGCAGAATCACCACACCGAGAGTTATTGTATATGGACCTCATAGGAGTAAAGCTGCGCTTAGGACCGCCGTTATGCTCAACGCCTGCGCAGTGAAGCCACTCGTCGCACGCAGGAGACAAATACGGTGTGATGTTCCGGTATGGGCGACATGCCGGAGACTTATTCGCACGCACTGAGCAAGACCGCACCTTTACAGTGAAACTGTATATGGCAATAAGATCTCAAGCATCACGTCCGTGGGAAATTGACACGTACACAGCGATTTGACAGCGTTCGGTCGCTTCCTGGGGTAGCGCAGGGCGTGGAGCAGTGGCTTGTACGGGAAACAAAATATTAGTCAAGTAAACGAAATGAGAATTAAAAAGAAATAACACTTATTAAGTGGACTAAGTGATGGGGTTAATTTAATGGCAATTGAGCGATTTAAATGTTAAACTAATTCAAAGGCGTATTGTAAATGCTTCCATAGAAGCTGGTGTCTCTCATAATCAAATGGTGGTTTTGGGACGTTAAACCCCACAAATCAATCAATCCATAGAAGCTGTATATGGCCTGCCTTTGACCAAAAGCTACGTCCGTAATATGAGTCTCGTGCGAAGAGGATAATACAGCGGGAGCCTTTCCCTCAACCACAGCTTTCTGATGCTTGCTACGATCGAACGATTCACAAACTCACTTGCTACTGCGCGGTACCGTGCAACGAAATATGATCCAATTATTTTCAGCATGCTCATAACCTTTTTCTCGCCATGCCGAAAGGCATGAACCATTAGTCTTCGATGGTGTTTGAAAACGTCACGGTCGTATGCTCGAATATCTGGTGGGTTGGGCGCCTAAGTCAGCGCATCAGTGACCATCGCCAAAAAACCATCGTGCGTACGGTTACGCTGGGGACCACTGACATAGCAACATCATTAACCATCATTCACAACTGCTTATCTGTTTGGAAAAACGACGCAGATGGAACTGTCGAAAACAAGTCAGCATGGAAGCCACGCCGTTGTATCCGTGAAGTTTGCTTCGCCACGGCGAAATTGAACATAAGACGACATTTTGCCTTACGTCATGGCGCACATCGAATAGCGGTGCCATCGGCGTAAGGAAAAGTTATAAGCAACTAAGGTACCTGCGGTAGCATATAAAGGGACACTAAATACTTTTAGACTTACTGTATATAAAGGTAGCATATATATAACTCTAAACACATCGATGAATAGGAAAAGTAAGATGGCGTTCACCTTCAACTCGTTTAAGTGAGCGCATAAGAAGCCGTATGAGCTTTTTTTTTTCCTGGCCGATGGGCAAAGTGGTAGTCTCGTTTACGCAACACTGGCTGCCTTATTTTGCATGACCATTTTATACAGTTATTATTTAGAAAGGAAAATGTATTTCTATTTATGTCTTCATTTCATCCGTCCTCATAAAACCAGAATACTGGGGAGAAAATTGTTTTATATGGGTACATATTAGTTATTAGTGCTAACTTCTCCAAAACGTCTGTCGTAAATAGTGAACGTTTCCTTTAAATCCAACTCAACGTTGTAGACTCACTGGCATGCGGATGCCTATACTCTTGATGTTCGTAACTTAATTTTAATTTACGACTAAGTAGTTCGTAAAATACGTAATTTTAATTGATGATGAAATGGTTCGTAAACCGAAGTAAAACTTCTGATTAGTTTTTAAGCTCGAAATTGGGCAATATGATAGGCCAGCGATGTTTAAAGTGGCGGATTGGTGGTCGAAAAAGGGGGAGGCGGTACCTTTCCGTTTTTCTCGCGTTCGCTTCCCTTTGTTCTTCAATGCATTGGCGGCAGCAACTCTGGCACCAGACACCACAATCGGCTTTCCTGGGCCGCCGCTATCGGATGACCTTTCGGAGAGCATAATAGTGCTTAGCGTGGCGCGTCGCCGTGTTGCCGCATTGCCTATGCTCACGGCAAGTGCAGCGGCGTGACAAGCGCTGTACGTCACGCCGTCAATCATCTTTTTCCGCAGACCTGTTCTGCCCTCAATATCCTCGCATCGAGCGACCGTGAGGCTTCGCGAGGCAATCGACGAAACAAAGGGTTCGACTCACTGCGAGGTTTTGTACGCTTTGCAGGTGGCTGGGACCTTGAAAGCCGCATCCTGGTCACGAGGAACGCCTCTCTGAGCACGCCGTTTTAGGAACCGAGGATCGCCTGCACCGGGGCGCCGCCGTTAGCTGAGGAGAAGGCCGCGCAGTCGAAGATCGGTGTCCTACAGTGCTGCATCCGTGGCTCCGCGCACAACGGCCAACACGCGCCAGGATCGAATTGTATGGTGTTTCTAGCAGCCAGTACCTTCATTGGTAACCTCAGCGTCGTGACGTCATCTTTGGCAACATTCAAATGACCAGCAGGGGTGATTGCCGTCGTAATTTTTTGTTCGTTAGGTTACCGCCTCGTCAATTTTTTCAATGCCAGCCAGATGCACCCAATCCAGCGGTTCACCACCCTCTCCTCTGGCCCTCTCCTTTTATTGCTCATAGCCTTGTTTTCACGTGTGCCTTGCTGTAATTGGGGAGAGAACCGATCATGTAGCACCTCGGTACAAAAATTATACGAAATACCTTTTGTTCAAATATAGAGAGAAGAAACTTTCTTTTTATTCTCTAATAGGTTTCAGGGCAAGTGGTTGGGGTCCTCAGTACAGGGCTCCACTGGCCTTTGCGACTCCCAAGCCTTGCTCGAGCAAAGTCAGCTGGCTTTCCTGATCATTGCTAGCAAGCCATGTGCCGATTTTTGGGGTGGCGTCTTGCAATTTATAGTGTTCAAATGTTGGCAGTCACGCCGGTTCTTAAAAAAATACGGTGTTTTGAGGTAGCATATCGCCGTTCGTGGAGAAAGCGGGCAGCCAATCTAGAACCATAAGTGCAACGCTACTGCATGCGCTGAGTGTAAGAGCGCTGTCATGCGGTGGCAGCATTACTGCGAGCAACAAAGAAGGAGCGCGAATAAACAAATCTGACAGACGGATAATATTGGAGTGGGAATCACGTCTCCGGGGGAAAGCACTCGGATGAACGCGTTACCCATTATGTAGCGTCGCATCGCGACCACTCCCTGAACTAAGGTGGACCGACGGCTCCGCGCCCGTTGATAAGCGCGGGTTTACACTAGTATTGAAAGAAATAAAGGCGCTGTTGGTTAGACATTACGTACTTTCGTAATACCACCTGTTTTCATCTGTGCGACGAAAAAAGCAGCGCTTAAGTAACAGCGCTAGCAACCTATATTTAGAAAAATTGAACAAAATTAAGCGAAATAAAAAGTTTTCATGAGCCTTCTTGTTGATTTATTACAATGAATTCTGTAAACTTCACGCAGTTTGATCAAAAGCTGTATTTTAAGAAAACACCTAAGAACATACGCATAAGGTGGTCAACACACACCTCAGTCAACTAAGAACAAAATCCTCCCTCGCGGCTGATGCAGTTCGTTCTTGATTAACTTGTATGTTATAATGGTATATAGATTACAGTCTTAACAGCTTTTAAAAGAGAAAAAAATGTCAGGCTCCGCTCTAGGTGCTTTCATAAAACTTTAAGTGCCAAGTTTGTTTTTGTTTAGTCTTCCATTCATGTTATTTGACTTCGTTCATTTTCTTTCTTATTATTGTTTTCTTAGGAGGAAGAAGGGTGGTGCACTGGAAGCTGCATTCGAAACCGAAGTTACAACAAAAAATACAATGCAGAATCCAATAATCAACACCCTTTTTCTAGTCGATAAGTGCAAAATTTTCTTCTTATGCTTCGCTCGCTCTGCGCTGATTTAACCTGCCAGTGCTGTCAAGCAAGACCAGCTTTTCAAAAATCATTTTCTTGATGCCCAAATAAGGTCATGCACTAGTAATTTTCAAGCCGCGCAATAAAATGAGCACTGTGCCTGATTGTTCAGATTAAGCTTGTGCAAGCTATCTTAAATAAAAAAGACCAGCTGGTGTTTGAACCACATAAATGTTTGAACCACATAAAAATCAAGCTCAGATGACGAAGCTGTAGATAAGCCTTAATTAAAAATGTGGAGCTTACAATACAAGCAGGAGCATTCGTAAAGGTCGCAAAAATAGCTGTTTTTAATGCCAAATTGGCAACAACAAAACAAAACAAAAAATACAATCATTATGGTTACCTAGAGATAATTCAAGACAAAGGCATGACCTAGAACACATAGCTTCCTTGGCATGACCTCATTGATAAACTAAGGAAGAGGTGGGCCTCTAATTAATTTAAAGCCACATCCGCCGGGTGCATGCATTCTCTATCAAGATACCATTTCAAGCCTTCTTATACGGTGTTACCATTTTGACAGACAGGCCTTTTTTTTCAGTGGTATGTGCAACTCGTATTAAAGTCAGTCAAATTAAACTTTCATAGCAGGTGTCCCTTACATCAGGCGCCTTTGTTTAATATTCTGAATGTTAGATACAACTAGGCCATTATAAATTAATTCTTCAATACCACGTGATTTCAAGGCCCACAAAAAAAGTTAAAAGCATCGCAAAATCTGCCACGACAAAGCCAAGGACTTGTGATAGTTGCAAAATACGCTGCTGCTGCTAGCAAAACTCGTCAGCGTACAGTGTACACAGAAATCTGCAGGCTTAGTTCAACCAGGGGGCGGAAACTTCCTATACCCTTAATGGACGCGCTTTCGCATGGTGATACGCTGTAGCAGCACCACTTCCACCACTGGCGGCTGCAGAGTGTCCTACTAAAAATAATTCACGAACGAAACATTTCTATCATGACGCCCCTAGTGAGGTTAACAAATATAGGGAAAGAATGTGAACCGTGTGGAGGAGAGTTCCGCGATTGTTCTCCTTTCCCACTTAGTATGCCAGCGGAACGTGTTAGTTCTCTTTACATGTCATCTGGATGCTCGGGTGGCACTGCCATTCGTTAATCTTCGTTAACAGTTTTAAATGTTGTAAAGTGGGCAAATGAAAGCTGACCTATTTCTCAAAAGGACGAAACTCGCATAATTGATTGATATGTCGAGTTTAACGTCCCAAAACCACCATTTGACTATGAGAGACGCCATAGTCGAGGGCTCCGGAAATTTCGACCCCCTGGGGTCCTTTGACGTGACCCAAATCTGAGCACACGGGCCTACAACATTTCCGCCTCCATCGAAAATGCAGCTGCCGCAGCCGGGATTCGTCCCCACGACCTGCTGGTCTGCAGCCGAGTGTATTAGCCACTAGACAACCGTGGCAAGGCGGGACGAAACTCGATAAACACAAGTAAAGTTTATTTTTAATAACACGTGCCGTACGAGACATGCACGTATAGTGTGAAGAGTAAATTCACGAAAACGGCTATATTTCATAACTGAAATATCCACAAAATGAGCAAGTGATGATCCAAGAACATCCGAACGCGTGCAAAAATTGTTGTCATTCCCGATCAAGTCGCGTCGTACTTGACTGAGTCACGACTGTCATGACAGCTAACATACTTTTGTTTTCAGATCTGGAGTACCAAACAAAACAGAAGGTCAGGGGAAGATAGAGGCGTGAAGCGATGAAGAAGCGTTGCACAGCGAATGACACAGGAGAATACGTTTTGGGTATTTGACATTTTTTCGTCAAGTCCTTTCCTTTAGGAAGAAATGTTCACTTTTAAACGTTAGCTCCAGCAACATTCCCGGCTCAACTATTCCTCAAAGCATCAGCGAGTCCATTACACGTATTTCATTCACAGTATTAGAAGCAAAAGCCCACAAGTTTCTAACCGGCTACTTGTATTTCTATGAATGGGAAGGAGGGTGTGTTTGCTTCACATTATTTCAACTACATGCCGAAATTATTGGGTGAACGCACTCTGTAGCTGAATCAGCACGCATTCAAGCCTCCCATAAAATGTTTTGAGAGCAGCAGGTGAGCTCTCGTCATCCCGACGGGCTCTCGTCAGGGCTCCGGAAATTTCGACCACCTGGGGTTCTTTAACGCGCACCCAAATCTGGGCACACCTGGTTCAACTTTAACGAACAACATGTGGATCAGAAAAGAACGACAAAAGTCGGCTCCTGCTGAAGCAAAGTGTATAGCTCTAAAATGCGCCCGATGACAGCGAAAGTCTTCGTGA
Source organism: Rhipicephalus annulatus (assembly GCA_013436015.1). Classification (NCBI taxonomy): domain Eukaryota; kingdom Metazoa; phylum Arthropoda; class Arachnida; order Ixodida; family Ixodidae; genus Rhipicephalus; species Rhipicephalus annulatus. The sequence goes on along the minus strand of WOVY01009316.1, from coordinate 197,241 downwards.
ATATAAGTCCCAACGCGTCCACGATGACGTCGATTCATTTCCGCAGTGGAGCAGCTCTCAGTTGAACGGCTGATTCGAACGCACTGGGCTGAACGAATTTCTATTCTGGGATGCCGAGTGAGGCGACAGGACTAGCGGGATTAGCTTGCTTTACCACCCGTTCTTCTTTTTTTTTCCCTGCTGCTAGCCTATCAACTGGAGACGCTACTTCCGTGTTATCAGTTGTCTCCGCGGGACTCCTTTGCCCATTTTCGCCGCTCAGGGCAGCAGGAATATCCAACTCCATCCACCGAAGCTGCGTCGAGTGGCAAGCACTGTTGAATGGGATCCGACGCCGACGAAGGAACACCACTTGGATGCGTGTATGCTAGGTGAACGGAGACAGCCGTGATTTATGCTACCGGCGTGACCACGCGATGAGGTCGACGACGTGCCGACCCTCTATTGGTGCTTTACCTTCGAGAGCGGCTCGTGCGTGCGCCACGCGCTCTAGACCGGATCCTAAGGCAACGCTGTATCTGTTATACCCATGTCGTCCAAGCGCCATGTGCAGCTTCCGCTGGTATCAGGTGGCTGCTTTTTATCTCGCGTGCCGCGAGAACCAAGTAGTTATCCTGAACACCGAGTGGCCACGCGTGCGTTCATTTGCTGCATAAATGCGCTCCTCTGTTGGACTCCGCTATCGAAGAGTGGCACTTCGTTTTCCCGATATCATTTGGTTGAAAACATCATCTAAATATGCGTGCTGTAACAAGAGCTGCGCACTTTATGACCTAATTAGAGAACTTGCCAGAGTGCATTGTGCGCACTCGCATGGGTCCTAACCCCCGTATTCCCAAACATTCCTCGACTTTCACCCTTGACTTGACAAAGTTGCACACTGCGCCGCGCTGCTTGGCTGAAAATGATGCTGCGCTACTCAAGAATAGCAGCAAATTATCACTGATATGCAGTGACTTTTCCTGCTTAGAGATGGCGCTCTCATTGCCTCTCTCAAGTGAAGGTGGATCGTTGAATGAAGGGGTGTTCTAGAATACGGGGGTAAGCCAAACTACCCCTTCAGCTTTGTTGCCTCGAGTTGCCTTCTTATCTCCCAGCGTTATATAATACCGGAACATTAGACGCCATGGCTGTCAGATTGTCTTTGTGATTGTAGATGTTCTTTTTTTGTTTTTATTGATTTGCACTCATTGGATATACAACCGGCAAATTGGCGTGCTCTGCGTACTGCTACATGCCCCCCCCCCCCCCCCACCCGATGGAATCTGGTACAATTTTAGATCGTCCAGTATAGATTCGATGCGAGTCCTGTGTAACGAGTGCTTGTACAATTCGTCGATACTCACAATATATTTATTTTCTTTTTCGCATACCACTGCTGCAATACAACCATAAAGAGATTAGCGAAAATAATTTGCGTGCATTACAGATCACAGAAGGCCACACGTGTACTCGCCAGACGCAGTTTCGACATGCTATTGTGTTCTGCAAGAGCGCAGTCCACGATTGCAGTGCACTGAAAGAAGAGAGAGAACGAGGGAGTACAATGACAGGCATCTTTCTGCACAGTTAAGTGACCGCGATGTTTTTCCCAGCAGTGGGTCGCGCGGGCTTAATTACTGCCCTCCGCGGCCTCGTTTTCTCCGAGGGCGGAGTGCAATGACGCCTGTGCACAATGAGCACCGATAAGGAAGGATGCTCTATGTACTGTCTATGGAAACAATGCTCTCTTCAGAAACTGAAGCCGAGGCACCATGTGCTGGTACGCAATAGGTGTTTGGTTCTCGTGTTTAAAAAAATGCATGCCTGCGTGGAAGGCACAGCACAGTTACACCGAAAGCTAGAAGAGCGGTGTTTCAGAGCCTTTTCTAAGCACTCATGGATAACTGCTGAAAGCATACTTGCAGGGTACCCATTATGGCATTATAATTATTAATTTCTGGGTAGTCAACGTAGTCAACCATCATTCGCTTTGCTATTTTTTTTCATTCTTCTGAGATGCGTTGTATCCGCTAAACACCTGCAAGGAATTTTGTGTCAATTGTTCATACAGTGGCTGACGAAGATGAGAAATCCTGCCTGAACTAGGTATGCGCCATAGTAAATAGCTGATCAAAAACAAGCTTTTGTAATGGGTTGGTGCATTAGACAACCCACTCGTTACGCTATTCACATTGTGTGACGCCTCGTTTTTCTTTTGCTGTTCTAAAACGCTTTATTACCTATGTTAACGCGATTGCTTACCCGACATCTAGCAACAAGTCCCAAGCATCGGCATGACTCAGTTGTAGATTACTGGGCTAGCATGACGTTGACTCGGGTTCGAGGTACACTGTGTCCTTGGTACTAGGTGTTTTGTTTTTTTTATTTCGCGATAGTGGTTACGGACACCAGTGGCGATGGCGGACAACTATGGGGCCGTGCGTAAATAGTTTTGATCTAACAACACCTTTCGCAGTAAAAGTGGTGTCAAAAGTTTTTGATATCACTAGAAGAAGATCCACTTAACGATATGCAACAGTGGTGTCCCATTCTATGCTGCTTAATCGCAAATGATGTGTGAGCAAGAAATCACACAATAGGTTTACATGTACTGACAAATAAAATTAGCCCCCGCCGCGGTGGTCTAGTGGCTAAGGTACTCGGCTGCTGACCCGCAGGTCGCGGGTTCAAATCCCGGCTGCGGCGGCTGCATTTCCGATGGAGGCGGAAATGTTGTAGGCCCGTGTACTCAGCTTTGGGTGCACGTTAAAGAACCCCAGGTGGTCAAAATTTCCGGAGCCCTCCACTACGGCGTCTCTCATAATCAGAAGTGGTTTTGGGACGTTAAACCCACAAATCAATCAATCAATCAAAATTTCCGGAGCCCTTCACTACGGCGTCTCTCATAATCATATGGTGGTTTTGGGACGTTAAGCCCCGCATATCAATCAATCAATCAATCAACAAATTAGATTAGCCTACTTTGCCAAAAAAGAGGATCCAGAAAAAACATAAATGCAAAATACTCGCAACGCACGTCTCCTCGAAGTACTCAAAGGCGTAAGCTCGTTGGGATGTCAAAAATTTTAACGACGTATGATTGGTAGTTTATTATAATTGCGTTGTACTATATATGAGTAAGACATGACTCATTAATTTCGTGAGTCATCACAAAGAAAAATTGATGGCATCACGTTGAGGTACGTGCACTGTGTTTTCGATGCCAAAATTTAGGAAATCATATTATTATATTATTATTATTATTATTATTATTATTATTATTATTATATTATTATTATTATTATTATTATTATTATTATTATTATTATTATTGTTGTTGTTGTTCCCTACTGCTTTATCATTTTAACTGCGTATAGATAGAGCATCAGTCATAAAACTATGAACCCACGGTATGTCAGTTTTTGATCAATAAACGTAGAGAAAGAGAGGTTGATGCCATTGCGTGGCGCCGGTTAATGCTATTCACTTGGGCAAAGCTTTCACCGCAGTGTAGAAGACCCGCGTAAAGCTATGCAAAGGTACATTGTGCATTCCTAACACACCCAATCCAAGTTCTTCAACTGAGAAATCATCCACATAACACAAAAGTTGACAAAACGAGTATTCTCACCTTGAAAACGGCCACGCGAAATAAATTATTGAACTTCCACTAAGCCGGGAAAGGCTTGAAACAGCGAATTTTAACAATCCTGAAGACTAATTTGGTTGCTTCTAAGTTATCTAAGTAGTGCAGATTCTTTCTAGGTTTCTCCGAGGTCATTCATAGGCTTTGGATACGTGATGCTGACTTGTTTCTGCGTTGATTCTAAGCTCAGAGAGGTTAGGGTCAAACGACAGGCTGTCACAGACACGACACGGATGTTCAAACTGCAGAGACAGATCCTCGCACTTGAACCAAACATTCGCGCCCGTCTTAGGTTTAAGGGTACATTGTCGTAGGCGTGGTTCTTCCATCACTTCATGGTCTTCTCGCCACTGCCTTTGCTTTTCTCGTTCCCTAGTATTTCTGTCGCTCTACGTGCTCGGGGTCTTCGGCTCACCGCCGCCTCTTCGCAACTGCTGTTGGGCTAATGACGTGCCTTCTTCATTTTAGTTGACCAGAGGTGAATTGTAAAACTTGGCCGATTTGTGTGACACATACCAGTTGCTGGTGATAATTGTTTGGGTTCTCTGAACAAGCAACCGTTTCCTGCACAGATTCGCTGTTAAAACAAAAGTTTGCTAAGATTTTCTCCTAGCCACACTCGTCACTTAAGAATAGTCTTTGAATTCCGCGCTGTAACCGCAACAGTTTTGGCTTCACAAGAAATTCTCGGCTAAAACGAAAATACGAGAGCCGTGTAGCAAATAATTCTGGCTGCAGGCAATGCAAACAAATTTTTTGATTCCTGTAAAACTTTAACAGCTTGGCGTGTAGCATTGCTTTAAACAATTTTTAACGCCCATCGGGCCAAAAACTTTACTATTGATTGGAACCATTTATCTAAACAAATTATTTTTTGTAAACGTTATTTTTCAGGAGCTCTGAAGTGGTTCTAAGAGAGGGAAAAGAAGAGAAAAGTGAGCCCCGTAACTGTCCGCATCAGGGTGCGAAACCTCAACAGTAGCTCACAAGGGATAGGGTAAGGAGGAATTAAAAGTATAGGATTTAAGGTATAGAGAGAGATATATATATATGCGCTGGGACAGCGAGTGAGGACATATGAGGGGATAGGAGAGATATGAAAGATGAAAACACGGTCGCAGGAGCCCGAGGAAGCTTTATAATATTTAGTATGCAGAATGATGCATTCTGTCTTTTCAGCTTCTTCACATAAGGCCGTAGGACTGTAGATGTTCTTATTATTTACAAGAAGGTCTTCTTGTAGGCCGTGCCTAGCCGAAGCCTACGAATGAGTCTTTCTACAGATCGGCTATTTTTTCTTTTATCAAAATATGAACTTCTACGCCTGGATCAATGCTACATAACTGAGAGTTCCATGTACCATTTGCAAACAAAGTTTTTTTGTGAAAGCGGCAGCACAGCGTATTTACTAGCACATGACTTGTCGCTAGAGGTGGTAGTGATGAATTATTATCCTGATGCCCTGCATATGTCATGTGATCCATCAGCTGTTCCATTCTCCATAATTTCACAGTGACGTGGTACCAACTGGAAAATTATGCTGTGATTTTACTCTCTCTCTATGGCGTATGTATTCTCTGTTTCGTGTGTCAGCATATATACCTTTGTTTCCTAAGGTCACTCCTTCAATTCAGATGAAGAAAATGGACTGGTGATTCGCTGGTAACTACTGATCGTAGAGGTCATCACTGCGAACATATGAATCAGAAATCAGGTTGTATTTCATAAAGTTCTGGCGTTGGGGAGTCTGTGAAATGACAGAGTCTAAAACTTTTTGCTCTGATTAAAGGTACAAAGAAGGTCCACATAGAACTTTGCTTCCAACATGATCCCTTAGTAGAGACGTAAATGTTTGTACATATTTTGTGTTGCATAAAAATATGGTAAGGTTATTTGCTTTATTCCAGTTATGAATACACGAATCTTTAGAGCTAATCCCTGAATGGAAGTTAGTATCTAGAATTGCTAGCTGCCATAGGGGATGAGATGCATGCGCTTGAGGCCAGTATACTCCTGCGTGGGCAGTAGGCCTTCGCATCGTACTGTATCTTCAAATATCCGTGCGGCAGTTCTATATCAACCCGATCAGTCAAGAGGATAGTTATACGTGTTGCATTGCCAAATTAAAGAAAATGCCGAGAAATCGCTACGAATATCAAGGCATGGAAGGTTGGTTGACGGAACTCAACAATTACCAGGACACCGGTGCATTGACGCTCATGGTGCTTGCTCCATGACATGTACGAAGGCTCCTGGCCAAAAATATTTGTATTGGTTCTTCTAACTTATGGGATATTGTATATAGAACAGGGGCAGCATAACCTATTTTTGTCTAATGATTGCCGAGTGAACACACAATATAAAGAAGCATGAACTACCCCATTTCACTCCAGCTAATTGACTAAAAATATTGATTAGGAAGTTGACTTTCTCATCTACAGATTTTATCTCTAAAGCCTATGACAACCGTCTGACTTAAGTAACTCCAGAAAAGCTGTGCGACAGCACAAGTTGTAGGCGTTGAGAACCTATATCGATCTTAAATCTGTTTATACATTTTCTTATGAAAGGAGGTATGCAGCTGTTCATTTGCTCTTCAAAGGCTTATTAATTATTGTTATGCCACCTTGGAGTTTTTGTGGACTGCTTGGGTACTCCAGTTTGATACCAATATACACAAGTGTTCTGCATATACAGTATATTTCAAAGTGACAGGCAACACATGCAATAATTTAGACATAACACAATTACATGAAATTTGAAATTGGTCAGAGTACACTACCTTGCAGAACACCTTCACTAATTTTGTGCTCCATGCTTTTGCCGTTAGCAGTTTTATCAAAGGTTTTTCTGGATTTTAAGAATTCCCCAATATTTATTATTGTTCAGCCAAACATTGCCAACTGAATAGAAGCATGTAGCACGTGAACTTGCCTGGTTGTGTCAAAAAGACGCTTCATATTGAGAAATATTGCAATAAGGAATTCATCCCAGCTCATCTGACAACACCTAAAGTAGCATTCATCGTGTATTGATGTCTGCAGAAGCCTGCCATATTTTCTGAGAGTATATTGGTACATACTCTCCTCCACTGAAGCGTAGGGTCAATATCTTTTGTATAAGTGGAGACTCATAGTGATTACTTCATAGTGAATATTTTTATTTCATTAAACGTAAAAATGAACACATTGATCGATTGATTGAATAATTGATTGATTGAATGATTGATTGATTGATTGATTGATTGATTGATTGATTGATTGATGTGTGGGGTTTAACGCCCGAAAACCACCATATGATTATGAGAGACGCCGTAGTGGAGGACTCCGGAAATTTCGACCACCTGGGGTTCTTTAACGTGCACGCAAATCTGAGCACATGGGCCTACAACATTTCCACCTCCATCGGAAATGCGCAAAAATGAACAGTGGCTGTCCTATCATCTAAGAATTAATACTGCCTTCACAGTATTTCTCACCCATTGTGTGTTTTTCTACGTTAAATTATTCTAAGAAGCAATTATGTGTAAAGCAACCAATCAAAATCAAGGTCAATAAAAATGAGTTAATTGCACCTCATCGAAGAAAACAAGGAAACAAGGTAGCGCATATTAAGAACATTTAGTATACACAGGTCCCCATTCATCCGGGATGGGCTGCATTCGGAGGTCTGTTGAGAACAACGACTCTTTTACGAGCCAGAGCTCTCGCGATTCGATATTCCTGTTCCGGACAGGGAGGTAACCCTTGCTGTCACCGAAACGTCACTCGGCAAGTCGAAGGATACGTGCGTGCATGCGTGCGCGGGAGGCTTTTCGAACTGGGCCGTCGTTGCGGAGGAAACACGCTAAACGAGTGGCGTAACAATCGAATGTCGTAGAAGCGAAGAACGGTATCAGATGCACGGAGATGTGCATCGCTGGCAAGCTACATTTACGTCTTATCAGCGGGCTACGGGACAGCCTGCGGGACTCATTACATGCACCGCTTGGGATGGGACTAGAGAGCAACGCGATTTTCCAGGACACCGAGAGCCGGGCTGTGGGAAGCGGAAACGCAGGTAGTTTGAACAACTTTGTGCAGTGGAGAGTTAGTGCTCTCGCTTCCTTGAACAATTCGTTGCGGACCATTTTTATAAGGGCCGGCATTGTAACGCGACAGTGTGAACTGCTTTGAAGCGCTGTGTAGCCAGTCTTCGCGAAGCGTTCCTCAAAAATACTCCTCCGTCACCCGATTCTCTCATAAATGCGGCTTATGCAATGTTTCGATTTCAGCGGGTAAGCGACACCTTGTAACGCTATAAAGCTTGTTGTTCAGACGTTCTGGTTCGGAGCATTAGTTCCCGCGAAGAAAATTAAAAGTAAAGGAAACACAAATTGGCATTTCGGCTGCAGGATTCACGCCCTGTCATTATGAATCATTTGTCTTTTTTTCACGCATTACCTATGTCAGTATGCTCAAACGACCGTGTAAAGTATTATGCGTGCCTTCTTGATGAAAAGAAAAAAAAGGCCTGAAACAGGCAAAAACACAATTTCAAGACATCTTTACAAGACTATCTTCATGTCTTCTTTGTGGGTCTTTGTCAAAGGCCATCGCTTCAAGTAAAAATTACGCGACATGAACCCACCCGATCAACTGTGCATGCTAAATATATGAAAACACTTCGTCTAGAGTACATCCCAACCATGTACCACTATATCTGCATCTTTATGGATACTATGCATTTAACCTTTGTATTGGCTTTCAAAATACAGGTCCATACAGCATTGCCATGCAAGACGTCCTTAAATGAAATATTCCCAGTTAACGTTTTTTACGTATGTGCAGGTGTGTGCGTACGTCGCCTCCTTTTCTCTCACTGTTTTCTTTGTTTACCCTTCTGACTCCCTTTACTCATTCTCCATAGCAGAGTGGCAGTTTGAATTTTCAGTTTCCGGTTAACCTTGTTGCCTTTCGCATAACTTGTATCTCCTTCTCTTTGAAGCATGCGTTTTTTTCTCCACCATGACAAGGCTTCGGGATGCCTGTACAGGTGACACCGTGAGAAAGTGAAGTGTCATCAAAATTTACCTCTGAATTTATTTGCATGTAGGAATGGTATTAAGTTTTTATTACGAGTACCGAGAAAGGACCAGCAAGCACAACTTCGGTATCTGCATATAACGCTGGCTCAGAAGTGTTCAGTGTGCGCCTCTACAGCACACACCTTTTAATGGAAGAGTACGTTATAGAATAGCGCAGCTTCTCTGACACTTTCACTATCCCATTGCAGGGCAGCATACCGGATACTAGAGCGTGATAACTTCTCTGCCTTCCTGTTCTCTGTCTCTTCCTCTCACTCTGATACTAATCAATGTTTTTTGGTCGGTGAAAAACAAAATTAATTATCTGAAATTCATCGATTCTAGAAAGTCTACTCAGACAATTTTTTTTCTAATCCTGCCGAAATATTTGTTCCATGACTATACGTGCATATAGCCTGACTGTCTTTATTTATTTTGACACTGAAGCTGCTCAAGCTCGGCGAAACCCCGACTCGCCTTTGCAAAAACTATCACTAACCGGTGACGTGCTCTTTCTTCGTCCTGTTTCACATCTACTTCGCTCCTGAACACCTGGCCCTGGCGTGCTCTCCTACAGCCCCGATTTGTCCGGCGTGGCATGGAATAACTCGTATGAGCGGGTGTATGAGCGCAGAGGGAAAGAAAGGATGTTATAGAAAGAAAAAGAAAGAAAGACATAGAGAATGCAAGGAAAAAAGAAATAGAGATCGACAGAAGCAGATCCAAGAAAGTGATAAAAAACAGAAACAAAAGAGAAAATAAACAAATAAAAAAGATAGAAATGAGTTGAGATACAAAAAGAAACATGTGAATAAGAAAAAAAGTAAAGAGGAAGAAATCAAAAGAGAGAGAAAGAAACATGCTGTATCAGAGAAAGAGAAACAGAGGAAAAAGAAAGAAAAGTAAAGAGAATCAAGGAAGGCTTTCCCACTTCGCTCATTGCTCCATTCTTGCACCCTTTGTGCAATCTGCGCTTACGTTTCAAGGCGAAATGCACCTAAGTTGAATGTCTTAGATTTCTAGTCAAACGCGGAAATGAACTGTCAGCGTCCCGCGGCGTCAGGGACAACACGAGCGATGCAAGAAATTATCATTACGTGGTGACGGCACCATACGACGTCATCGTGACGTCACAGATAGCCAAAGTTCGTGAATTCATTATGACGTCATTGTGACGTCACGAGACGCAACTTCGCATTATGACGTCATTAGATTACATGGTAGCTTGGTCAAAGATGAGCAGAACGCGGAGGCAATGCGAAATCAGGTGAGGTGTGTTCGAGTCTGCAGGCAGTACTAAACACGCTGGGCGCTGGAGGCTTTCGGATAGTGGAGGGGTAGCATCAATGCAACCGAATAAAAAGAAACAAAAGATAGTTTTTCCTTTCGAGTTATTTTAGGTGAACGCATAAGGGACCATGCGAGTTTTTCTTCCTCACTCTAGGATTTAAAATCGTGGTGATGGTTTCTCGGTATCCTATTTTGAGAGTCAGTAAATACCTGCTTGCTCTAGATTTGGTTGCGCATCAGATGACACCTAAGAGTCAAACGGATGATATGCTGTTCATGTTTGTAATCTATAGCGGAACTTGTAGGGCGCGGCTGTATCAGCTATTTGATTTGCATACAGAGGTACACAAGGAGACAGAGAAAGCAGGGAGAGGGCAAGCTGGCCACTGGAGATGCACGACGCCTGTCTACCCTTCCGGGAAGGGGAAGAGATGGAAGAAAAAAGACATCAGTAGAGAAAGAGGAAAGAAGTTGGAAAGTGGAGAAAAAAGTGACGAAGTCTTGGATAAAGTAAGCACAGAAACACACAAAAAACTACTACAAATGGTTGCCTTGGTTCGTTTGGGCCACATTCAATTGTTCTGCACTGAAATTCAAGAAATTTACAGCCCTTAGTCTGCAAAGCCTGTGGCGTAACCAATGCGGTGTAATATAAGATGCGCAGGTGTTCCACAAGCTGCGCGCAACGAACTGTCGATGTATACCATACCAACAACGAAAAATAAAACACGGTGTACATTGCTTGCCCATCGTATCTTCCTTTTAGTATTAGAAAAGCAGTGATCTGAGCTTCTCGTACGTATTCAAGCAAACATGCTTGGCGTGCAAGTAAAGACATAAGAAACAAGCTAATAAACTACAATTAACTGCAAAGGCCCACCATGTCTTCTGTAAAAGAAAGAAGACACGAAAAGTTATCTACGCAAGCTCTTGTTTTTTCTTCTATAGTTTCGCCCTGTCTCTTCAAAAACAATATCAACGACACACTCAAAATTTCTTTAATAAAAAAATTTTTATGTTTTATTTTCATGGAAGTCCATCACTTTGACTACAATAATGTTATGAGCATCGTTAAAATATTCGACGTTCAAACGGTTCCAGACAATTCCAGCTGTCGCGACATTACGGTGGCGATTGTCAAAAGTGTTAAAAAATATAACCCCTAAATTGTCCTTAAAGATGCCTTTACATTTTTCATTAGAGGCTAAGATTAAGGTGATGAGATGTGAATACTTTGTTAGTCATTACACAATAAATTCCCAAGTAGCGAAGCTAGAGAAAATACAGTTGAAGTCGACAATGTTTACTAGAAATTTAAAAAAGGAAAGTATGTCAACGGAACGTGGATGAAACAGAAGCCTGACGGAGACGAGTACAAAACCCACATTTTTTTATTACACCTTCTGTACTTATTCCTTTATTGTATGTCCTTTTCTGATAAATTTTACGGACATTTCTCCACCACAAATTTAGAGGAGTAAGCCAGACTACTAACATTATTACTCGACTGCTGATCATACTTCGCTTTAGATGCCTCTGTTTTAAGCTGTGTAAACATGCTGAGAGGAATAAAGCTCAAGCTACCATTTCATCAAGTTGACCTCAGGCGCGATGAATAAATGACACGTCAATTAAGCAGAAATGTCAAGCGTCATAGCAACGGGTGTCATCGTGGCACTGAATGGCATCGCACGGTACAACCGTAACGTTAAGCAATCTCCACGACCAATGGAGATTTATAGTTCCCGTTATAATATACTTTGGAAGCGAGTACTATTGTTGGAAAGCAGTGTTCCCATTCATCATGCATTGCATGTTGTGTGTGTTTTGTAATTTGTGTTCCTTTCTATGCCCGCATTCAAGTTTCTTTCTCGGATGCGACTTCTTTTCTGCGTTTGATGTGAGCTGAACTGAATTTCCAGCACTTATTGTGTGGTTTATGTTGTGACCTTTCTATTGAGCTGTACTTAACTGAGCTGTCTTTACGTTCCAGCATGTTTAATGGTATATTTTTTGGGTGATGTGGCGAGTCACTTGTTGCATATAAATAACCTTAAGCCGAACCTAACTCCCTCACTCTTGCCCGCCGCAGCGGTGTAGAGCTCGGCCGCTGACCCTAAGTCCCGGGTTCGATTCGTACCAAGGTGGCCATGTTTTGGCGAAGGCGAAATTGCAGAGGCCCGTGTACTGCTCAGTGAACACCAGGTAGTTGTATTTGCGGAGCCCTCCAGTTAACGGTGCCTCATAGCCATATCGCTGTTCTTGGACGTAGAGCCCCATCTATTGATATTAGCTCCCTCGCTCTTCAAATATTTGTTCTGTAGAGCACTTGCTTGTTCATTTTAGTGCATATATTCTTCCTACTTGATTGAGATTAGGAACCATCACCTGAAAGCAACAACTTCTTATCAAGATTAGCTATCGAGAAAAAAACGTGCGCTGGATGCATAAGAGAACATCAAGTATATCTGAAAATTTCACAGCCACCTTCATTTGACACAATAAAGCAAAAAAGATATATATATATATATATATATATATATATATATATATATATATATATATATATATATATATATATATATGTGTGTGTGTGTGTGTGTGTGTGGTGTGTGTGTGTGTGTGTGTGTGTGTGTGTGTGTGTGTGTGTGTGTGTGTGTGTGTGTGTGTGTGTGTGTGAAAGTGACTGGGAGGGATAAGGAGAAAGACATTTACGGCTACACCAAAAGGAAACGCTAATCACTAACCAGGCAGGGGCAAGCTTTCGTAACATGAGTTGATTTCGCTCAATATAACGCCTTGAAGAACTTGCCTTCATCTCAAAAAATGACAGCATACGAGCCATTCGTGGAACGATTCGCGTATTAGCTGCTCTCAATATATAGTTGTCGTTGATCACCCTCACTTCTTTACTCAGAACGCAAAAACCATCGTGCTTATTTTCCCGAGTCGGCAGATCATGCAACGAATGATTACAGTGACACACAATGTCCAACTATGTATACAGGCTGCTGTGCCTGTCGTGAGGCAACAATTAAAAAGGGATAATCGACGTGGCAATCCACGCATGATTGGAGGCTTCGCGGGTCTTTTTCTACCCCTGGTTAAGATGCTACAGACGATTTTGCGAAATTATGAGAGTCGGACGTGCGTGCGTTTTCTCATCAGCGCCTTCCAAGCGCAGCGAGGTGCTGTAAACATGCCGCAGGCGCTCAGCAGCTGCACTGCAGAATACCATCGCCAGCGTCGAGGAAATAAAACAGCTACAGTGGGTTGGGTCGCTTCCGAGAGAAAGGCATCTGTTCTGACCTGAAAACATGGGCCACAGACATTTACGACACTGGAACCGAGAAAAATAAAAAGAAAGGAACCTACCACGGAAGCGCTGACGAGTATCTCATTCCATTATTTGTTTCTTTCCTTCTCCTTCCGGGGACGATAAATAAAATTCGACGCACCTTCAGCTGCAGTGGGTACCCTTGCTTGCAAACACCACCTGGTAAGAAGCAGCTACAGACCTTGGGGAAAGGATTTGTTTCGTAACGAAGATCATAAACTTCCGTGCAGCGACGAGAGAACACGCAAGCAATGTATCGTCTTGTTGTGTTGAAGCTATCAAAGATACCGATCGAGCAGTTAACAAACGTCTGCTGGCGAGAAGCCGTGGTGGCGGAAGGGAAAGCAGCCGCAAGCCTTATTACCTCACAAGTCATTGCCGTGGCGTGCAGCCGCGGAAATGCTCTCTTCTAAGCGGGGAGGCCGAAAACGTGCGCACGTCAAGCACACACGTGACGCCCCCCTCTTGCCCAAGGTTTCGTAGACGCCACATTTCGCCCAGACACCGTCTGAGAGTACCAGACAGCGCGTTCAAGGCAAAGTGTGCCGTGGTGGTTCAGCCGCGACCGCTATGGGCCATTCAAAAGTACTTAGTGCGCGCTAAGCGGGCCACAGCATTATGGCACAGGCGTCACGACCCTACTACACCAGTATCATTTAGCGAGACCTTCTAGGTTATTCATACGAGACTCTCTTTAGTATTGACTTGGCGTTGTTAATTTCCCTTTCGTAGCTATTTGTTTCACCATTATTTCATGAGTATTTTTTACTCTCTGTGCAGATGCTGCTGAAGCACCGCCCTTTTCTTTTTTCAGCTCAAAAGGCAGTCAAAGCCCTTTTGCCCTTTTTGAGGACTACGGGCCTATGTGAACGCCTTTAACCTCTGTGTTGTGCCACCACTGCATAGGCGTCAGCCCATTGACTGACATTTATTTTGTCTCTTTCTCTTCTTTTCCCTCTCTCTTTCTGTCATCCCTATATTCCTCTTTCCCATTCCCGCAGCGTAGGGTAGCAAGCAGGGCATGTGCCTGGTTAACTTTCCTGCCTTCGCTCTTGTTAATTTTCCTTCCATTTTTCTTTCTGCAAAGGAAGATAAAGCGGAACTACGAGGGCATAGCATATCATAAATAGATGCAACCTTCTTTTAAACAAACATTAGACCTCGCAAAGGACCAAGTAAAATGCAGGATAAAATAACCAAACAGCTTAGCCACTGTTATCTGCATACCTTGAATGCTAAACTGTTCTTATTTGCCGCATAGTTAGGAAAATGTACACAGATTTCAATTGTGGTAATCTACGTAGACCAACAAGTTTTCTCGAATCAAAAATAGTAAAACTATTCTACATACATACATACATACATACATACATACATACATACATACATACATACATACATACATACATACATACATACATACATACATACATACATACATACATACATACATACATACAAGAACGCTCAGAAGCAGTTGAGAGCAGAGATGCCCTACTACTACTACTAATAATAATAATAATAATAATAATAATAATAATAATAATATCTGGGGTTTAATGTCTCAAAAACACGATACGATTATGGGGGATGCCATAAAAAAGGCTCCGGAAATTTCGATGATCTGGCGTTCTTGAACGTCCACTCACCTCGCCTTAGTACACGGAATAATGATAATGTCACTCTTCCTGATTTCGTGTTCGTTCTGCTTTAATTAGACCACGTGTTCGATGACTGCCAATGAAATAATAGTCAGTGCAGGTATTTACGCAATGGATTTTGCACGAATTAGAAATTTATAACTGCAAGCGTACTAATGACAAACATTTGTGAGGGTGGGGCGGTAGCGGAGCGGAAAGAGTGAGCAAGAAGTGCAAAATTACGTTCTTTCCATGCATAAATGTGGCAGGTACATAAATACGAAAATACATCCCAAAAGAGGCTAATTATCAAGAAAAAAGTTACTGTAGGAATACTAAAGGCCAACTATAAATCAACAACTACAGACCAGCTATTAGTGAGCGAGGCTTGAAGCTGTATTGCTATGCTGCGCCACAAAGTATCTATACCAACCGTAATATCGAGCTCACAGAGACGCTTTTTTGTGATTTCTATATCTATAAGTCCGTGCAAATGGTTCCCCCAAAATGTTGAAGAATAAACGTCACTGTATTTTTTTACAGCAATCTGTAAGAAGCGCTAGCGACATGTCTTCTTCAACTCTATTGTTGATCACTTAAGGTCCCAGCCTTCCTAAGAAACTAGGACATCGAGACAAAGAAATCGACAGAAGGCCTAGGATTCCTTGCCTGTGTGCTGCGATCATAATTTCTGACAAAGATCAAGCTCCTAGGTTAGTTTCGATGTTCTTCCTATTCAATACGTAATAAACATGAGCTCTAACATTGCATATGCAGCAATGTCACGCTCCTGAGATAACTGTTACATCCTTGAGGAAAAGTATAGATACTACTATGCAAAAAACGCCATCATCATTGTACAAACTCTAAATATCTGCTAGACTAAATTAACAATGCAGTACGCTAGCTTCTGATTTGTCACAACCGGGTGAACAGAAACTCATCATAGTAATCATACCAATTGTCTCTAATTAGTCAAATGTCAAATGAAACTGAGTATATTTGTCGGCTACAACAAGAAAAAAAGCAGACCAGTGGCACGAGTTGAGCTTACATGCCAAACCCACAGAAGCCGTAAAAGTTACTAAATGGATAGTTATTATCCAACAAAGAGAAAGTAAATACAAATCAGGAAGGTTATCCAGCTACGTCGTGGAAAGATATCAACACATCGTCTGCTACCCTGGAACGAGGAAGGGTAGAATAGTAGTTGGAAACAGGGCGCACCATTATCTGCAGGGCTAGTTATGGTGCCAGAAACACTGTCGTAACGCTGTTTTTGCTGATGCGTCTGTATGAATTACTCTAGCAATTGCGCAGGCCACTCTCAATAGATTCGCCACATAGCTGTTCAAAATATGACTCCATATTCCTTTGAATAAGTTTCTTACTATCAAATTGTGGTCGCTCGAAAGCTTCTCTGCATGCCGAAAATTTCTATAAATTATGGTGTTTAACGAGATTGCGATATTAGGCTGTAAAATAATCATAGCCATTCGCCATACTTTTCAAATAGCATGTGTGGTATCCACTTGTGCTTCCATACCTTTCTTTACAACACCAAATACCTGTGCACGAAAGAGGCAAAAGGCTGCGTGTATATAAGTGCTTCAACCGGCCTTGTAAGGACTGCAAGCGTCTCTTGTGGTCGCTGAAAAGGCAGCTGCCACCACGAACTAAAGTAGTTTCGACCCTATACCTTCTGGTTACAGGTACATTCAAAACCTTTTTTTGTTTTCTTTCGGTTATTTCAACCCTTAAATAAACCAAAAGGTTTAACTGTCCAACCTTCACTTGCCGGAGGCGGTCCTTTTCACAACTACAGTGTGAAGACGCCAGCATGTCGGCACCTCAACGTGTAGACCAAAAGATACAGCCCAGCAAGAATCATACATGCACAATTTGACAAGAAAATTGCACTCTATCAAGACGGATGTCTTGTGCGTCGCTTCCGCAAATGAACCCGTGGAAAGGTGTGCATTTCTTCTTCTAGCTGTTCGCCCAGGCCAAGCATTCTTCCTTCCGCACCCTTCACGCATACATGATGATATATATATATATATATATATATATATATATATATATATATATATATATATATATATATATATATATATATATATATATATATATATATATATATATATAACCTTACATGTAAAAACTGTGTGGTTTTGTTATTCGAGTCGCTTTATACAGTTGCGAAAAATATCGTGCAAATAGGACAAACTGCTCTAGTGTACTTGATGCGTCGCTGACTGCACTTTTTTCTTCCGTATAATGACGCTTTGAAGCAGGTGAAATAGCAACAGGGGAAGTAAGAACGGGAAAATTTCGAAACAATGGGGCCTCATTGTGCTCAAGCAGCCGCCAAATTTCTACATGTGCGAACGCCGCGGCATCATGATAATATATTTCTTCTATCAAGCTCGATAAACTTAATTAACCGTTCTTAGACTCATTTGCTAATGTATATAACCTTCAATTGAGGCACTTTTCTTACTCAGGGTAATTTTGCTTTAAACCAACCAATGCCGTGCCATAAAACTATCACAAAAGAAGGAACAGGTTCTTAAAGCAAAGCATAAAAGCGACCGGAAAACACATTTCCAGCTACAACTGCACAAGTTACTACGTTAAATCTGTGGTCTTACAATGAAACACACTGGAGGTCGTCAAACTTAATACACTCCGACAGTTATTTTTATACTATGATCAGTGACAGAAATAAGGGCTTGAAATTAACTCATTGTGGCTTATGATCGCATAGCAATAGCTTAGTAGAAGATTCAAAGACTTAGTAGTATATGCAAATCAGTCTAGCCCGTATCAAATTATTAGCGAATGAAAAATCTCGTTAAATTTTAATGTTTCTGCTAGAGACCCGGCTATTCTGTAAGTAAGGATGGTACGCAGCAATTCTTTTCGGGGGGGGGGGGGGGTGCACCACCTTGATCTGAAGTGGGCGCCTGACAGAGAAATGTGGTAGAGTGTCATTTTGGGCTGTATATGCTATGGCGAAAAATAGTCAGGGGGGAGGGGTCGCACCGGTCTGGTGTGGCACCCCCTTGCTACTTCACTACTGTGAGTAGACTCTCTCTCTCTCTCTCTCTCTCTGAGCGTCTACACTTTGAGCCAACCTGCACAAAGTTGTCGCACGTGGTATTTGCACTTCGCCATTAGCATCCTGCGATTATGTAACAGATAATGTGGCACATGAAAATGTGGCACGCGTGTGGGCCACACTAGTACATTTTAGTAACAATTTTTCTTTGATGTTCGCATTAAAATACGCGCGCTTTCTTAAGGAGCTACGCAGCGTTTATGTGGTCATAAACTGGGTTACAATGATCCCTACAGTGAAACCACGTTAGATGGTAATTTAAGTTTTTATTCATGCAGTGGTCTTTTCTTAACTGTGGTGGTTATGAAATGCACCGTAATGAGAGCCTTGAAATAATTTTTAAGCCCCTGAAATATTTATTTGCCACAAAAACCTCAATGAATAAGTGTTTTTTTTTTCCTTCTTGAGCAGTCATCTTTCACTTCACTTTCTTCTCAAAAACTCGAACTTGGTTACGAAACATTGAGCTATCTGCTTGATAAGAGCTGTCGCACTGCAAAATAATAAAGAAATAAATCACGGTTGCCTTTTTCTCACTCAAAAACGTGGTTAAAAAGTAAATTTGTATCCATCGCTCCACATAAACAAAGAAAAAGAGCCCAAAAGTTCTCCCCTAATTTTCAGTTGTCCTCTATATCATGCCTGGCGGAATGAAAGAATGTGTAGATGCAGGACTGTGTTACTATGAAACAATAGCACACGCGCCAAATACTTAGCACATCACACAAGCTTCAGCGTTTTCCCAGTCGAGGTCATTGGTCGCAGGCACCCTTTGTTGCACAACCTGCTCTTTGCCGGTACAAGCGGACTGGTTAGCATATTAGATGCGGAAGCATCTTATACTCGCGCCTTGTAGTGCGCCGTCCGCACCGCTTCTCGAACATTCGACAGCTGACGCGCGCGCATGCGCCGTCGCCCACCATCTGTGCCGCGCGCGCTTCTCCTTCGAGAACATTCGACAGCTGACAGCGCATGCGCCGTCGCCATCTGTGCCGCGCGCGCGCTTCTCCTTCGAGAACATTCGACAGCTGACAGCGCATGCGCCGTCGCGCTGTATATATACTCAAGGTCGGCGCTCGCTCGCTCAGTTGCCGCTCGTCCGTTGGTTTGTACTCACTCTTTACTTAACCGACCACAAAGCCATCGTCCTCAAAGTTCGTCGCAATAAATAAACACCGCCCTTTCGCATACGTGCCGTACGTGTTCACTCATTTAACACCCCATTTCACAACCACGTTAACCAATTTAGCCATCGACCCAAGTAAGTCGCACTTTAACACCCCGTTAACCAATTATATGCTCCGCATCCTCCTCAGTGTTCCCCCGAGGGAAGCTGCGGGCAATTTTTTTTCCAGAGCCGATGCGACGTGACTTAGTTTATGCCTAGCTCGATATTTCTATTGGTCAGGGAACACAGCTGCAATCTTTGTTGTTCTTTGACCAGCTCAGAAATGGCTCTTCAGTTTCTGTTCACAGCGTCACGCGTAATCGAATCAATCTGATCGTAAATAAGTTTATTCAACTTCATCTTTGTTGAAAACGTCACTGTATTCAGAATGAAAAAACACGTTATAATGTGTCTAAACTTGTCATGTGTCCCTCGAACATACGTGAAATTCTTCACAGTAAGGGAACACGCGTCTTCCTGACTTGAGTTTGACCTTAATGTAGCTGTGGTCATGTCCCACGTCAATAACAAATCTCTGAGAGATGACACTAGGGGCTTAATTGATGCCCTTTGCTTTTTCAACTAGTACCAAAATTTCACTTCAAATATTCTTGTGTGAGTTTAAATTTTTTTTCTAACATAGGAGAAATACTATTGAAGAACTTAGGTGTCAAAAACGTAAACATTGTTTCACAAGAGCATGCATCAGGGGTTGAAAAAGCACGGTGCCAAGCGCTGCATGCTAGGGCTCTCAAAGCCCAGTTCACGAGTATCACGAGAATGATGCTCACTTACGCTTGAATTCCCATTTACTGCAATATAATTTTCAGTGCGTGCAAGAGCGTTCTTAAATACACAAAATTTTATTTTTAGGCTGCTACTGCATACGTACAGAAACAAGGGTGTTACCATGAGTTACTCGAGGAGATTGGTGATATTTCTTGAATAAAAGATCTATGAAGCACCTTCAGCGAAATGGCAGTTGCGTGACACCGAGCGCATCATTCTTGATATCAAAACAAACTAGTTAACAAGAAGCTCGCGTTTGCCCGTGTGACAGGGTTATTAATAGTGTACTGCCCTTCAGGGCGTCACGCTATGTAGTGCTCAAAAAACTGACGTTACTTGTGTCAGGCAACGTCACACTCTAGAGAAGTTTCCCTAATGTAATATACTAAGCCACAGTGGGATACTTTAAAGAAGGCTTGCTTGTTTCCTAACATTTCTACAAGACAATCAGTGTTCTTCAGTCACGTGTAGCATGGTGCTTAATATGCTTAAACACAGCGCCACTCAGGAAAGCAAAAAAAGCCAATCATATTTTCTTACGTTACCTGGACACCCTCATCGTACCAGCGATAATGGCACGACATAATTTTGAATTATTTCGAATACTAGTGGGAATTCTGGCATGCGCGCTCATCATTCAAGAATGAAGCAGTGGCAAGGCGGTATTGCCCACCCGAATAAAAGGGGTTTTCTTCATATAAAGCTAACCTTCCAGAATAAATTAGTATCAAAACCTCTCTAATACCCTTACTTGTAGCTACCTCTATAAGTCAAGAGTCAAAGTGTTTCGTCTAGTGGCTGCTTTCAAGCACAATATCCCAAAGAAAACCCAACAGTAAATGAATTTCTTGGGTTTTATGTCCAAGAGAGAGAGAAAGAATAAAATTAGAGAAAGGCAGAAAAGTTCACCAGAATTTGGGTATCCGCTTTGCTGCCCTGCACTAACAGAAGGGAAAGAAAGCCAAGAGCAAAAAAAAATTCGCCCCACATCTGGATGTTTTACAGCAAATGTCGTGGAAATACGATAGTCTTGCGTGTGGAGATAGTGGATAAAACGTTTATTTGATGTTCTGCGCGAGAAAATCGGTGAATTGAATTCTGGAAGCGCTGCGTTAGAGAGTGTCGATCCGCGCAGCGAAGGCGAACGAGCGCAACGAGGCGCGTTAGACACGAGCGCTATCTGGCCGTTATCTTCAAAAAAGAAGGAAGGCGTGCGCGTTCATTGAGAAAGGTGCGTGCCATTCTCGGAGGCGATAACGTGTAGAACGCAAAGCGACTGGCAGGTGCAACCGCCGTGTCGTCTTAGCAAAGCGTTGGAAACACTTGCCTTTTTGAGCATCGCGTTGCACTGTCAGCGCAGAGTGATAAAGGCTACGGTTCATAGAATTACTTATGTGCGCCTTCTCTAGTATAAAGACACGCATACAAAATATCGAAGTGTTGTTGTGCCACCTCAGATATGCGCAAATATTGCTTTTTAATTGACAATCGTACAAGTATGAACGCTGAAAATTGAGCAATATTGGTTGGCGCTGTGGATGGGGTTGGCTGTTTGGGGAATCGTTTGAGGCCGTTTGGGGTATCGTTACGGCAGACAATCAGACAAATGCACAGACAGACAGACCAGTATTTTTCTGTCGAAGTACCCCAAGAAAGACTATCGTCTTTGAAGAAAGAAAGTGGAGGTGCCTATTCAATAGGCCAAAACTTGCGATGCGGCTATGAGGAGTGGCTAAGTGGGGAATACTCATTAGTACTGACCAAGTAGAGATCTTCGTCATGCACCCAAATCTGAGTAGAGTGGCTTTTTCGTGCATTTCATCCTCATGGAAATCATACTGCATCAGCCAGAAATCCAATGCTCATTCTCAAGCTTGGCAGTGTGGTGCCTTAGAATGCACGGCACAACAGTCGAAGTGGACCCATGCCATGACACTATATATATTTTCTCAAATATGTTTTTTCACCGACAAACTAATTGTCCAGCAACCACTTGTTTAAAAGTTCTTAAACTTATAGCTAACTTGAAATTCAAGCTTTAACTTTACTATGCGCTGATGTAATTTAAGTAAAAAAAGTTTTTTTTTTATTTTTTCACACAGACACATCCCACAAACATTTTTCACACAAACATTTTTTTCAGACATATCATTGTTTCTTTTTCTCATAGATTGCGTGCCTTTCGCCAATTAACGTCACTACACACCTTGTGGCAGGAGTATTTCTCATTATCACAGCCCTTACTTCGTTTTCTTCCTTCGAAAAACTAATTGTTTGCACTCTTCTTTAGTCCTCATCACTATCATGCACACCGGCTGTGAACTTAATTACCCGAACTTCACCTTCACACACCACCCACTTTCCTGTCCCTGGTTGGTACGGTTCTGACCACCCCACGTATGCTACGTGATACCTAATAGAGCACAGCTAATCAGCTCATCTGGTGGAATGTAGCCACTGACTGCCGAATTTCATGACTGCATAATTATGCCTTCATTTCTACCTTGGCCACAGTTTTCATAACTTAATTCTCGCAATGTTTTCATATGCGGAATAAAAGGGATGTATTGCTTTGGCCATCGTAAGGATTGATCTAATCGCTAAATCTGTATAGGGTAGCACATTTCATTTGCCACATTATTGACCCTTTTAAAAATGAACAGATGCGAAGAGCAGCGAAGTGCCCGCTTCGGGTGGGCAAAGCATCAGCATATCTTCAATCGTTCGATAAAGTGGTACAGAAACCACCGTCTCGTAATTAGGCGTCCTTGCATCAAGGCTGAATGAATGGCGCATGAAATGCATAATGCAGCCACCAATATGTGACCGTCAAGGTCTTCGGATTTAAGTTGTCACAATGCCGCAAACACCGCCGAGCATCAAAGCCAGGCCCGTCCCGCACACGGTCGGCTTACCGCGTTGCATCCGCAGAGCTAAACCGGAAAGCGTTGTTCGTTCTGCCGGGGTGTAATCTTTGTGTCGCCAAATGAGATCTGTGGCCAACATTGCGGTAAACGCAATAACCGAGCGTGGTTTCACTTGGTAGCATGGCAGTGAAAACGCACGTTTGCCTGCACAGTAATGGTATCTATCGCAAAGAAATAATAGGGGCTCCAACGGCGACGCGCAACTCTCTTTCCTTGAAGCTGCGGACGCCGAAGACGAATCGGGGAACGCCAGGAAACCGTCACTCGAGGCGGCCAACCAAGTGGCGGCGAGGATAAGCCCTTCTCTCCAGCGAAGGAGCGGCCCCGCTCTGCAGCAGGTATAGCGTACGTGCCACCGTGCCTGCTGATATAACTAGCAAAAGCAGAATGCACACACACACAGAGGCACGAACTCCCATAGAGAGGAGGATGAAGAGGAGGGCGACGGCATAAACGGCGAGTTATTTTCCGCAGCTTCCGAGACGACTTTCTCTTTCGCGGCTCTTTTTGCTAATTCGCCGGACCGCGCTTCCTTCCTCCGCGGTCTAAATCAGAACGGTACGATTGGCGGCCAAGCAAAACACAGACACCGTGCGTGGCAGCTCCTCTCTGAAGACAGGTCCTGAGAGAAGGCTCTGGACTCACCGAGGTCGTCCTGTTCCGTCTCCTCTGATGATGCTGCCGCTTTGTGTTTTTGCTACTGGCGCTCCCTTTCAAAGGGTATGGCGCACGATGTCCTGCGCCCCTCCTCCCCCGCGCGCCTGTCCTGACGAACCACGTTTGTGGGACCGTATATAAGGACCTAGCGGCTCGACCCTCAGGCATAACGCAGCTTGCTCCCATCGCAAGACAACCCCGAGCAGCATGAAGTCTACGGTGAGTTCGGGCCTCGCCATCACTCGGGACTGTACGAGGACCGTTGAGACTGGGTGTTGGAGGGTCGGGTGCGCAGAGCTTGGAGCCTTAGGTGTGGGAATGACGCCTAAGGCACCAACATGGGCTGGAACGTGCATGGGGAGTACATGCGTCAAAGAGTGTCAAAGTGTAATCTCGCACAAAACAGTATTCGGAGATTATTAGATGCGGATACATTCGTATATGACGAGAGTACATGGGGAATGCAATTTCATGAAGCCACGGCATCAGTGTGCTAATCCACATTTTAAGAGCACTAAATAGGCACGTTCCCTCCACAAAAACTCAAAAATGTTAAAAAGGCCCAGCCTCAATCTTTGACAGGTTTACCGTAAATGATAGCGGATTTTTATTGTTGCCACAATAACAGTTGCTTAAGAAGGTCACTGTTCTAACACAGTATTATGTGCTGTTTACGGGAGACAAATTGAATATGTGCGTGTTTAATTTCGTGAAAATCAAAATATCTGAACTCGGGGTCAAAAGCTTCAAAGAATCACATTATTTTTTATTAGTATTTTCATGTCCCTGCCATACAACATCGGTTGATCCATATGTTTTCACGAGGGTTGTTCTGTAAAACAGGGATGAGAAATGAGGCTGAGAGATTAGTTCGCATAGTATCATATATACGTGTGTTGATAATACAAATCATCGAACAATGTAGCCGGAAGACACATGTCACAAATAATGAGAGTGTAGACTTTGTAAGGAGCAAATGGTACACAATAAGCAGCACATATCTGACCACGTGTGTTGCTGATTGTTACAAGCTCCTCTTAGCCTTTGTTAATGATCAATGTGCAAATTACACTTGCATTTCATATCAATTACTAAGAGGTTCTAAAGAAGTGTGGAAGTGTGGGGGTGCATAGCATAACCATAGCTAGCTGAGTCTCAAAAAGGGCTCAACAATTCTGCTCAGCTTTCGGCAGTTCTTGTACCTGCTCGGCTTCTCCTATGACTGCAATAACGAACATAAATAAAGAAATGATATTATGTGTATGAAAGAAACATGATTGCCCTATCCTGCTTTAACTAAGCAAAATGTCCCTGCTCAGAAGTATCGTTAAGTACTCCATGCCCACCTATTGTTATCTATGCCTCACAGGACCAACAACATGCTTTAGAGCACCGCAGTGCGTTGAAGTGAAATATTTCTTCTCGATGCAGGCTCTCGTTTGCGGTCTCTTGCTAGTCAACGCCGTTAAAGCTGGCTTCCTCGGTGGAGGTGGAGGTTTTGGAGGTGGCGGATACGGTGGCGGTGGATACGGCGGAGGTGGATATGGTGGCGGCGGCCTCGGTGGAGGTTACGGAGGTGGACACCATGGCGGTGGCGGCTATGGAGGCGGCGGCTATGGAGGCGGCGGCTATGGAGGCGGCGGCTATGGCGGCGGTGGCTACGGCGGTGGAGGTCTTGGTGGCGGAGTCGGCCATACGTCCACGTACCTTGTGCGCACCGTGAGCAGAACGCACGGTGGGGGCGGCTACGGTGGAGGTCTCGGCGGCGGATACGGTGGCGGCCTCGGAGGTTACGGAGGTGGGGGCTACGGCGGCGGAGGCTACGGCGGTGGAGGATACAGTGGCGGTGGATATGGCGGCTACAGTGGTGGCGGATACAGCGGCGGCCTCGGTGGATTCGGAGGCGGTGGCTACAGCGGCGGATCTGGTGGTGCTGCCAAGGTGATCATCATCAAGGGAGGAGGAGGAAGTGGTGGCCTCGGCGGTGGATACGGTGGATACGGCGGACTGGGAGGTATCGGAGGAGCCAGCTATGGCGGTGGTGGATATGGCGGTGGCGGATACGGCGGCGGTGGATACGGTGGCGGTGGTCACCATGGTGGCTGGAACTAAGCGGTAAGACAGCGTTTAGAAGTTTGCTCGCACTCATAAGAGTACCTGGTGTTCCGACTATATGTCAATAACATGACGGAGCCCGTTTCTGGATTAAAACACCTGAAATTTAACTTGGACCCAATTTAGAACTTGAAAGTGTTGCCTTATCGGTTTCCCTGAAACCTGATGAAGCTAATATGTCATTGCGGATAAAGTGGAAGCAATAGTCCGGAAAGTCACCAATATAGTTTTTATGAGCGGCCGAATCTTTTTGACGATGAAATAATACTAATTTTTTTAAATAAGTATATACTATCTTGGTTTAATTGAAAACGCTTTGATGAGCTCAGCTCGTTACATACTTGCATTGAAGTTCCGACACCAGCTATTAGACAACTTTCCGACCTTGAAACAGCACACACTTTGCAAAGAAACAGCTGCTTATTTTATGACTTAGGCGGCAATTTTACAAAAGCTCCACATTAATTTTTGATGTCCCACGCAATTAACACAGAATAAAGAGCACTACTACGTCAACTGCAAAAACTTATAAGCAAGCAATGTTGTGTCAATTTAAGCGGGCATCACAGGTAGCTATAGCAAATAAACACCCAGCCCAGCCATCTTTCTTTCATTGTTAAGAATTTCCAATTGTATCGTTCTATTAAAGAACTACTATTGTTTCAGACTTAGATGGTTATAGTGTCGAACAACAAGTTCTATGAATCACTCTGTGCAGAGAAAACAGTAACCAGGCAGGAAGTTGCAAGATTTCGTTGTTATATTGCCATTGTGACCAGGATAATTTGATTGTGCTTGAAATTTAGTTTGAAATAAAGTGAACCAAATTTGATTCGCTGTTCAGCTTCAGGTGCCGATGTCTACCCTAAATGTTAATTTTCCTTGTTTTTTTCATATTCCAGAAATCAGTGCAGTTCACGGTTTGACACCCATTCCGGCCACAACGTTAACCACGTGGTAGTGGTAGCAGAGGCCACCAATGAAGATGGAGCGGAGCAGACCTCCCCGGCACATCCAACGTGGATTGGTCATTGTGTTGTTGTTTTCGTTGTTGTTCGTTATTGTTGATTCACCATGTCAACAGACTGAGTTCCGCCACATGAAACCTGCAGCTTGCCTCGCATGAAAAATATAGCGGGAGGTGATTCGGGCTTACTTGTCACATGCCAAGATTATTTCAGCCTACTCCGCTGATTTCTTCCATGGCGCTGCTTGTACAGAGAAGTGTGGATTTATTATGAGTTGAATAAAATACTGAAAACAAACTTTTGACTTTGTACACTTTCTCATCCAACAGTTCTTTTGTTCTTCTAAATGATGGCCTGGGAAAGCTGTCCGTTTTAATTCGAAAAATCAGCCCGTATGTCTGTGTTAAACTTTAAATAATAGACTGATCTACTTAGCACAGTTAAAGTTATTCAACATCAACAAGCCAAGAAATGGAGCGTTTTCACGCACTCTAAGGCAGCACTATAGTGTTTGGTATTCCCCTTAACGCCGGGAACCTCATGAACAACTGGTGCTTGAAATTAGAGAGCTTCTCCACCATCTGTTCGACGAATGACATAAAATCACATTTTAGTGACTGCCAAGTCACTGCGGCATATTGGGCAACGAACATGCCGATGCAGCTGCTCGATCAACACACGAAGATGATTTTAAGACTCTATTTCATTCTCAAAGACTGATGCTACAATGAAAATGCAAGAAATTCCTAATGAAGATGTAAGATTCCTGCGGAAAAAAAGAGAACTTACGGCACACGCGACTGCATAGGCTGGACCCGTCTCGTCGACTTCGGCGTCCGTCCGGACTGCGTGGACCTGAGATAACGGTGTTTTGCCAACTGTGGCTTGGTGTCCCTTTCACCAAAAATTTCACCTTCGGAATCGGCATGGAAGACAGTGCTGCTTGCGATTTTTGCAGCAGCGATGAAATGATAGAGCACGTTCTCTGTCACTGCTCTCGTTATAGCGTGCAAAGACGGCAGCTAGCTGCTGCGTTAGCCCACCTTGACGACAGACCTTTGTCAGAACAGTCAGTGCTCGAAAGCCGACATGATCTGTCTCTGCACAGAAAAGAAGTGCAGGCATTATTGAACCATTTGCGTGACAGTGGCCCATTGAGTAGGCTATAGCCTCTCTGCTCTCTTTTTTTTTCTTTTTAGCGCGTCTATTTTGCTATTCGCTTTCTCTCTCATCTTTCTTCCCCATTCCCCTTTCCTTAATGCAGGGTAGCAAACCGGATGCTCCAATTTCTGGTTAACCTCTCTGTCTTTCCTCTATTTTGTTTTCTTTCTAATAATAGAACATCCTACGTGCAGCACATTCATGAAAACTAGGCTATAGTACTAACAAAGTTGATTGCTTGTAGTATTTGCATCTTTTAAAAAGTGTCATAGTATGAATTCACGTGTAGCTCTCTTTTAATACGTACTTTTAATAATGATTTCTGGACTTTTACATGCCAAACCCCCAAATCATTAAAAATCACGCCGCAGGGGGCTACATAGAATTATTTCAATCACCAGTAGTTCCTTAATATGCACTTAAATCTAAGCACGCAGAAGTTCTTATCGTTTCGCTGCATCAAAATTTGGCCGCATGGACCAGCAATAAACACATGCCCTCGAGTTCTAACGGGCTCATAAGTTGGCAAACAATCTAGAGCTCACTCACTCACTCGGGAAATATACCTCGACCCAAGGGCTCACTCAGACTCGCCCTCACCAATGTTTTCCGCAACAAGACTCACTAGAACCAAAACTCACTTTCGATTTGGTGAACCGGACTCACTCGCACTCAAACTCAGCAAAATATTACTCACTTGGACTCACTCAGACTAAAAGTCACCACTCTGAGTCTGAGTTAGTCGACTCGTGAGTCCTTTAGTGGACTATTAGCAGTTTCGTGCAGGGGTGTGAATGCTTTTCGATCTCGCATAATCAGTGCTCTACTTGGTGCTTTCAGTCTCGTATCTTTAAATAGGGGCCGTCAGTGTTTGATATTTCCTACAATTTCTATAGAAAGTGATGACTCACATTAGGTGTTTTTTTACAAGGCCTCATATTGAAGAAAATTGGAGGGGGTGTGTCAAGAAACTTTTTCGCATCCATAACTCATGCATCTGTTGCATTCGTATTTATTTGCGCGTGAACGAAACTGCATTGATGTGTCAGTAGACGTAATTAATATAAACAGGAGCCGACATAAGGGTGATAGCAATGCTGAAGCGGAGTAGATAGGATGAGAGTTCATGAAAACAATATGGAGCTCACTCAGACTCACTCTGTAAACGTCCGCCATCCTTAGAACTCACTCGCACTCACATTCATCAAATATTTCCCTCAACTGGACTTACTCGTACTCAGCCTTACTGAATTTTTTTCTCTATCGTTCTCACTCAGACTCAACCTACGTTACTCATCCGGACTCGTTCAGACTCAGGCTGATGGCTTGATTTGAGTCTGGGTGAGTTTGAGTGAGTCTGAGTCAGTCGATTCATGAGTGAGTTTGCCGACATATACGTACGTGCTAAGCTACCAAGGCATGTCACCTCAGCGTTTATAGACGTTAAGACAACCGCAAATAAGCATTGAAGAATGAGTTAGGCACTTTAACTCTAGAGAGAGCTACACATGATGTAGCTATTCTATGCTTCTCATTTAATTTATTCATCATAAGGCATGACCCAATACTAAATATAAATGAATTTATGTCGAACGGCCGCACGCATATTATCACCACTATTAACCTGCTCTTTTACTACTGCTGAAAAAAAAACTTCGCTAATGATTATATATCTGCCCTGTACTCAGTGAGGAGATTTTGAATTATTCTTACGAACTAATTTCATAAACCCTACTGCTCACTGCTGGCCACGAGCGCATTTGTCATCCATTGATGTTCATTCTATGGATCCCACTGGCATCGGTTATCAGTCCTATGCATAATGTGACAGGCTTATGTGTATTTCTTCTATTATAGTGGATACTGTAACCAGCTGCCCCCTGTTAGTTCTCTCATTCATTCTTTTTTCCTGTCTTTCAGTGTTACGTTTCTCATTCTTCATTAATTTTCAAGCCTACATTTACACCTTGAAACTATGTAGTTTTCTATCAAAGCTATATGACGTAAACATACCACTTTTTTAAAAGAAATAAAGATAGGTGCTCATGTTCTCTAAAATCAATCAGAATGTAATTGTTCTTGTGAGAAAATCTCAAGCGATCCTGATCGAGGATGCATGATCAGTGAAAGCAGCAGCCATTGTTAAAGGGCAATGATGAAATAATATTTTTTATATATGACCAAACTTTTTCTGTCTTGGAAAAAGCTCTGGTGTACAGAAATTCTCTTAATGAAAAAATTCAAAAAATCATGATGCTGGACATTCAGCTCACCAAGGTGATCGACAAAAATCTATTACGCAAAAAAACGTTCTTGTGAGTTCGGCCTTATAGTCCGTACCTGCAAAAAAAAGAAAAATTCTTACACTTGAACTACTAGGAAGAGTTGATAGTGCGTACAAGCCAATTTTACAGTATTGGACATATTAGCAAATGCGGTAGACCAATTGCGAGCACCTCTACAGGAATCAAATATGCAAATTTGCTCCGATACAGATTTCACCGAGAAATATGATCATACGTGGAAAACATCACACAGTCGAACACTTATGTGCACCCGCGACAAACCCGATTTGTAGAACGTCATTTGCAATCACTATAAGCCACCATATTTGCGTATTTCCCTGGAGACGTACTTTAGAGATGTGCGCCTAACAACCATTTCGCTGATGAAATCAGTGACAGAA
Organism: Rhipicephalus annulatus; assembly: GCA_013436015.1. Lineage (NCBI taxonomy): Eukaryota > Metazoa > Arthropoda > Arachnida > Ixodida > Ixodidae > Rhipicephalus > Rhipicephalus annulatus. Next base: position 166,686 of record WOVY01009316.1, on the reverse strand, counting down.
AGTCATAAAAAGAGACTCACTGAAAGAAGATCAGTGAAACACGTCTAGCAATGGCAACGCTAAGCTGCTGTGTTTTCACTCGTAACGTCATCAGGAGGTGAGACTTTTTGTAACGCACAATAAAAAAATAGTAACCACTTCCATTTATCAGCTTCGAACGTACTTTACTAAATTTCCCTCTTGTTCCTACTACCCAGTAGCTAGTAAACCTTCTAAGTATTGCTTTTACTAAACTGGGAGGCTTTGTCAGTGGTCTCAACTAGCTAAATAGTGACCGACCAATGTCGCCAGATGCTTAGTAGATACCGTTTGTATTATGTCGTAATCGGAATAGTCTTGTGATACATTTAGACAAACTTCAATTATATTGATCATGTTGCAATAACACTTTTGTGCTACGCGATCATACACACACGGACAATGATAGACTACAAGATGCTGGACAGAGAACATCTAATATTCTTAAGGTTTCTATGGCTGCTAACCGGTAAGATGGGTGTTATAGCAAAGTAGAGGGCTTAAAGCACCGTCGAACATCTTTTGATTTGCTTGACACACGTCTTGATGATTCTGCGTGTACGCGTGTGTTCTCTCTTTTTTATAGAAATAGAAAATAAACGAAGGAGTTTTTGTCACCATTACTTGGCGACGGCTACCCCTTTCCACTTAATTGGTACAAATAAAAATATGAAAACTAAAGAAAAAAGTCAATAGCATGCATACATATATACAGTCCTACATGGGTGAGAGCAAAAGTTCTCCTATATGGGCAGAACAAACACATAGACGACACGCTCACTTTTAACTTTTGTCCGCTCAGTATTCGTCACAAATCTTCGTTTTCTTCGAAGAACTGTTGCAGCACCTTCACTGCTTTGCCGTTTGTTTTGGATGGCCATGGACCTAGTATCTTATTCAACCCGAATGGTCGCTCAGGAATCTAACTCTCGCTTGCGGTCCGTTCATGCGTCTATTATGTACGGTGGTGTGATGTGTACTCATCATGGTAATTACTTCAGGTAATGAGCCGTTATTATTTGGTGTACCAGGAATATGTCATGCTTTCGTGTTTTTTTAATACACAGGCTAGTGTAACAGAATGAATGTAACATGGCAATAAACACGTCACATATAAGCAAAATAGGCAGAAACACTTAGCTGTTTAATTGTAATTCGCAAGATTCTGTATGGCTTCCGTGTTGCTACTGCCATTGCCAACGACTTAGTAAAAGACCAATCATTCGAGTTAGTGCTATTCACTGCAAACCCTAGTAGCGAGTTCCACGAACGTGCATTTTACTACCCTGACTTACCAAGTGGCTACTGCTTTTCGTGATGTATAAGCGGTTAGTATACCTAGTAGGTGGTTGGCATTGTTAGCAAGAAAAAAATGGTCAGTATATTCAGTAATTAAATAAATTTATTTAGTGATTATGCCGAAGTTTTTCTTCTTTTCCTTTTGATAGAACTGTAAGGTCGTAAACCAATAGAAATAGAATATGGTATCTCAAAATTAACACCAGTCGTCGTGTCTGCAGAACAGTAAACGAGGCCTTTTTTACACCTTTATACCGCAACTGTTCAAGTGAAAATCTGCATAACGATTGTCGCCACGCTTTCTTCTACTTTTATTCAGTAGAGTAAACAATGGCAGAAGAGAAATTGCTGGAATATGTGTGCATATATACATCTTGATGAGCAGCTGTAAAAAATGCGACGACATGGAAGTCACTGTGCACTCTTGGAAGGCACACACAAACCTGCAGTTCTTACGGTTGCTTTCATGCTGCTGGTGCCGTATCGTGTAAAATGTACAGTATTGCGGTAAACAACGATTAATTGGTGATTCAAATAACGTGCTCACGGCTGTTTCGAAAGGTTAACAAATACCAAATTTGGTATCACGTGGCGTGAATAGACGAGGAAGGTAAATGACATGCCCAAAAATGATATGCGTGTCATGTGCAACATGACTATATGCTATGCTCATAGTGCGCTTGCGGCCGTTTCGCTAGCTTCACATATACCAAATTTGTATCACGTGACGTGAATAGACTATGAAGGTATATGACACAGTCCTAACATGATAATCGCGACATGCATGTGATAGTAAACATGACTACATGCTAGGCTCATAGCACGCTTGGGGCCGTTTCCCTAGCTTCAAGTATACCTTTTTTTTACGTGACGTGAATGGACGACGAACACAAATGCCAGGCGCAAACATGACAATGGGGACAAGGAAGTAATGTATGGCATAATTTATGTACGTCTGGTAACGTTGTGCTAATTTTAAGGTGACAAACCAACCTTCCTCATTCGTGCTTCGCATATCATGGATTCCCACTGTGCTTAGAATGTGCCTTTTTTTTTAGAAATTGTACTTTGAGCAGTTTGGACCTCGTCCTGTCCAGCAAGTGCCACACAATAATGATGCCAAGCATATTTACCTATTATTTTTAACTTTTACTGCATTTTAATACTGCCGCATTTGTATCTCTCTGCTCTTGGCTGATGATCGCTTTCACAGTTATCAGTGTACAAACCATAATTTTATTTACTTATGGAAGGAGTATGCTTAGTCCGATCGCATCCACATGGCCCGAAAACCATTGAATAATGTCGGGTCAAAGTGCACGAACGCTTCTAAGTTTATGCAGTGCGCGCAAAGGGGATGTCATGTAAGGACTTTATCTCAGGACATAAATGGTCCCACTAAAATTTCTATTCTCCCATTGGACTTCAGCAAATGATGAAATAAAATGTTGCCATTCTCACTTGGTAAGTGGTAATGGCGCGATGACCTGATTTAAAGTTCCCACTGTTGCATACAAAACACGCGGCACCATTAAACCACAATTTTCATCTTGACGATGCTCTGACAGTTCCAAGGGACCAAAGGCCGTTTTCCTACGCATGCATGTAGTGTTTTGTCACAGGCATATGCTGCTCGTGTGACGTAGTTCCGAATTTACCATTGCACGACACGCACTCGTATTACCAACTTCAGCACAGACCGCAACCATTTGAACCACCTGTGTGCGTTCCAGAATGAGTTATATCCATGGTAATCAAGATTCACTTCCTTTATAATCCTGCCAACGATCTCGATGGCGACTACACCCATCTGATTCTCAGGCAAGGGCAGCTTCAGAATTCATTCCCAGCAGAACTACAGATGTCGATCGGAAGTATTCAGGTGCACTTCTTTCAAAACACTACACTATTAACGACAACCCTTCACCTCCCGTCTGTTGTAGCCCCTTCCCTACTTTCAACAAAACGAAGCTATCCCAACATGCATCGGTATACATACAGCCATCCAAGATCTCATGGTCATCACCTGTGCCACCTAGGAGAATGGTGAGCAGCACCAAACGTATTTTGTCTGTCGCTGGCCCTTCAACGTGAATAACTTGTCCCCCTCTTCTAGATATCGACAAATTAAAGGCGCTATACAATGGCTAGTATGTTAATATTCGTAGCTAGCCATGTGGTTGCTGGCTTATAAACGACAAATAAAAAAAAACAGATGCAACTGCACTACAGTCAACCTAGGAAAATGCTTAGCACGCTCACGCATTGACATTTGCGGGTGGCGAATTGCACTTGTGGCTTCATTTATTGTTGTGTTTTAGTTTTGTTTTGAAGGAAATAAAAAAAACTTTCTTGAACTTTGTGACTTAATGTTGAATTGGTTAGCCTAAAAGATTATGGTGGTGAAGCGCAACCAATAAACGTTCGCTGGTCTTTGTTTCGTTACAGAAGAGCTACAAGCCACAGGAACACACATGAAGCCAGAAGTGCAAAGATTATACAAATCCTTGTACTATATCCATCATTCTTATGCTCGCTGAAGCGTCCATGCGTTCCAGCTCCCATAGACACAAGCGCTAAAGTTCCATCTAGTGTATATATAGGATACTTTATGGACCACACTACATGAGATCTATGAATGGATGGCACAGCCGTTTAAGAGCTACGCACCTAAAAAATTATGACATCTTCACACTATACGTGTCAAGTTTCATGAAAGTGTTGAGTTGAGTGGCCTGCCTTGATTCTTTCTTTTTCTGTTTCTTTTTTTCATTGTTTCTATCTCACTGTTTTTTCCAGCTCTGTTCTACTCTGCTTCTGTCTTTCTGTTTTTCACTCTTTCTATTTTTCTTTTTATTTCTCATTGGATTTTTCTCTCCATCAATTTCTTTTTTTTCTCTTTTGTTTTGTCTTTCTTTTTCTTCTGTTTTTTTCTGTTAGTTTTTGTGTAACTTTCTCTCTCTGTCAATTTCTCTTTGTATAGTTCAGCGTTTCTTAATTTTTATATTTTTGTTCCACAGCCTCTGTACTTGTTTCTTCGCTCATCAGAGTTATTGCATCCCACAGCGGACAAATTGGTACACGTCTTCTGGGAGCGAAGGAGATGATTATGAAGTAGACGAAAAGGAAGAGCAGGACAAAGAGAACGTGTATTGGTTTACGATGATAGCTTTCTGTACGCTCTCCACAGATGATGGTATCCTTAAACATCTCCAGCTGCCAATAAACTGCGAAAGTACGGCATTTGAGGCATAATGCTGATATACCGAGTATAACACTAGTGGAATACTTCAAAAAAATTTCACCCCAAGGCATTAGTTACCTGAGATTATCAGAACAAAATCTTTTGCTAGCATATGGCGAGAGGCACCAGTCTTAGGCGACAACGTTGTCAAAGGCACCGTTGCCGAGAGTAGTGCCTTTTTGACATCATTGTCAAGCGTATAATCTACCGAAAGATAATGTAAACGTTTTCCTATTCAGACGTCCTAATGTCAAGCATAATAGAAGCCCGTCTAAAAATAATAACTGGACTTCACAAAGACACAGCCACCTCGAGGAAGACGACTAACTATACGGCGTAGGTAGCCTGACAGCGGTGAATGGCGAAGTCTCGCTTGGGCGGCACGGCAAACGTCTCCACGCACCCGCACACTGCAATACCGGTTGAAAGCGTGCGAAGGCTAATATTGAAGGCGACGTGAAGGGCAAGGCCTGCGCCGTAAAGGCGACCACTAGGCAAACACAGTGCGTACGACCTACAAGCACAGTCCGACGTCGTTTGTCCGCTTTCTTTATATAGCAACTCTACTGCCTGCAAATGAGACCAAGTTCTTTTCGCACGCATTAGCGACACACTGTTGGCTGCTGTTTGACCACTCGGAGCCACATTTGGTATGTTTCACGATAGCGCAACCTGAAACAGATCCCTTGTTGCCTTTAATGGCTATCGCACTTAGCATAGTTTATTGTTAATGTAAGCGCTTCTCGCAATGTTTATGACTTTCAAACCACAAAGCACTACCAGAGCGAAACCAAACAGATAACTAACAAAGGTATTCCGTTTCATTTCGCAGTACGCTTTCCGAACAAGCGTACTCGCGTAAGCATTGTGAAGCAAGTATTTCTGCAGCTCTTCTTCTGCTTAGCAGTCAGCCGCTAACCCAAGTAGCGTGCATTTTGCAATGTAAATCTACAAATGTGCACTCAGTACAAAGGAAAAGTCACGCATGAAAGTATTTTCAGCGGTCACCTACCAATGCTCGTTAAAAAACCTTGCAGCAGTAAGTGGACGTGTTCACATACGTGTAGTAACTCATTTGCAAAATTAATTCAGCATTTATATAGCCTAACAAAGAAAACAAACACGTGGTGAGAGGAAGCGCCGTCAGACATTCCTTAAACGTTTAATATGAAAAATTCGCCACTGTGCAAATTTGCCAATGTGTGCAAATTAACACTCATGCACATGCATGTGTGTTGATTGGAAAACGAGTTGCTGTAATTTCTAAGTTACTGGGCCTTGGTTGATGCCAACAACACCGGACTTTTTAACTTATAAGACATATGAGGCGTTTTTTAATAACTTGTACTTGTCTGTCTGACTTTAAATCACACTTTCATCTAGTACACTAACGCACACACGCAAGCGTAATATGCAGAAAGGTAAAGGAATCTACCCCGTCTTCACACAACATAAAGCTCCTAGTGTACCACAAATTATTAGACAGTGGCCAAATTAACAGCGAAATTTGGCACACAACAAATATTAATGTGAACAAAAATAAATACACTCTCGCAATTACTTTCGAGCCTATGGTATGTTCAAAATACAAGTTATCATTATTCTGTATAGTCAAACCTCGTCATACCAAATCAGCACCTGAACAAAAATTATTTCGCCATATCCCAAATTTGTTGTAACTGTGATGATATATTTGGCCCTAACAAATAAGCAATGTGGCAATTGAAGCATCTCAGATTACCAAAACGTATTATTCTAGGCTTAGAACCCTACTATAATCACTTCAAATTTTAAGTTTTAGTTGACGCGGTGGTGAATCAACTAAATTCATTTTTTACAGCGAAAGCTGTTATGAGATAAAGACTCGGGTCACGCGCTGCCGTAGTTGTCCGCCGCCGCCGCCGGTACCACTACCTCCGCCGGTGTCCGCAACCACATCGCATGAAATTAGGGGGAAAAAAACATATTACCAACGACACAGTGGGGCTCGAACACGATTCGACTGGGTGCCAGTCCAGTATTCTACGACTGAGCCACGCCGGGTTTCTTTTGTTCAATGCATGAAATCATCACTAGTAATTGTGCACTACACACAACATACTTCTTCGGAAGTCTGGCTTACACACACTAGCATTCAGAAGGGGAAGCCACTCCGGAACGGGGTCAAAAGTCTCAACAACACTGCGCACTTGAGCAGCTCCTTCTCGGAAGACAGATCTCGTCGACCGTGGTGGCTCAGCGTGTCTATCGATCATGCAACTTTTCCATACAGAATAAAGCTCCAGCAACATAAACAGATCGTATGAAGTATCATCAGTCAGGCTATTTTTGAAAGGGAAGAACCTAATACCTTGAGCTGTAATTGGAAGTTCTGTTCTTATTGTTCTTTTTAGAATGTTCCAAAAATAAAATGCGTAACTACAATGAATGAAACAATCTATATCGACTCAGGCTGGTTGCAGAGCCTACAATTCACTGTCCAGGGCACATATATTGATTTTTCATTCAGCCACGTTTTAACACAGGAGATATCCACATTCTACGTACACGAAATGATACATCGTTACCATACAAAAACGAATATGGCATTCGATAAATGGGTTCAGTGAAAGGTTCTTCACAAGTTCAGCAGGTTAACTTTGTTCTGTCAATAGTATGCAAACCCAATACAAAAGCTTCTTCTTGTTCAACTATTAACTGTGGCGCATACCCACTTCAGGCACAATTCCTTTATCGTTGGCAGCCACTGCATGAACAATTTGCACTAAATTTCTTGCAAGTGTTTAGCGGATACCACGATTCTCAGAAGAATGACGAAAAATATCATAGCAAATGTCAGCCTACTGCACGAAATTGTTTTTAATAATGCCGTAGTAGGTATCAAGCAACTGTGCTTGCAATAGTTACCCTAATGAGTGTTTAGAAAATGCTCTGAAAGGCCACTCGTCTAGCTTTCGCTGTGACTGTGCTGCGCCTTCCGCGCAGGCCTGGTGTATTTTTTGCTCTAGCTGACCAAATTTTCCCAATTTCCCAATGTCTTGAAACGATCAAACAATATATACAAGTGAATTGTATTGCAACATTTATTCTTGCTTCTTAGACAGCTTTCAAGTTTTGAGTCTCACGTGAACTACATATTTCTTTGTTACCAGCCTATATCGCAGTGGTTGTCGCCTTTTGGGCTTCGTTAAGAAAAGAATACATCTCATTGAAATGGAGCGTGACGAATCAAAGTTTGCGTTCAGATCTCTATAGACGATAATGCACTGTATAAGTGTCGGTTATAACAAGGCTCAACTGTTCTGCTAAGCCACTGCTTATTTAGCAGTGCGTTTTTTTTTTTAATGTTGACTTTTGTCCACAATCGTGGTTCGCTGAATCATGATGAAAGTGGAAATTCTGCGAATTTCGTACCTCTTCACTGCCATTTTGTAAACGGGCTCCCGATCACATTGAAGTTGCTTTGGAGCACCTTTTTGACTTGTATATTCTCTTTTTGACAAAATAAAACTGAATATGTAATGATGAAGTCTTCGGGGCATACTTCAAATGATTGATTCATAGCAACCTTTGAAGGTAGTAGGAATGCTCTGTCGGATATACTTCAAGTGGTCTTGGTGCCTCACATCCGCGAAACCTGCAAACTCATTAGTATGTTGATGAGAATTGACTAATGCAAATTTATGTATTTATTTATTTGTACCTCAAGAGTCCCGAGGAACATTACATGAGGGGTGGGCCTCAGAAGTAAAAAATAAAACAAAGAATAAATACAATATAACATTAAACAGAAAAATACGAAATGTAGAGACAAACGGCGGCAATGGGAAAAAGATAAACTATTTAAAAAAGATAAGTCCAAAGACAGCAGTTTCATATATTAAACTATGTATTCACTAGTAGATCGGAAGCGTGCTGCATCGCGAACAAGTGCAACATCTCCACCGATTGGTGCCTATTATACATTTATCTAACTATATCACTGTTTTCATAACGTTAATTTTTGCTTAAGGGTAAAAAAGAACAAGTAAATATTGTGTACCACCATATCGCATACCACTATGAATAAGCAGAACAATATTTATTACAATTTTCTTTTCACTAATACCCCCAAACCACTGATAACATCTCAAAATGCAAGAAAGTTTCAAATGTTAACTAAATACTGCACTGGTAACGCATCAGTAACGGCTGTTCTGAGAAAGTGTGAGAAAAAAGCCTGGCTGAATTTTGCAAAAAAGTCACGCTCTAAGCCGTGGTGAGCTAAAGCTGCAGCCCCCCCCCCCCAAAAAAAAAAAACGCCAGGCGTATACACAAATACGCAGCAACGTCACAGCAAAAGCTCCAAGAGTGGCCTTTCGAGAGCCCGTAGGGAACCTTCAGGGGGCACTTAATAAAAGTACACCTGCCAGGTACCCGCAATGGCATAAATCATCGTAATTATTTCTACATAAAAGTGTTTTGGGTCAGGGTCCACCACTACTTCAGTGACGTAATTCCATCACGAATATGACGTTGACGAAGTGGATGCTAATGGATGAGAAAGTAAGGATCAAAGAAAAGCTCCGCCACCGGGAATCGCACCTTTAAAAACCCCCCCCTTTAAAATTAAAAAAAATTACAGCATATCCACGAAATCAATGATGATATGTGGGGCGAAGCGTCCGTCAATTTGTTTGTGCTTCCGTGACTTGTCTATCCTCCACCACCGAGCCTCTGAATGTGCGCGCGCCTAAAACGCCACTCTTATTGTACTGGAGAGCGCCCCCTGGCCTACAGCGCCGCTGAAGAACACGCGATAGTAGTCGCTCGATCGTCTCTCTCCTTCTGTACGTGTGACATCAGTACCACCCTCTATAGCCGGTTCAAGAAATAACGAGAGGCGGTGACGCACAACGACAACGGCGGGCGCACGAGCCACACCATGAAAACTTTCGCCCCTAAAAAAAAAGTCACAGCTCCGCCGCGGGGGTCCAATGGCTAAGGTACTCGGCTGCTGACCCGCAGGTCGCGGGTTTGAATCCCGGCTGCGGCGGCTGCATTTCCGATGGAGGCGGAAATGTTGTAGGCCCATGTGCTCAGATTTGGGTGTACGCTAAAGAACCCCGGGTGGTCTAAATTTCCGGAGCCCTCCACTGAGGCGTCTCTCATATTCTTATGGTGGTTTTAGGACATTGAAGCCCACATATATATTTAAAAAAGTCACAGCTTTGCCGCAAAGGTGAAGCAATGAACGCGGTAGCAACAAATAGAAAGGCCACGCGCAGAATGGCAAGCAGATCACAACGTGCTCCACGTTTCTCACGCACAAATGACGCACGACGTCACATGTATAAATGACGTACTCACAGGTACCGATCAACCCGATTAAGCATCTCAGTTTTTGCTTCTCTGGGTCTGAAACGCGCGCCCTTTTGGCAAACAGAGGATGTGCAATGATTGCAGTGAGCTTTGTGTGCCCCGTCACTACAACAGAATTGTTCCAAGCCTAACCCCAGCCAATACGTATGATCCATCCAGTGGGAGATAAGAGCGTGCGAGAGATCGTCCACTCACTTCCTCTCCGCAGACCAGAGTACGTGTGAGAGATGAGAGCCGCCGCGCGCTCATTATGCATTATGCCATCTTGCTGATAATGCGGAAAACACGATAATTGCCCCCCCCCCGAGATGCCCGCCAACAACGGTAAGTACAAATAGCTTGCCGCTTGCACGTTCAAGGAGGTACCTCTTGGTGGCTCAGTGGTTGACGCCTCGCATTCACGACGCCCAGGTCCCCTGTTTGGTTCCGCGCGCCGGATCTTTTCTTTCTTGCGTTTATATATATATATATATATATATATATATATATATATATATATATATACGTATATACATATACTCTGCATAACATCGACGCCGACGCCCACGCCAACGGCGAATGCCAGCCGAGAGTGTCCATATAATTGCTATCGCAATAAAACCTATAAATAATAATAATAAATAATTCCGATGTCAGATCCAGATCAGGTTTTTCTGCTCTGAGAGGAGCAATCACATTCCGATGTCAGATAGGGAGCGTGAACTTTGTGTTCTAATGGCGGATTGAGAGCAATTGCAGATCAAGGATTGCTCCGTGGAGCAAGAATTCTTGCTCCACCGAAATCAGCGGATCTGACTGGAAGTTCAAGTGACGTATATTGTGCGCCCGCCCTTAATCCAATCACCTATGGATGTCCTGAAAACGCTTTGCACTCCCTCGCACACTCTCATGCTCCCTCACTAGATTCCCGCTCACCAACAACTCCCGTCTAGACGCGCGCGTTCCAATCGGAGATTTGGTGAGAGCAATCCCGCTCGGATCTGCGCGCTCGATTCGCAATCCTGCCCAGCGCTCGCAATCTGCTATTGGTATTCAACATAAAGTAGCACCAACGACGCCACTTCACCTCTGCGTCCTTTCTCAGCAGCTACAGCGTCCAGCAAGAAATTATGAACACAGGTACACCTACCCCTGGCACTTAGGGGAGGGTAAGCGGGTGCTATGGTGCAAGAATACTTTAGGTGAGCGAACGCCGTGAAGCGAGCGCTTGGTGGGGAGGGGCCGATTATGTTGTCGTTTACAGCATGCGGATAGATGGCTCGGCTGACTGAGGACCGTGGTGGGAACATCGAGCACGTGGGCAACGGTTTCCAAATCTGAGAAAACCGGGTTATCACGCGATAACAACCACGCGACACGCATTAAGTGACTCCGGGAAAGAGGAGGTGATAAGGAAGGAGGCTGACAGTGTGGCAAGGGTGTTGTGGTGACGATAAATGAGCGTCGCTACTTTCCTACGTACAGGGCTTTCCTACACCAAAAGGGAGGGGAGGGGGTGCCGGGGCAAAGCTTGTAGTGCCATCTCACGGGCTCCTCGCACAACATAACATTATCGGGCACCAGATAGTCTCGGCGTTCACTTACCTAAAGTATTCTTACACCGGGACCGGTGCGGTGCCTCCTCCTCGCCGTCGTCATCGTGGAAGCAAAAGAAAACATGTCATCGAGGGCAAAAAAAAAGGCCCTTGCGCTACCAAGGCTACCAAGCACGGGGGTGAGGAAGGGCTTGCACGGCGACATTAATGGCGCTACTTAGGCTATCTATAGGGACCTTACCCTCCTTCGTCCGCGATGATAAGCGCCTGGCGCTTCATCTACTAAACTACCGAGGTACATGAGCGCGTCTTCCCGAGTGCACCTTAAATATCTCACAAATTATTACTCGCACCACGCTCTCGGCTGTTGGGGCTTGGAGGGCCTGGCAGGTGCCGCCGTTTGTGAGCGGTAAACTTTAGTAAGGTGTCAAGACACCTACAAACGCCGATAGCAAATGATTAGGTGACGGCGTAGTTAAAGCATAGCTTCCTAGATTGCACGCAATTTCGGAAGTCATGGTCTAAGCGTATCGATACCAGCGTGAAGCAATTTCAGTGCTGGCATCAGGGATTGCTCTTGAATGTTAAGTTCTTTTGCCTTTGCTTCGTGTTGGCGTGTGATGGCTTGTTGTGGGAGTAATGCAGCTTTCGTAGGTACCAATGGTGCTTCTCCCGCCGCCGACTGCTTCGAGTGCGATAGCATCGACTAGCAAAAGTGCTGCAATAAGCGTCGCAGAAAGGCAGCGATGTCGAGGGGCGAATGTCGTGCCTCAGTTCAAGCTACGAACCTCTGCATCCCATGTGGCTAAAGTGCAGTGTGGTAGTGTTGTATGAGCACAGGCGTAAGTTACCCAATGGGGAATTATACGGTGAGATACTAATAGGGAGCACTCACCGTACCTTTTATCTATCTAATGGACAACTCTTTGAAGAAGTACACATCGAGTACCAGGATTTATTATACACTTGTTGATTACATCTTTGCACGTGATTGACAATAAGCTGTTTTAAGATATAAATTTTAAAAAAATCAGGGTATATCCACGAAAGGGATGATGATGAGTGGGCGAAGCAGTGGAATTGTTCAGTGTTACTCGGTGTTACCATGAATCACCCGAGACGTTGACCACTCACGCATGTAAATGGGTGCCCAGTGGACGAGTGGTGTGCAGTTATATACAATGTTTATTGTTCATAATTGGTATGTTGTGTTGAGTCGTGAATTTAGTTTAGCTTTCATTATTCCTGATTTGTGATATGGGATTTAGCCAGACTTTGGCAAAGACGAGGTCTGGGCACGTTCCCCTGGTGTTTGTTGGTTATTTCCAGTCATACAAAATGCATCATAGAGCATCTCGAGACGTCATGTACTGCACAAGCTAGTCGTTGTACATGATCATCATCGTCATCATCTTCATCGTCCTCAGCATAGGAAGGAAAAAAACTTAACAGAGGCCCTGACGTCACTTGTTGTGAAGTCGTGGTGAAACCAGAAGGCGGCCGTATTGACTGGGCAAATTCTCCTCTCTTGTTTTCATCCGAATGTAATGGTGAATTCCACTGGTACATCCGGAGTGGCCACCGAAATCTTGGAGTGAGCACTCGGAATGTGCCAAACAAGATCTGCGAGTGGAACATGTAAATGCCCCACGTAAGGTCTCTCCGGAAGTTTTTACGCATACGTCACTAAACCGGTACTGGAAACAATTTTCTTTTCTGCTCTCGACGTTTCAATGACAACTGTGTCGCCACTGCAAAGCACGCATTTCCACCGTGCACTTTCGCGGAAATCAGGGCTGCCGCTTTCCACTTTTGGGAATGTAAACAAGAGCACAGGGTTACTAAACTGCATGAAAAAACTCTGAGGGCAACTGAGCTGCCCGACTGTACCGGAAGTGACGGCAACGCATTCTCGGAGTTCCGGCGAAATTCGTCTCTGCAAGACGGAGCACACGGAACGCTCCGTCGCAGAGTTGATTGGTCCGAATCTGCCAGTGGAAAATGCGAACTTTGTCCGAATCCAGCAACGAAACGCGGATTGTCAGCTTTGAAGCAAGAAAGCTTGCTCCCGCTCGACGAGTGGAATTCGCCATGCAGCAGAAGGCGCGACTCTCTCTCCGGCTCGGGAACCACGTGGGCTGTGCAGCGCGCGTGTCGTAATGATCCGAAACCAACGGAATGTGGCTCAATACTCTGGGCCAGCACGACACCTTCAGCGAAATCATTTCTTTCGCCCGGGTGTTAACAGTGAGTAACAGCTCGCTGACAACGAAGCAAGTACAAGAGAACGCGTGCTAGATGCACTGACAACGGCGAGTGTTTTCACGTCATTATTACAGCAACTGTACAGGCTATACGAGCGGTCATGCGCCTTCTTCTATGGTTGCTTTTCGCCACGCGGGCCGACGCAGCGCCCAGCCACTGTGCCTGTGTTCCGCTTGAAAATCACCGGCGTCACCATTCTGCGACCATGGTGAATTTGAGCACAGTGCGAGTGACACTTGCACGTGGTTGCTGTAACGTTGAGGTTACAATGGTGTGGGCTAGTATAAACAGCGGAACGGAAAATGTGTTTTAATATACACATACAAGTTGTTACTGTACATTTACCGAACACGAAACTACGTATGTGCACATGGTCCTCAATGCGTCTTGCTGGGCACAACAGTTTCGTCCGTTGTCACAAGCGGGAGCACTGCGCAACGGTCCCTGACCTCCAATGCGTTCCTCGTCGTTCCGCTTCGTCATGATGCCCAACGCAATTTGGCTGAACACTTCATATGCTTCATCCACGTGATCCGCCGCACGACACATGGATATGCGCTCGTTCAAAGCACTGTTCAGGCCCCGCGGTGGACAAAAGGTTTTGTAAATGGTGCTAGGAGTACAGTAACTGCCAGGAGAACACTGCGTAACCAATAACGCGGCGCAGAGCACTGATATAGTCCGCAACGGCTCAGCACGAGACTTGCGGAGGCAGACATGCCACCGCCAGCCACGGCCGCTCACTGTTAGACCATCTACACTGCGCAACACGTAATCATAGCAACGCCGCCATTGTGCCCAGTGAATATGGCCGTCATGATGTCATTTTTGCCACACTTTTTCACGTAGCGCGCCGGCTGGGCATGCCCTAGCTCTCCTATCTTTCCTTCCTCCGTAGGCCTCAGCCTCATCGTCATGGCGTATAGTGGGTACCTTGCAAGTGGTGTGCCATGATGGTAGAAAGAACACATTACGAAAAACTCGTTTAAAAATACCTTTACGTGGTATTGGTGTGGACTTAACTGTGCCTGTCATTTTGTCTTTCGGAGCTTCCATTCCTGGTTTCTCTAATGCGACAGTGTGCGCGGCCGTCCGGGAATATATTGATGAAACTAATAGGTTGACTAATTAACCAGTTCTGTTATCCTAAAATGTCCACATATATATATATAAGTATAAAATCAGATTATTGCTCTGTTCTAAGGATAAATTTGCTTATGTAAATGTTTGTATACATTACATTTAGCACCACACTTTCCTAGGCTATCGGTAATCTTTCTTTTATACCTCCATTATTCCAAATCTGAACAGTAATTTTTAAAACCACTCGATTCTTGGCCAATCTCCCATAGTGGGTACGCGCCACTATAAGTAGGTGAACAACAACAACAACAACAATGTGTGGTCTGGAAGCGCTTGTTCTTTATCGTCATCAGCATCATTGACGTCGTTATTGTGCTCGGCTATCGCGAACGCCAACGCCGCCAACGGACAAGCCTCGAGCTTCGCCTTTAAAACTTCAGTTAGCAGAACGGTTTATTGATAATTATGGGCATTTGTAATCGCGTGGAGGCGTGCCATCAGGCGACAACGTGGGTTCATTCATGTGAAATGGTGTTATAGCTGTCATGTAGAGCACGAAGGTGGTTGAGGTTTGTTCACATTCATTTTGAGGGCCTATTACTGCGCTAGTAAACACGGACAAAACACAGGGGAAGAAAGGACGCGCACATCCTGTCTTCCCTTGTTTTTTGTGCTCATTCACTAGCGCAATAATAGGCCTCCAAGATGAAGAGCTATGAATAGCTGCCAAACCTCAAAAACGTTGTACGAGCTCTCATATATGGCCACACAATAAGCACTACTCCTGTCAAGACACGCATACTGATTCCTTGGATAGAAAAATCAGCCATGTTTTTTAAAGACGATAATCTTTCTTGGGGACCTTCGACGCAAAAATTTTGGTCTGTCTGTCTGTCTGTCTGTCTGTCTGTCTGTCTGTCTGTCTGTCTGTCTGTCTGTCTGTCTGTCTGTACATTTGTCTGTTTGTCCACCCTTAACGTTACCTTAAAAGGCTAACAGAGTGACCAGAGATACCCCAAACGGCCGACCCCATCCGCAGCGCCCATTAATGTTGCTCAAGATTCAGCGTTCATACTTGTGCGATTGTCATTGGAATAGCAACTATTGCGCATATCTGAGAAACCATAACAACACGTATATATTCTGTATGTGCGTATTTTAATAGAAAATGCCTACATAAGTAATTCTAAGGAGCGTAGCGTTTATCACGCTGCGCTGACGATGCAACGCTTGCTCGAAAAGGCGAGTGTTTTCAACGCTTTGCTAAGACAACACGGTGGTGGCACCTACCCGTCACTTTGCATTCTACGCCTTATCACCTCTGAGAAGGGCGCACACGCCCATCACAGAGCCACGCGCTTCGTTTTCCAAAAAAACTGCCAGATAGCGCTCATGTCTCACGTGTGGCGTGACTTGATGTGCTCGTTCGCCTCCTGCTGCACGTTCCAGGCACTCTAAAGCAGCGCCTCCATGATATCATTTAGCGATGTCTTGTGCAGAACATCAAATAAATGTTTTGTTCACTTTCTCCATTCGAAAGACTATCGTCTTTCGACGACATTTGCAGATTAACATGCAGATACAAGGATTTTTTCTTGTGTTTTATTTTTTTACTAGGAAGTCGCGCACAATGCCATTACTTGTCATTTTCTGGCAGAACTAGGTACCTGCTGCGCACTCTAAGGAATTACGTGCACTTCGTTTGTGCTGTGGTTGATGACGAGGAATAATTATGCCCAGGCTGGCTCATACCTTTTTAATGAGTTGCGCAATAAAAAGTGTGTGACGCCTGGTTATTACATTACCCCACTACTCCACTACATTACTTATTTTTACGCAATTACTTCCTTGACCTCTTCCTTACCAGACCTGATTCCTCTTTGAGCAACAGGAAAGCTACTGACAAACAATAGGGCACATTAAATGGGAGCATGAATAGCATGAAGGTTTCCTACATAATAAATATGAATTTTGCTTCCTCATTTAACCCGTAATATAATAAAATAATGTTCCTGAATGAAAAATGATAATGCTTAAACTACGATACCTTTACTTCTTAAAAATTGCCACGGACAGTTCATTGTTTTACACAAATTACTTCTAATACTGATGAGTTCTCATTTAAAGTGACGTACGCAACACAACTGCTATATCAAACTCCTTTTATCTTAACACGAAAATAGCGAGGGCCTCCGAGCCTTTGCATGGCTTGACGCATACATGGGCCTAAGCGGCAAGCGTTAATAGCTTGTGGCGTTTTATGTGCAGAAACCGCGACACGAATATGAGGCATGCCGTTGAATGGGCAACTCTGGATTTATTTGGGCCACCTGGAGATCTTTAACATGCGCCCAAATATAATTGCACTGATGTTCTTTCATTGATATCTCATCGAAATCCCGCTGACGTGACAAAAAACCGAACCTGCGTCCTCGAGCTAAGCAGCCCGGAAATTTCACGTTACTTCCGAAAGAAACGTTTTAATAATTACACTGTACGCATGGTGCTTCACATTTACATGTGTTCCCACTCATAATGCAACGTGACACCCAACTACTCATGAGAGCCAGGAGTAGAACTGACTGCCGCTGTAGTGCTGGCTAGAAGCGGTAATATGCAGACACGCTTTTGGTGTAAAGGCAGCCGTGTTTCACTGACCATAGAGAGGCATCTCGAGGACGGTGTGTGCACGAAGCGCGGCAGTAACTTTGAGGCTGTCTTAGAGAGGGCGCTTGTTTGCAAACAGTTGTTTCAAGCGTATTCAAACCTAAAATGCACTATATGTACAGTAAAATGAGGCCTCAACAGAGAAATTTTATGCATGTACAGACTCCGCCGAGCACTGTGTACGTGCTCGGCGGAGTGTGCTGCGAGTACAAATATACATGATGCAACCACGATATGACATCAGCGTGTTCGTTGCCCTCTTTACGCCAGCACCGACTCACAAATTATCTGCATTACTTTAGTTCGCCATCACTGGACCTCCTCCTCGTAAGTCGAACCTGATGGTGCAAGTTCTTGCAGGTTTACCTGCGCATACTGAAAGTGGTGGTATAATTTCAATCGCGGAATGCCGGGATACCCGCCCGGATAATCTTAGTCGAATTGTTCCCGCCAACCTTGTGCTGTATGCATTGAGAGCACTCATCGTCCACGTAACAATAACTACAGGAACATTGAATTGATACAGCGCAAGAAAAATGTACGACACTTGAAGCCACGAAACATAATATTTACTGATTTCAGAAAACTCCTCACCTTGTGTACACCACCAAACTGCGTAACATCGAATGTGAGCGCGAATAATGTAAATAATTCCTGATCCTTCCAAGATCGTAGCAGGCTGATGGAGGAAGAAGAGTCCTTCCGTATTTGTATAAGAGCACAAATGTACGTTGAAAACAGTTGCCTCACTTAGCTACAACAAGATACGTGTATTCTAAAAAGTTGATCAATGTCTGCTTGTCGACGTAACGCTCGCCAAGATTAAGATATTTCGCACTGAGTGATCACGGAAACTCCAATTCTGCAGGAAACATTGGACTCGCAAAATGCAGCAGAACTTTTTCGAAAGCCATGGTGAATAAGTTCTGAACCACCAGTTAACCCCAAGTTTACATCGGACATTTTACTCCATGTCGATCACTACCTTATATACAGGGTGTTTCGCTAAAAAGCACCAAGCAATGAAAAAATAAAAAAAACAGTGGTGCGCCTCTCCAGCTAGCGCAGTATTGTTCTTAACTGTATGTAGCACGTCAGAATATTTTTTGATACGGCAAGCACGGTAATTGAGCAAGATTGCTTAATGAACTTTTTAAATATTGACTCAAGAGAAAACATTCCAGTACATGACTTTCACCTCTTATCCCTAAATAACAAAATTTTAAAGTTACAGTAAGATAACAACGCTGTTTAAATTTTCCCAGGGTTTGTTTAAAAGGCGCGAAATTCAAAAATTACCACGTGATTGCCGCCCAACGGGTGGTGCTCTGAGTGCCCTCTAATGTGTGTTGAATGAATTAGCGAAGGCTTCTCACGCACGAAGGTCGCTTGAACAGGCTATTGGTGACTACGATGGACATAAAACGATGGTTGGATTGCACCTACAAAAAAAAAGAGGGGGGGGGGGGCGAAAGAAAGGAACGAAGACAATAAACTTAGACGAAAAAGCGGCTGCCATGTAATTGTGATATGAGGCCGGAGGCAGCATTCGGCGCAGCGCAGACGTTTTTTAAAGACGATAGTCTTTCTTGGGCACCTTCGACGCAAAAATTTTGGTCTAACTGCCTGTCTGTACATTTCTCTGTTTGTCCACTCTTAACGGCACCGGATACTTGAAATGGCCTACCCCATCCGCAGCGCCCACCAACGTTGCTCAAGATTTAGCGTTCATACTTGTGCAATCGTCAATTAAAAACTAATTATTGCGCATGTCTGGGCACTATAACAACACGTATATTGTGAATGTGCGCCTTTTACTATATAAAAGGCATACATAAGTAATTTTAAGGACCGTAATGCTTATCACGCTGCGCTGACCACGCAACGCTTGCACGAAAAGGTGAGTGTTTCCAATGCTTTGCTAAGACGAGACGGTGGTGGCACCTATCCGTCACCTTGCGTTCTACACCTTAGCACCTCTGAGACGGGCGCGCACACTCGTCTTTGAGCCACACGCTTCGTTTTCCAAGAAAACTGCCAGATAGCGCTCATGTCTCACGTGTGACGTGACTTGATGCACTCGTTCGCCACCGCTGCATGCTCGAGACACTCTAGCGCAGCGCCTCCAGAATACCATTTATCGATTTTCCTGCGCAGGACATCATTTTTTTTATTTTCGGGCGAACGGTAAACATGATGGTGACAAAGAGGGTGACATTTTTATTAAGTAAGGATATCAAAAGCACGATGGCAATATCTGGTGCACAGTTTTTTGGACACGCTCCAACAAGTCTGGAATGATGTGTTTCACTAATGAAAAGCGTGCGAATATAGTTCTCGCCCTCGGTGGAGCGAACAGAAACAGGAGAGAGGTGGCAAGAGTATTTCGCAGATAGCATTCAGAAAAGCGTGCGAATATAGTTCTCGCCCTCGGTGGAGCGAACAGAAACAGGAGAGAGGTGGAAAGAGTATTTCGCAGATAGCATTCAGGAATTCCGGTAAATAGTTCGTATTGGTGCGAAATTACGAAACGCTCAAGGAGACAGGCATCTTCAAAAAGCAGCGTCAGCGCCAAAAGGTACGTCTGACGGAGTCTCTTAAAACAGACATTCTTGATGACATGGCAGCCCATCTCCACGCAAGGGTGTGTGACGTGAGTGCTGAGACCGGCGTTTCCAGCAGTAGTGTTCGGCGCGTATTCAAGAGCGGAGGACTTCACCCATATTATATGTTCACCTGCATCGACAGTTGCAAGACAAAGATCTTCAAAGCCGTTTTGACTTGTGCAACTGTATACTCATAGGGGAAGAAGGCAATCCCGGCTTCCAGAAGAGCATAATCTGGTCCGATGAAGCTCGCTTCTCGCACAATGCCCAAGGCAATGTTCACAATGATCATTATTGGAGTACTACAAATCCTCACCGGTTGTTGCAGTCACAACACCAGGTGCAGTGGTCTTTCAGTGTTTGGTGCGGCATTTACGGCGGCAAACTTATTGGTCCCGGGTCCTTTTCGAAGAAACACTCACCGCAGAACGCTACATCGGCGAAATAATAAATGGCCCACTGAGTGACTTCACCTGCAACCTCCCTCTAGCACAGCTTGGGAATATCTGGTTTCAGCGAGACGGAGCTCTTCCGCGCAGCTGCGCGCGGACTTGAACGTGGCTTGATAGAGAATTTCCCGAGAGATGGATTGGTCGTCTTGGACCTGTAGAATGGCCCGCAAGATCCCCATATTTGACTCCGCTAGATTTCTTTCTATTGGGATAGGCCACGTCTACACCGAGGCGACGACAACGCCCTCAAGAATGATTTGATCGATTGATTGATTGATATGTGGGGTTCAACGCCCCAAAACCACCATATGGTTATGAGAGACGCCGTAGTGGAGGGCTTCGGAAATTTCGACCACATGGGGTTTTTTAACGTGCACCCAAATCTGAGCACAACGCCCTCAAGACTGAAGTAAAAAATGGCAGATGTGTGCCGCTCTATTGCTCCTCGAATGCAACAAAACGCGACAGAAAATATGCTGACTGGATGTAGATTGTGTATAGGAGCTGATGAAGGGCTATTTGAGCACGCCATGTAACTGCCGATGACGTCCCTATAAAAGCGCTTTGGACTTTGCAATTACGCTCTTTCCAACCCCTAGCTTTCCCGTTATTTACGGGTTAGCTATAAGAGCACAAAACACTTTTTTATTCGTTCTGTTTATGTATACGCACTGAGCTCTAACAGACGGGTACTAAACTAAACTTTTTAAATGGGTATGAAGTATGATCAATAAACTTGTTAACCCACAGCCAGTCGTGCCGTATTCCTTGTAAGTATCCAGTAGAGAAATTGCACGTAATATATGAAAACAGAAAAAAAAGCTTCGAGAAAAATTACCGTTTAACTAGTTATATCCTTCTATTATCAAAATTTTACCCTCTCCCCGACCATCATGTTTATTGTTGGCCTAAAAAAAAGAAACAAACGTCGGCGCTGCGCTGAATGCTGCCTCCAGCCTCGTATCGCAAGCACGTGGCCACCGCCTTTTCGTCGAAGTTTATTGTCTTCATGTCTTTCTTTCGCCCCCTTTCCCATTTCTTTAATAGTACCATCCAATCATAGCTAAATCTTCATCGTAGTCACCGATGACCTGTTCAACCGACCTTCGTGCGTGAGAAGCCTTCGCCAATTCATTTGATTTGAGGGCACTTAAATTAGTTTGAAGGAATTAATTTGAGGGCACTCAAAGTGCCGCGCGTAAGGCGGGAATCCCATGGTATTTTTTTTAATTACGCGCACTTCAAACAAGTCCTAGAAAAAATGAGGCAGCGTTGTTATCTTACCGTAACTTGAAAATTTTGTTACTTTTGGATAAGAGCTACAAGTCTTGTATTGAATTTTTTTTCTCTAGAGTCAGTATTTAAAGAGTTCATTAATCAATCTTTGTTCCTTACCATGTTTGGCGGATAAAAATATAATATGACGTGCTACATAGAGCTGAGAACAATACTGCGCTAGCTAGAGACATGTAGCAATCATTTTTTAATTTTTTATCGCTTGGTGCTTTTTAGCTCAAACACCCTGTATGTTCTCAGCCTCGATGTTTTAACATAATCCTTGTCGTAAGCTTTTAACGTAGTCTTTTACATGTGCTGGCTGCTCAATCCTACTATATAATCCTTCTATCGCTTTCTCTAAACCCTGCATGAATTTCTCAGTTTTGCAATGATTCGAGAATTTCTGATAAGCTCACAACGGCATCAACGGCAAAATTGCGTTTGTAACCATGGCCCAAACAAACAACTCTACTTAGATCGACACAGGGTTACACAAAACTACGCTTGCGTTTCATAAAGTGTTGAATCGTGCAGGAAAGGGCGCAAGCACTACTGAAGCTTTTTCGCATTATATCGCAAATTTGTGTTGGTTTTTCTTATATGCATGTAACATGTAACGTTAGATATTGTAACATGGAGCTACGCTTGTTGTATTCTTAGTTCCATTTTGGTCGATCCTGAGTCACGCCTGCATTGTAAAAAGCCTGAAGTGCCAAACCACGTTTCCAATTTTTTTATTCCTTTTCATTGCGTGAATTAGTTTAGCCTCGTGAATTACTCTTATGCTACTTATTCAGACCGTCGTAGGGATCCTTACTGTGAAGCTGAGGAATAGACACAGGAGTGCTATTGCGTTAGACTTACTGGTGGTTGCGTGCTTTGTATGTTGTTGTGTGTGAGCCTAGTAGTCGCTGTTCTGGCCAGACATTTCCTGAAAAATCGGCTAAATGCTGGCTCAAAGATGTCCGGAGACATTGCATACCATCTAGGTCTTTCTTTACTACACTACCCCTGTTGTTACTGGTGGGCTGTCATATTTCTCTGGGCCAGTACTTCTTACGATGTCATTTTGGCTGTCTCGGCTGCTGTAGAGCTCTCAGCAGAACACCTCCTTTACTTCAATTACTCTATCCATAGTGGGTTGTGATCTTGACTGCCTTGTCTCCCCTTTATGCAAACATCTGAATTTCGCCTATGCGCAGTTTTGCCGTCGTATATATATATATATATATATATATATATATATATATATATATATATATATATATATATATATATATATATATATATATATATATATATATATATATACATGTGCTCAATGATGAGTGATATGTGGGGTTTAATGTCCCAAAACCACTATATGATTACGAGAGACGCCGTAGTGGAGGGCTCCGGAAATTTAGACCACGTGGGGTTCTTTAACGTGCACCCAAATCTGAGTACACGGGCCTACAACATTTCCACCTCCATCGGAAATGCAACCGCCGCAGCCGGGATTCGAACCCGCGCCCTGCGGGTCAGCAGCCGAGTACCTTAGCCACTAGACCAGCGCGGCGGGGCATACATGTGCTCAAGTGAAGTGAATGAACGAAAAATAATTTTCGATTGCCCACATGCGGCTGGGGACCAGCCTTCGTCGGGGCATGGCCTCCGAGATGGCGGGCGCGCACCGTGTTTCTCTCCGGCCGTCCCAATTGCCTCGCTCCCCAGCAAAACAAACAAATGTCGCCTCGCACGCCCGGCTACCACGAGAGGGCGCATTGATTGATTGATTAATTGATCGATCGATCGATTGATTGATTGATTGATTGATTGATTGATTGATTGATTGATTGATTGATATGAGGGTTTAACGTCCCAAAACCACAATATGATTATGAGTGACACCGTAGCGGAGGGCTCCGGAAGTTTCTACTACCTGGGGTTGTTTAACGTGCACCCAAATCTGAGCACATGGGCTTACAGCATTTCCGCCTCCATCGGAAATGCAGCCGCCGCAGCCGGGATTCGATCCCGCGACCTGCGGGTCAGCAGCCGAGTGCCTTAGCAACTAGACCAGCGCGGCGGGGCGAGGGCGCATTCACTGTGGATTCCGTCGGCTACGGAGACCACGGCTGACAGCAGAGAGCACGGAACTTCAGCGTGCATATGTTTTTTTTTTTTTCGTGTACGAGTAAGAATTACTGCAAGAATATCCTGACTGCACTGAAAACAAATATTTTTTTATTGGTGCACTTATTTTAGCCCAATTTATAAAGAAAAGCATGGACTGCTTCTTTTCGTGATATAGATCATTGTAAGGAGGTATCAATTCGTCTCTAGCAGTATTACTTTTTTTTCATTACGGTTCGTCTTGTCTCGGTGCTACATACCTCGATTTGGGAAATATAGATGCATTCTAGCATTCCTCCTTCCTGGAGACGTGTATGGGTGAAAACTGGGCTAATTATTGTCGTTGAATCAGATCGACCGCGTATCATGAAACATCATCATCATCATCATCATTGATTTACCCTTAAACGCATATACAAGGTGTTTTCAGAAGGACCAGAGAGACCGCATAACCGATACGTCTTCGGTTTATTGTTGACAGAACAAAAAAAAATGTGCAGAGCGTGACCCTGGCTGCTTCTTCTTCCTCGCCTCCGAGCTCCATCTTCAATCTGTTTTCTACATCTTCCCGCCGGCCAGATTCAACCGAAGCAACCTTCGAGCGAATACAACAGTTGAATCGGCCTCTTGACTAATTTTCCTTCAGGTGTACGAAGCAAGCATGTTCTCACTAGTCCATCCTTGCCTGGAAAAATCTTTTCGATCTTGCAGAGTTTCCACCGAGTTCTTTTTCGCGCTTCTCCAAGCAGAAGTACATCTCCTTCTTGTACATTTGCGTGACGCTCTGTTTTTCTGCTGGCACACTTAAGCTCCCTCAGGTACTCCTTTTTCCATCTGGTCCACCATGTTATCATAGCCTGTTTTCTTGCACTCCAGTAATTCAGCAAACTGTATTCTCCGAGTCTGTTTTCTTCCTGCTTGTTCATTGCTTGCCTGCCTCCTATAACGTCCGCCGGTGTGATGGGTTGTGGCTCGTTAGGATCGTCATACACATAAGTGAGAGGCCGGTTGTTAAGTACTCCTTCTGCTTCAACAACCACAGTCCGTAGTTCTTCTTCATCCAAAAGTCGAGCCCCTATAGTTTTTGCCATGGATGTCTTAAAGCTTCTGATCAGTCTTTCATAAAATCCTCCCCACCATGGAGCTAACTCTACAATAAACTTCCATTTTATTTTCAGGTTACTGGTATACTGTTGAACCCTTTCATCTTCCATCTTTAATATCTTGTTCATCTCTTTCTCAGATTTTTTGAATGCTCTTGCATTATCACTGTAAATAGTTGTACACAATCCTCTTCTAGCTACGAATCTTCGGAATGCTTGTATAAACGCTTCTGATGACATCCTCTTGACCAACTCCAGTTGTATGGCTCTTGTTACTGCACACGTAAATATCACAATGTAAAACTTTGTAACTTTTCCGCCTTTCTCCTCTCGAGCATTTAGCGGTCCAGCAAAGTCTATACCAACAGTGTCGAATGGCCTCGTCTGTGTAATCCTGTCAGCTGGTAGAGGTGGAATTTCTTGTGCCATTGGTCTAGAATTGAATCTCCTACATGTGATGCATTTCTTTATCACATATTTCACCATCTGTCGGGCACGCAGAATCCAAAACTTCGTTCTTAGATGTGTCAATGTTGCCGCAACGCCACCGTGCATTGTTACTTGATGCGCGTTTAGAACTAGGAGTTCTGAAAAGTGACTTTCTCTTGGTAAAATAATAGGATGCTTCTCATCAAAGCTCAAATCACTCCACTGAAGCCTCCCTTTTACTCTCAGGACACCTTGATCATCTTCGAAGATGTTCGTGCCGTACAGATTCATGTTGTCATATGTTCGTGTCACTGCAATTTGTAGCGTTTTCTGCTCCTGCTTTATCAGCACAAACTCTGCCTTGTCCAATTCTTCTCCTGTCAGCGAACCTGTTTTCCTTTCTTTTCGTCGGTTTCCTATATAACGCATCACCCACGCGGTAACTCGTAACGCTTTCTTGTATGATCCAAATCTGCTCACATCAATTATCTTTTCTTCACTCGTGGTGGTAGTTAAGCATGCCACTGTCTTTTCTTTGTCTTTGTTGTCATCACTGTCCGATTCATGCGTGATGTCATAATCAGGGCTTTGTTTTTCATTCTTGATCCACGTGGGGCCTTTCCACCATAATTCACTGTCCAGCAAACGTTTCATCTTCATCCCCCTTGTCATAAAATCCGCAGGATTTTCATCACTTTTAACATAACCCCATTGACTCTCATTGGACTTGCTCTTAATTTCTGCTGCGCGGTTGCGAACAAACAAATCTTTTGTCTTGTTTGACTTTATCCAACATAACACAATTTGAGAGTCAGTCCAGAATTTCACATTCCTCAGTTTCCTGATAAAATTCTCGGTTATATGACTGGCCAATCTGACTGAAATTGTGGCCGCCAACAACTCCAATCTTGCTAGTGTGATCTTTTTGATTGGAGCGACTCTACCCTTTGCAATGATTAAATTTGCTTCATTGCTTCCATCGGAGTATTCTGTTACAATGTATGCTACTGCTCCATATGTCATTGGACTCGCATCGGAGAACACGTGCAGAGTCGATGCTTTCACTTCAGCTTGTTTGTTGTCATAGCATCTGTTAACGGTGAAGTCATCTAAGTGCTGAAGCTCCTCCGACCAGTCCTTCCAAGTTGATCTATGCTGGCTTGGTAACGGGTCATCCCATTTCAGTTTATCCATCCAAATTTTTTGCAGCAATATTTTTGCTCTGACTGAAAATGGTGTCAAAAAACCTAAAGGGTCATATAGCTTTGCCGTGTCCTGCAAAACCTGTCTTTTTGAGAGTTGTCTCGTGTCCTTGTCATTTCGCCATGTAGTGTCAGGAAAGCTCAACACGTCGTCTACGAAATTCCATTTCAGTCCCAAAATCTTGATTTGTCCCTCTTTTCTTATCTCTCGATCCAGATCCTCTCCTTCTTCATCAAAGTGTTTTCTTAGCTCGGCGTCATTTGAAATCCATTTTCTTAAATTCATTCCCGCATAGCGAAAAATATCTCGTGCTTTTTTGTATATCTTTGTCGATGTTGAGTATTCGTCGGCTCCTAGTAAAACGTCATCGACGTAGATTCCTTTCCGGAGTTGCGCCACAACTGCAGGATATTTTTCTTCGAATTTATCCAAATGTTGATGAATCGTGGCCGCTAGAAGGAAGCTACTTGGTGTAGTTCCGAAAGTAACCCTCGTCATCCTCCACGTTTTTATCTTCGGGGTTGGCATATCTTCGCTGGGTATTCTTTCCCACCATATGAATCGCAGTGCGTCTCGGTCATTTTCATGTATCTTGATCTGCAAGAATGCTTTTTCCACGTCGGCTGACATAGCGATCTTGTGATGTCGAAAGTTCATCAGCATGCTTGTGATGTCGGGGTTTAGGTTTGGCCCCTTTTCCAAGTTGTCATTTAAGGATTCACCTGGATTCTGGCTTGACGATGCGTCAAAGACGATCCGTATTTTTGTCGTTGTTCGGTCCTTCTTGATTACTGCTTGATGCGGCATATAGTATACAAATTTGTTCTGTATATCAGATCCAGCATCTTCTTCGACGTTTTCTGCTATTTCTTGCTCAAAGTACTCTCGAATAGCTTTGTCATAGGCTAGGAGTTCATCTTTATCCTTGCATAATTTTTTGGTCACCTGGATAAGCCTCTTCTCTGCAATGGTGGTGTTGTCGTCCAATGTCACGTTTTCCTTCCATGATAGCCGCACTTGGTATCTTCCTGCCTTGAACTCCATTGTTTGTCGGACGTAGTCTATCACATGTTCATCGTTCATCTTTGTTGCTGGGTTCTCCTTGATGCCCATGTTTTCCAAGTCCCAGAATCTCTGCAGTTGGTCCGCAGTCGTGTCCGACTTGGCACTGACCTTGAGTACCATAACCGTCGATGATTTCAGCGGCAC
Organism: Rhipicephalus annulatus; assembly: GCA_013436015.1. Taxonomy (NCBI): domain Eukaryota; kingdom Metazoa; phylum Arthropoda; class Arachnida; order Ixodida; family Ixodidae; genus Rhipicephalus; species Rhipicephalus annulatus. Next base: position 138,819 of record WOVY01009316.1, on the reverse strand, counting down.
ACAATGAAGTCCTACAGGACCTTGGGCCGTCCATCCCAATATTGTTTCTATTGCCATTACTTTTGGATGAATCTCGCAAATGCGACCAGTGACGACAGTCCAGTAATAATCTGCTCCAATTAATATAGAAGTTTCCATATTTTTTCTTTCTTTGTCCTTCTTCTGGTTGTCATCGGCCAAATGAATTCCCATCGATCTTGCTTTTTCGTGTATTGTCAACGGTGGCGATGGTAGCACGTCACAGGATATAACTTCTATCTCCAGTGCCTCAATCGTGACTGGCTCCGAGATGGGATCCTTCCTCACGCTGACCTCGACGACTTTCATGTCTAGTTCCATCTCTCCTCCTCCAAATGATCCTACAGTAATCCTTTCGGATCTTTTTACCTTGCACGCTAGTTTTCTTGACAAGCTTTTGAGGATGAATGTCCTCTGACTCCCGTTGTCCAGCAGAATCCGTGCGTAGCACCCGCTGCCTTCTCCCTCCGTCCACGAAAAGGCTGTCTACAGTAGTATGCACTTCTGTTCATCAGACTGCTGTGCGTGCATGTTGCAGGACTTGCTGGTGTCTAACCGGTCAGGTTGCGCGCTTTTAAGCACTTGCTCAACATCCCCGCTTTGCTGCTGTGCTGACTTTCCTGCAGGCGTACGTGGTCGACACATGGATGCCGCGTGCCTTCCCTTGCATGTTTTGCAGCGTACGTTAGCACGGCATATCTTCGCCGTGTGGTGAGGTCTGGTGCATCTGAAGCACCTTCGTTCCCGTTGTAAGGCTTCTTTCTTCTGTTGCATAGTAATGCTTCTTCTGCAATCTTCCGTGTAGTGTCCAGTCATCTCACAGAAGATGCATTTCTTAATCGATATGCTTTGAAGCGTAGATGTTCTAGTCCGCCTCATACTGTGCGGTGACTGGGTCACGTCGTATTTTTCCTCCCGAGTTTCTTCTCTGCTGCGTATATATATGTTTAAAAACTCCATAATTTCTTTCAAACTGCTTGTGCTGTTTCTTGACGCTGAGTTCGATTCCGTAGTTGCTGGTCTGTTGTCACCTTTCTTTAACTCCTTCATTTTCATCTCAATCCTCATATCCACCGGTAGCGCAGATTTTACAACAGGAGCTATCACTGTGACGTAACTATCCATTTCCACTCCTAACGACTGCAGTGCTCGTGTGTTCACTTGCAACTTTTGGAAGAGTTTCTTCAACCCATCTACATCTTTAGGACTCTTCACTGCTTCCAAATTTGCAAGCTCTTTTATGTAGTTCTCTTTTAAATTATCTTCTCGTCCGAAGGTTTCTTTCAAAAGAGCGACTGCATGCTCGTAATTCTGATCAGAAAACTGCAAGCCTTCTATGAGGGAAGCAGCCTCCCCGCTCAGAGACGCCAGAAGGTAATTAAATTTTTGATTCTTCGGCATATTCACTCTGTTATGCACCGATGTCTCGAACTGATGCCAAAACCTTGGCCATGCTGTTTTTTTCCCATCAAACTTGATCATTTCAAGGCGTGGCAACTTAACAAGCTCTTGCGTCTCCGAGATTTGGTCAGTACCTTGCACTGAACTCGCCTGTTCTGTGACTATTCTCGTAGTCAGTTGCGTCGCTTGTTCTAACTCGCGTAATCGCTCCTCAATTTTTGTCGTTGCAGCGACGATCTTCATCTCATAATGCAAAACTCTTTCAAATTCTGCCTCCGCGCTGTCTTCTTCAATGAACGGTTCTATCTGTTCGTTAACTTGTCTTAGCGTCTGTGACACGCTCTTCATCTGGTTTAGAAGCGTCATAAGTTGCGCTCGATCGGCGTCTTCTTCTATCTTCTTATCGATTTCGCTCGTAAGCGTCGTCACATTTGCTCGAAGCGTCTTCCTCTTCTTCGATAGGACCTCTTTATTCATGCCTAAAATGTGTTGAAAGAGCTCTTGCCTTTTTATGTGCGTCGCCAACAGTCGTCGGTCGTGGTCCTTCTCTCGACGGTTCGTCCTTGAGCCAGACGCCACTGCTTCGTTCTTCAACCCGTTGTTGCGAATGGGGTTGAAGTCTCTGCGTCTGTCTTCAGATCACTCCTGGTCACGGCACCATGTTTTCAGAAGGACCAGAGAGACCGCATAACCGATACGTCTTCGGTTTATTGTTGACAGAACAAAAAAAAATGTGCAGAGCGTGACCCTGGCTGCTTCTTCTTCCTCGCCTCCGAGCTCCATCTTCAATCTGTTTTCTACACAAGGCATTACATAAGAAGGGACCATATCGGGGACTTGTCAAGACACAAATGCAGTGTTTGAATAATAAGTAAAAAGCAAAGAAATTATACAGCACATAAACAAAATGGCTGAGTCAATTGAAATAGTATAAAAACAATTAACATTGTAGGTAACCTGACGCGAACACCAATGAATACCTTGAAAAAGAACGAAAAAGTCTTTGTTGTTGAAAAGCTAATTGACGACCTGGATGGGGGAGAGTTAGCTAGAAACAGAAGACAACAACACTTTGAAGTTGTCAGAGTGGTGTTCCTGAACAACAGATTTCTGAAGATTGTTCCAGTGTTCGATTGTTACATGCCTTACTATTTTATCGTTTTCTTTTTTTTATCGCGTACGCATATTTACAAGGGGGTCAACCGAAGCAATCTTACTTTCTAGATAACTGAGTGCCCTGGTGATGTCACTGAAATAAAATGATAAGTAGTTTTGCCGGAATTTTGAGTAGAATGCTTCGATTAGTCGACCTATATTTACTCCATACGTCTGTCAAAGTGAAAGTGCCTGAGTTGTCATTATCTGTTTTTTCGTCATATGTATTATGATTACGTTTTGATAGCACAATGGGAATATCATTACCGTGTTCATTTACAGTACTCTCGACTGTATCCAAATCAAAGGGTCACACCTGCAACGGAACGGCTTCTTTCTAAAGAAAACGGAGTATTCGTTGGTAGAATACTGCAGAAAGAAAAAGTGCGAATTCTCACTGCTATGCAACGCGCAGAGTTTCATACCATGTACACCCAAACTCTGAACGCTTAATGCGTTCTTCTTGAACAGGCAAAACATTTCGATGTTCATTCATACATTTCCCATCGTATCCACTGAACACCGTTTAACTCGGAGTGCGAATGAGTGAGCGTAAGTGACCAAAACGCACCTATAACCAGCCCGTGGTTGTCACAGAGCCGGCGACGTTCAGTCAAGTTATAGTCTAGATGTATGGCGACCGCCTGTCTATCCTGCTTGTATCCTCCTACTGCGGTGCGATGGGAGGCAAAAGGAAAGGGAAACTAGGGAAAAAGTACACCTGAAAACAATGAAAAAATGATCTTCAGGTGTATGCCTCAGTGCCGGCATTTTTTTTCTGTTCGGGCTAACAATAAACATGAAGGAGGGGGAGAGCATGATATGTTTATTGTTAGCCCGAGAATAAAAAAAAATCAGGTGCTGTGCATGATCCTGCCTGCTATCTCGTATCACATTTGCACGCGGCTGCTGCTTTTTGGCCAAAGTATGTTTTTCTTTTCTTTCCCGGCACTATCCTATATCGCTTCACGCTCATCGTATTCAGCAGCAGCCTGTTCAAGCGACCTTCGAGTGTGAGCAGCCTTTGATTATTCATTGGGCGTACATGGAAGGACACCAAAAATGCCGTGTGTTGGCGGCAATCACGTGGTAGTTTTTGAATTTCGTGCAATTTAAATAAATGTTGGAAAAAAATTTAGTAGTACAGTGATCCTATTGCACAACGAAAAATTTATTATCTCTGGTTAAGGGCTAAAAGTTCTGTATTGAAGATTGTTCTTTAGAGTCATCAGTTAAAAAGTTCATTAAGCAATTTTTGTTAGTTTCCAAGCTTGGCAGGTCGAAACAAATATTGTGACATGCTCTATATGGCTCAAGACAATACTGTACTAATTAGAGATGCATAGCACTCATGTGTAATTTTTATTACTGCGTGCTTTTTAGCTGATACACCTATATATATATATATATATATATATATATATATATATATATATATATATATATATATATATATGTGTGTGTGTGTGTGTGTGTGTGTGTGTGTGTGTGTGTGTGTGTGTGTGTGTGTGTGTGTGTGTGTGTGTGTGTGTGTGTGTGTGTGTGTGTGTGGTTAAGAAATAAAGGAGCACACTTACGTATGAAACTTGGATGCTTTTTCACTTTACGTTTTGGCCATCACACGGCCTTCGTTAGGATGAACAGAACTACAAGTTTGTGGCCGCTATTACGAGAAGCAGGCATGAACACGTGTGTAAATAACACGTATGAGCGTCACAAAATTTTAAAAACAACCACAACAACACAAAAAAGCACTAGCAAAAAAATGTAATGCTGTAGACAAGACAGTGGGCATGAGAAAGGCACTTGTAACATTGACCATTGAGGACGATGATCACGCATGAAAAGAAAAAGAGAAAAATGTGATGGCTTTTAGAAAGTCGAGAATTCGTTAGGGATGCTTCTTTAAATATTTCACTGCGGACGTCGGGGCATCGTAGAAAGGCATGAAACTTTGCCTACACATTCGTTAACGCCGGATAACACACTACTGAATTTATGGATCATGGAAGACTCTCGAAATTCGCGATCTTGGCGCGATTTGAAGCCTGATTCTAATAGCCTCACTATTATCTTGTCAAACGAATGATCTGGTAGATGGAACTGCTTGGACAATGGGAGATGTGGCAAACTGTTTACGTGTGATTTGTGGTTGTTGAAACGGTACGAAAGGATGTTTCGGTTTGACCGATCTGTTGCATGTGGCAGATTGAGCACTCAAGTAAGTAAATGATGTTGCTGCTATCACAGTTCAAGTACCCGTTAATCTCAAGTGAGAAGTTAGATGCCGTGCTTTTAGCAACAGTCGCAGTGGTCATGTGCGCGCAAACTTTACATCGTGGTTTGTTACAGGGATGACAACCAACAGGAGCAATGAATCTAGTGTTGGAATATGTTACAATGTCGGGCAAGTTCTTGATCTCCGATATACAACTCGTGGTGATCCAGTGAAAATGTTTTTAAGCCGATCGCTCGGTGTCAATAAGTTGTAATGCTTTCCGAGTACATGCGACACGTTAGGAATAACGTGTCGCATGTACTCGGAAAGCATTACGTTCGTTCTAATACGCAGAATGTGTTAGAACGAAGTTGGTTCGGGAAGGTGGCGCTAATCGCTTGTCTTTACTGATGAGCTCTTCATGGTCGAGACAATTGGCCCGCTGGAGAGTGTCGTCAATTATTCGTGAAGGATATTGTTGTTCAGTTAAAGCTTTATGGGGCTGGTCACAGTTGCGAGTGAATTTCCTGTTGTCCGAACAAATTCTTTTAAAACGAATAGCTTGGCTATAAGGGATACTTGTTTTACAATGTTTGACATGGCCGCTTTTAAAATGAAGAGATCTTTTTGGTCAGGGGGCTTTCTGTAAAGGTTTTATATACCAAATTTGGTATTACTTGACCCGAACGAACGAAGAAGGTAACTGACACATCCAAATATGATAATCATGACATACACGTCATGTAAAACATGACTACATGCTACGCTCATGATGCACTCGTGGTCGTTTCGCTAGCTTCACATATACAAGATTTGGTGTAGCGTGACATCAATAAATGACAAAGCTATATGACAAATGCAAACATGATAATGACCTGCGCGTCATGTAAGAACATCACAACATACCACGCTCATGATGTTCTCACGGCCATTTCGCTAGCTTCACATATACCAAGTTTGGTATTACGTGACGTGAATGGACAGCGAAGGTAAATGACACGTCCAAAGGTGATAATTATGATATTTGCGCCATGTGAAACATAACTACATCCTACGCTAATAGCACACTCGTGGCCATTTTGATAGCTCCACATATAACAAATTCGGTATCACGTGACCTGAATAGCCAAGGTAAATGACACGGCCAAATATTATAATGCTGACATGGAAGTCATGTACGGCATAATTTACGTCCGCCTCGTAACGTTGTGCTTATTTTAAAGTGACATATTGCATTCTTTTTTCATGCTTCGCATATTATGGATTCTCACTGTACGTGGGTCTGCGAATTTTTCCGTAGTGCCATCAAGCTCGCTATTCAAAAAAGTCATTTTGCTCTTAAAAATTCGTTCTTCTTAAGTTTCCCTTCAGGTGGGTTCTATCAAAGCTGCGAGAAATTGTGCCAGATGGTGTTGATGGGGGGACTCACTTTCAAACTAAACGATGATATTGTCACCGTATAAATATCACAAAAGGTTCCAATTAAAATGTCTACAATCTTATTAATCATTTTCTGGAACCAGCTAGGCGAGTTCTTCAATTTGAATGGGAGTCGGTTGTAGTTGGAGATATCTAGTGGTGTTATATAAGTGGTGTACTCTTCTGTATCCTCTTGTGGAGGTACTTGTCAGAAGCCCTTACAGAGGTCGATCCAAGAAAACCAGGACCATCCACCTGTCTTGTCTGTAATTTCACCTATTCTAGGCAGAGGAAAGAAAATGGGATGTGTCTGGCTGTCAATGGCTCTGTAGTCTGTGCAAAACCGAAGGCTCCCATCTTCCTTCGGTGCTATGGTTATCGGTGATGCATATGCTGATACAGATGGATGGTTAATACCTATCTCCAGTGTCTTCATGCGCTCTTCCTTCGGCCGCACTTTTTTTTCCTCGGTGAGGTAGTACTTTTTCTTCCGCACAATCAAAATGTCACGCAGTTTGAATGGAACTTAGAAACTTGTTGTGCCTAGAGGATACCACCTTTGCAGAGTAGTTCTGGATATATGGGATGTCTAACTTCTAACTTGGTCACAATGCTCATCATGTCTCTCTTTCCCACTGGTTGAACATTTTGGTTCAGCGGCATGGTGTTATCCCATGTATGTTGAGCTTCAGTAATTTCTTGTCTGGACGAGAGAGTAGAAAATGCAATGTTCGATGCCTTCTATCACCAGTGCTAATATTTCTGCAGATCGTGACTAGTACTTCAGACACATCCGTATCCATTATTATTGTTCTTTTTTCACGGCCGTCGTATCGCCGTACAACGACAGTTCGGCCTCTCAATATGCCATCGGGTTTCCCTTTGCTTCTTTTAGTAACTGAAACTAAAGCTCTATTGTGTGCCACTGCTCGAGCAGTTTCACCATTTACTTCAAGTTGTAAGTGCGGAAAACTTTATGACCCATGTTGGACAGCGTGATGCGTCGCAGAAATGAGCTTAGAATTATTCTGCGCTCCAACGTTGCATTCATCTTCCGAGGGTCTGTTCTTCTGTGCGTGAGCTGTGCTTCCCCTTACGTCAGAACTGATGCCACCAAAATACAGCAAGTACTTTTGACCCAAGTGGCTAACGCTTCACGTCTCTGAAATATTTTGTTTACCTTTGAAGCTTAGCTATCGCCAGGGATGTGATAATAGCTTGATAATAGCTTGAGAATTGCGTTGAGCGTTATCCGAGAGTGTATAAAAACCTGTCGTTGCAAGTCTATGGGTAAGCCATGTGAGATAAGAGAAATAAAGGACGAGGTCGACAATCTTGCTTCAGCTATGTGAAGAATTCACTGTTTTTCAAGAAAATTTTTCTAGTAGAGATCCACACCTTAAACGGTAGAATTGCCTTATGTCATCACTCCACTGAATTTTTCTTGAAAGTTTCGAAGAAACTTTTTTTTTCATTTATCCCAAGGTTTGGGCTCATATTTGCGAAATCGCCAGTCATGCCACTTTCTTGGTACCCCGCAAAATTTGTTTTGCATATTAATCACCAGGTCTTCATCAGACAGTCATTCATTATGTTTCGAAACTTGTTTGCAATAAGATAGCTACCCTTGTGTATGATTGTCAGACACATCGTCAAAGTGTTTGCCTGTATGAGTCACGTTCATTGTTTTGCCCCTTCGTTAGCTTTGCAGCGACAGTCTCAATAACGGTGTTTTGCGGTGTGATTGAGTCGATGTTGAAATGTGATAGATCGCAGCCTAGTTTTCAACTCGTCCGACCGACGCAGAAAATATTTTTAAAATCTTCTTCAGCGGTGTCAGCACCAGCTCGTTGAACTTAGTTAGTGGAATGTTAACTTTCACGAACTCTTGCTTCAAAGGTTGTTCTAAAGACACGGCGGCTTCCTTGAGAATGGCGCAGAGAAGGTGCACCTGTAGTCACATTCTCAAAAAGTTCTACAACGAACTCGACCTCGACTTCAATTTTTTTTTTCGAATACCGCCGAGGCGCTACGGTATTCCATAAAGAACGTCACCCTCATTAAGGCTCTCGTCAGCGGCGACAGAAAATTATCTAACAAGACCACACATAATAAACCACAGACAGTATACTAGTCAGGTCACCGTCGCCATGTCAGCTAACTTCTTCATTCCTTTCTCATTCCCCCCCCCCTCTTCTCCTTGGTACTACGGATTCGGTTATCGTCTTCCTCAACCGCTTCCGCTTGCTTCAATATATATATATATATATATATATATATATATATATATATATATATATATATATATATATATATATATATATATATATATATATATATATATGTGTGTGTGTGTGTGTGTGTGTGTGCGTGTGTGTGTGTGTGGTGTGTGTGTGTGTGTGTGGTGTGTGCGTGCACTTTTTCGGCTAGCAGAACTTCCCATGCTTCCCATGCGCTCATTTCATTCGCTTTTCATTTTCTTGAAGGTCAATCTGTGCGCCTGTTGTACGCGGAATGTTGTCATCATATGGTGTTCGAATGACATTATAAAAACGAGAAAAAAGTATTTTTGTTTTGCTGCGTACAACAATTAATGTAATGACTTTCAAATGACTACAAAAATAAACTAGCTGAGTTCGCAGTGATAAATTACACAGTCGTAATTTGTGCAACCATGTGATGAAACCAAAATACAGCTCACGTTCTGTCAACCGGCTGCCTCCGAAATCACAGGCCACCGGTAGGATCCTATGAAGAGCGCTAGTGACCACTGATCCCGCAATGATGATTAATTTGTTAAATATTGCGTGATATGCTCCGTACCACAACAGTTGTTCACCTCAGTTGTTGTGAAGCATGCTCTTTCTAAAAAGTACTGTGTGAGCATAACAGCGGGGAAAAGTTGACTACGATTTAATGCTGTATGCGTAAGGGCCGCTCGATCTGCAGTGTGACAATGTCTAAGAAAAGGCATGCTAAATAACTTATGATTTGAATGTGACTAAAGTTTGGCATTCGTTTTGCCAATACGATTCTCTTGCATTTACAGTTCCACAAGTTTATTTAAGAGATTATCATCGGCTAGCTGCTTGTTCAAGGCTGCTGTAATACTGCGTGGCGTATCAATGGTGTGTACCGACTTGTGTAATGGCGCCGCTTTCCTTGCAACATAAAAATGCAGTCACATGCAGTCACCGGCAGCGCGCGCTTCGCGGAAAACGATCGCTCCCACGGTGAGCCGACGACCTTCGACGTTTTAATAGTGCTAGCTGGGCATCATTTGGCGCTGGCGTCGAGCGCGCAAACATTAGGTTGCCTCGTCTATAGGAATATGTACTGACCAACGCTGTATTCATCTGTAAGCGGGTGTCCTCCCCTACATCGGCGCACACCTATCGGCTTCCACGTGTTCCAGGTTTATCAATCGACCGAGCCCGCCAAGCATCACTGGGTGTGTGTATGAAGCACCCCTGCTGATTTCGGAGCCAGCGTGGCCGCCAGTCCACTTAAAAAGGAGCCAAAATATGCTCAACGGCACCGGTGCCTAATTCTGCCAGTTGCTGCAGCAATAGGGACACGTACTGACCAATGCTGTTTGCATCCACAGGTTAGTCATATGCTTGGTGTATCATATACGATTTGCTATTGTACTATAGATTACTTGCACTGACGTCCCTGAAAAAAGCCACCTTTGAGCACCATAATGGTGGGAAGCGAATTTCGTGATGTCAAGTTGGTGTCATCAGTTAATCATATGCTCTTTCTTTTGCTACTCATGGAGTGATGCCCTATAACCATGCAGCGTCGTCGTTGTCACAAAGCAGGTTAATAACCGCGTGGTTATACTGCCTTAATGTAATCTGAGACGCCATGTGTGAGCCATGTTGTGCATTGATGACGTCACGTGCAAGCTATCAACTGCAGTATCTGCTGCAAAATAATTATGAAAGATACTGCTGCAAGATACTTATGCAGCAAGTAGGGCTGCAAGATACTCGGTTTGGTGTTATTTTCAACTGTGAACCTTGCCTTGTTTCACGAGCCCTCTAATGTGCGATCGATTATCAATGCCTACCATGTGGAACTCGCAGAAAATTGAGAAAATTGAATTGAAGCTTCTTAATCGGGGCGAAGGTGTTGAGGACAATCTGTTCGGAAAACGTCTGCTAAAGGCCAGCAATTCAAGTGGTGAAATGCCAGAACTGAAGGAAAAACGCCAAGCCTGCGCTGAAGGTGCAGCACAGCCACAGCGAAAGCGAGGAGATCGGCTTTTCAGAGCCTTTTTTATACACTCACTGGGTAACTGCTGCAAGCAGCCCCGCCATGGTGGTCTAGTGGCTAAGGTACTTGGCTGCTGACCCGCAGGTGGCGGGTTCGAATCCTGGCTGCGGCGGCTGCATTTCCGATGGACGCGTAAATGTTGTAAGCCCGTGTGCTCAGATTTGGGTGTACGTTAAAGAAACCCAGGTGGTCGAAATTTCCGGAGCCCTCCACTACGGCGTCTCTCATAATCATATGGTGGTTTTGGGACGTTAAACCCCACATATCAATCAATCAATTGCTGCAAGCACACTTGCTTGGTACCCACTACGGCATTATTAATAATAATTTCTGGGTAGTAGGCCGGCCTTTGCTATGCTATCTTTCGTCATTCTTCTCACAAGCGTGGTATCCACTAAACACCGGCAAGGATGTTTGTGCCAATTGTTCATGCAGTGGCTGACGATGATGAGGAATTTTGCCTGAAGTATGTATGCGCCACAGTTAATATATCAACAAGAACAAGCTTTTTTGATGGGTTGGAGCATTGGACGACTCCGTCGTCATGCTATTCGCAATGTGTGACGCCTGATTGTTCTTTTGCTATTCTAAAACGCCTAATTACTCATAATAACAAGCATTCCTTTCCCAACATCAAGCCTTCCTAAGGCAAGTTTACGAACATGTCCCAGGCACCAGCACCGCTGAGTGGTAGAATACTGGGCTGGCACGCAGCGGACCCTGGTTTGAGCCCCACTGTTTCCTTTGTACTAGTCTTTTTTTTATTTCGTACAATAATGATTACAGACACTTGAGGCGGTGGCGGACAACTACGGCGCCACGCGTGACACCTGAGTTGTGATCTTATAACAGCTTTCGCAGTAAAAAAAATTACCGCCCGCATCTTCTCAGGGGGAAACTTGCGTAAATGCGTCGCAGAGTGTGGGGGGGAGGGGGGACATCGCGTGAATGTTGTGTATTGGGAATGGTTTATGAATTCTTAATTGTTATTTCTTCTTTATTCCTATTTATTGAATGAAAGAAAAGCGTTGCCTTCAAGTTAAGCGAAAGCCCAGTAAATACGCCCTTCAGTGCATTGTGAACGCGTGATCCCATGCCTACATATACGGTGTGGCAAATGAACGGTTGTGCAGCGCGAGAAGTCGTTCCTTTACTAGCAGCCTGCGTCCCCCTTGTGAGGCGAGGGAAGGGGAGCGACAGTTCTGCGGGTGTCTTCCTGGGCCATCAAGAGGCGTGGACATGCGCGTCTCAGCACGATACGCGAACATGCAGCGCGAGACGCGAGTATGCGCAGTGGGGGTGTGGTGCGACATAGTGCGACTAACAAATGCTTCTCCCTCAAAGCAATTGATGGCTGGGATACAATCTCGTCATTCCTGAAAAAAAAAACTCCTCAGAACGTTGAGTGGCGAAATTTCGGCCTGATGGTTGAAAATAAAGGCTTGCTATTGTACCACGCAATATTACTGCGACATTACGTGTGATATTGTAAAGTATCTATACAGGACGCGTGCGTTTGCAAAGCATTAACGTTATATTTAGCTGAATTTCCAAGCAGATTAAGTTATTTTAGCTGTCGTTACTAACGCTCAACGACCCAGCAACGCAAAGGCTCCCTCCCACTGGCTGGACTCAGAGCAAGACTACCTGGTAGAGTGTAGCAGAGCCCCTGCTCTCTTTCTTGCTGGCGTCCCTCGTACAGACACTGAGTGCACCTGCCGGAGATGCTGGTTGCGCAACTCGCGTCCCTGAGAGGCGCTGGACGCGTACGAACCACGGCGGTGCACTCTCTGCCTCCTGGTGCTTATAAAAAGTCAGCGCCTCTAGTGTCAGCTGCTTCCTCGTCCGCATGTTTTGTAGTACATTCGGTGCTCCATTTTTGATGCGAAGCTGCCTATGCTCGACCCTACGTCCCACCCTTTCTCCGCCATCCACACAAGTGCCACCTCTCGATGCAGCGCATGCGCCACAGCTGTGCCTTGCTATGTTGTCGCGGGCCAGTTTCACTTGAACTTTTTCTAATGCTTCACCAACACAATCACGGGGGCATGTGTATTAGACGCCATGGTAGCTCAACGGTATGAAATTGCCTGCACCCAGTCTACTCCGCTCAACGTTATCTACGGGGATGAATAAATAACTAATAAAAAAAGAGTATAGTGTCAACCATACAAACATCTCTCGCATTCCTAAATAATAACAACAATAACAATAAACGCCTCCATAACACCTCTCACACATCTTTCTGACGCCTCTAACACGTGTTTACACGAGTGCATACAATGACGGAAATGCCATGACCAACAATTCGAGTCCGCAAACGAAAAGTCTAACGGAAACTCGTACGGAACTATACATGCCCTCAACTTATTCTTATACTCATGGTTCCCTCACGGAGACATCTGCTGCATCATTTAAATTAAACGTTTTTAGAAGCGAAGCATCTCTTTGACTAACGTGTGTAACGCCGTACGTACATGTGTTCATACGAACGGCCGCAACGCGTTCCCCTAGCTGCAGGTGTTGTAGCGGTGCCACGTAGGTCACACCACAGCTGCGCGTTGACGTAACGCTCTCCTCGCAGATGCGCGCTGACGTCACTCTCTTCATCAGCAGCACGCTCACCGCAGAGCCCGCTGCTGCCCGTTCCTCCACCCGCTCGCAACACTCTTCCCTCTCGCTTCACTCTCTCCACCGCCCGCAATGCTCGACTGCATGTCGACTGCAAACGCTCTTTTGGCTTGTTTACCTGCGATGAAATTTACACGAGACTAAACCCACGTCCAATGCCTTTACGTTTCAAACAAACGTTTGCACGAGCAAACGCTACACCAAGTTTAACTTTAAACCGTTCTTCCTGCACACGCGTCGACGCCCGTTTCAACCTGGTGAACACCCCGCCGCAGTGGTCTAGTGGCTAGCGTACTCGTCTGCTGACCCGCAGGTCGCGGGATTGAATTTCGGCTGCGGCGGCTGCATTTTTGATGGAGGTGAAAAGGCTGGAGGCCCATGCGCTCAGATTCGGGCGCACGTTAAAGAACCCCACGTGGTCGAAATTTCCGGAGACCTCCACTACAACAACTCTAATAATCATATAATGGTTTTGGGACGTTAAACTCCGCATTTGAATTCAACCGGATCCACGCCGTGCGCACCGCTCTTGCTTTGCATCCCACCAGGATTTCCTTCGGGGAGATGGTCCATACTTTTTTCACTGGATGTCCTAGTCTAGCCACTGCCTAGATGTTCCCCTCCTAGTCATTCGGCCCCGTCAAGCTACCGAAAAGACGCTGGTGCTTCTCGTAACGCTGCATTTCCGAGCAAGCGCGTGGATGTGTGGTAGAACTGTTTTCCATGCAAACGGCCTGGGTTCAATCCTCACTGAAATGCAAAATTTTTTGTTGTTCATTTTATTTGCATCATTCTAATAATTTGGCCAAGCATAATATGATAATTTTCCGTTGACAACCATCGACGCCGAGACAGTAATTTTTACGAAACGAGCTACTTAAAGCCATCACGTTGAAATTCTATAATTTTCGCGCCCAATACCAAACTTTCTTACCCAAAATATATTTTAATCATGGAAAGAAGAGCAACCTTTTTTCGTTCATTACTGCTTGGAACTATATGCCCTTTAAAGCGATTCTCGAAGTCGACTCTGATTTAGATCCCACTTATTAATTTTTTCAACTTTAGAAGGAACTTTGAAAACTTTGAGTGCGCGAAGCGTTCGTGTTGGTTCCAGAAGGCCCTTGTGAAGGGCGCTTGATTGTTAGTGCAAGTTGTAATGTTAACCATGTCAAGTACGCTGATGACTGTTAAAGCGAATTCATACTGCTTTGAATTTAGGGGCATGCGAATCGTACACTGCGCTAGCTTGTGGTAGAAGAAATAATGTCTGCGCTGGAAACTTTATTGCATGCAATGAAAAAATACTGTAACAAAACTTCATGTATTTCGTAGTGGCTTTCCGCGATGCATCCCACCCAAGATAAAAAGTGCTTCTCTGTCTCTTCCTCTCATCTTGTACTGCCTGGTTTCGTGTTTCTCTCGTGGCTCGCTTGGGGCGTTATATCTTTTTTCTGTTTTCTTTCATGCATGGTGCCTGCATGTCCCAAATGAAGTGAAAAGAAAAGGTTGTGTATCTTAGAGATAGCCTTGTTGTTTAACTGTGTCGGCATCACTTTGACGCGCCCTGGGAACAAACAGATGGGTGCACTTCGTGAAGACAGATCTGCAACGCCCCGGCATACTTCCGATGGTTTCATACAAGCTGGCCCACTTTTGAGGCGGTAGATCCACCTTGATTTCTCTTGATTAACATATTAAGACGGTTCTCCCCTGCTTCATTTAAAGGTAAGAGCTATCGCACTAAGGTGCCGACCTTATGGATTGTTCAAGTTTTTCTTGTCAGGCATAAGTTTTTTTCTAAATAAAACAAAAATTTGCGTCACAATCGTAGGCGGATGCGCTTTTTAGAGAGCTCTCACACGTCTACGGCAGAGAAGGTAATTGGAAAAGTGTCTTCGTGTGCCTTGTTCTAAAGCGATTCTGCATTTTATCGGCCAAATCAAGTTACGAGTATAACTTTCGCGTTATATCAGAGCATGGTTTTGTCAGAACATGCCCATTATTGGGCATCATTTGCCGGCTCGTATAACATGTGCTAGAAGACAGAATCATCCCACCTTCACACTTACTTATTGTTGAGCCCTTGCGGTGTAACCGAACATGAGGCGCAGCTCACACAGACAAGTTATACCTGTTCGCGGAGAATTGAAGTAGTCTATGAAGTCGTTTTATGCAACTCTGATCAGACGTAGGTTCAGTCGAACGTTCAGAGAATCTGTTTTGGCATAGTCATATCAGTAGAGTCTCTAAGAGTTGAAGTCGCGTAACGTGTACATATGAAAAATGAAGCCATGAGTAATCCTCTGTGTGCGCACAAGTTCTTGCTGTCGCTCAGAGTCTTTATTTGGTTGAGTCAGGCGTGTACGGTAGTGGAAGTAGAAAATTTTCTATTTTAATGCATTTGCTAAATAAAATGAGCTACTGCTTGAACATATTCATCAGTGGTAGTCATTATAAGATATTACCTATATTTTCCCCGGATGTTTAACTCAAACCATCTGTGTTTATCTGAAGAAGTTTAGGACGCTTACCTTGAATATGTACGTATATATCCTGTGAAAAGAGAAAGTAAATCAGCTTTTTCTTCTCAATATATATTTCACAGCATTGGTTAGAGGTAAGTGAGGAGCTGGGAGGATGTTTTACATTATAAAAAAGGTGTCAGTCATTTTGCATAAGTTCTGTAGGATAAAATGTCGATGAAGTGTCATTATTGTGGTGGTGTGCATTTTGCAGTGACGTTGAAATTAGTACACTTCTAGGTATTTGTTTTCCTGCCTACAAGAAGTGGCCTTTCAACCAATGCCCGCTACCCCACGCTGTTTTAATTCAGAATTGTTATAAGAATGTGGAGGTTTCTATTCATTTCAGAAGCGTATTTTCGTTAGTAGCAACGACAGCAACAACAACTTTAATAATAATAATAATAATAATAATAATATAATTAGTGTTCAATAAAGTGGACCTAAATGATCTGTACTATTGATCGATAAAGGTTCCTCGTGGTCACGCTTTCATACATTAGCACATAATTGGGGAAATTATGGAATACGTGCCAGTGCATGTGCATAGTCATTGCAACTTGTCGGGTTTATAGCACAACATTTCATTGTAAATGATTCATTATAGAAGTAACATAAACCATATCAAGCCAGATGAAGCTTATCATTTCCAGGTGCTTTACCCATCATTCCCTTGCTGGCTGTATTGCCCTGCTTGCAGCTGCCATAAACACTAACACCAGCGTTCCTTCTAAAAATTGTTGTTCAAAAATGTGCTCAATCCTTTCAAGCTTAGTTGGGAGGCATGTCAAGATTCACAGGCATTGTATACTTATGTCTCGTGACTTTGTGTTGATGGCTGCTTTAAACACCTACTTATTACTCCAACATTGTGTTTATATGTATCTACACCACAATTTGACGGAGAAAAACATTGCTGACCACAGACTGGGGCAATTTATCAGACCAGTAAACCGCCAACAATCATCTGGGTATTGCCTTACTTCCACTTACATGTCCTCTATGTTCAAATGTTTTTCTTATGTGCTTTTTTGCAGGTTCAAATTCCCAGCTTCATGGAGTTCAAGATCCCGCTTTTAACCTTGCTGCTGCTAAAAAGTCAAGCAGCACGAATAGATATTCCTGGTGATATCATCTTAGGAGGCCTTTTCCCCGTGCACCGCAAGTCCGGACACAGTGGTTGTGGGGCTTTAAATGGGGAGCGTGGCATACAAAGAGTCGAAGCGATGTTGTTTGCCATAGACAAAATCAATCAAGATCCGTCACTACTAAACGGAATTTCACTTGGAGCCAAGATACTGGATACTTGTTCAAGTGGCGAGCACGCGTTGAAAGAGACCCTACAACTCCTCGATCCACCGGCGGACTCGGTAAGCCTCAAGTGCGCCGATGGTTCAACACCCCTTCCGGATAAAGGCAAGCAGAAAATTACAGGTGTAATCGGTGGTTCTTACAGCGAGGTGTCTGAGAAAGTGGCCAGTCTGTTAAGTCTATTTCACGTGCCTCAAGTCAGCCCGGCATCTACAGCCACCTCACTAAGTGACAGGACTCGCTACGAAGTATTCGCAAGGATCCTCCCCCCAGACACAATGCAGGCTCTGATCATCGCAGATGTTGTTCACTACTTCAACTGGACTTACGTGTCACTCGTATCATCCGAAGGAATGTATGGAGACTCCTGCAGGACCTCATTTCTAAGAGCCGCCAAGGTAGGTAACTTTTGCGTCGCGGTTGTGGAAGTAATTCCTCACCTGGCGGACGAGCCTACCTTCGATGGCGTCATCGAAAGCTTACTACGCCAATCGCGAGCTCGCGTTGTAGCTCTATTCACAAACGCCGAGGACTCGCGAGCTCTCTTAGCAGCCGCCAAACGAGCCAACGTTAACAGCCACTTCATCTGGGTGGCCAGCTACGCTTGGGGCACGCGGGCCAAGGTCGTCGAAGGGCTGGATGATCAAGATTTGAGTGCCTTCACTGTTCAGCTGGATTACAAGCTTATTCCAGAATATAACGCTCACATGAAGAACCTCACAGTTGAGAACAACGAGCGTAACCCTTGGTTCAGGGAGTACTGGGAAAAAGTGTTTAGGTGCAGCGTCGACCCTGCGCAGCAGATCTACACATCGGCAGTTTGTGGGAATTCTCTGCGTCTCGATGAATCTGTGGGATACCACCAGGAAGCTAAGGTGCAGTTCGTGGTGGATGCAGTGTACGCATTCGCGCATGCTCTAGACGAAGCATCTAAACAACTTTGCCGGGGTCAAAATGAAAGCTACTGCGAGGCCTTGCGAAACCTCGACGGAGAGAGCCTCTACATGAATTACCTCTTGAACACTACTTTCAAGGGTGAGTCTAATAACTACGCACTAAATTATTATAATTTGAACTTTTCGTGTCGTATATAATTGTGTGTTGACCTATGCACATTCTTAAAAATCTATCGTGCATACGTGTGACAAAATGTGTGATGACCAACTGCTACTTCTTTTTTATTCAAACGTGTTGTGTTATGCTGTTAATCAATCTTCGCCCTTAGTATACGAATATTCTAAGACTTTGATGATTCGCCTGGTCTTCTATATGTCGCGTGCAGTTCACCACGGCCTAAGAACTTCAGGTAACCAGTTCTCTTTCCCCCAGTACACAAATAGGTCGAAATGAACATAGTAGTCTATGTTCTTTTCATTAAGGCTACAGTTAAGAATATACCCAACATGAATGCGCCAAAGAGGGAGCGAAGTTAAAAAAATAGCCAGAGCATTTACATACAAGGGCATCTAGAAGATCATGATTTATCTGACATGCGTGCTGGCGCTCAGCAATCCACATGCGCACCTTGGTAAACGTGCTCTGCGAATTCGCACGTGCCACTCATCTTGGAGAAGGTTTGTGTCTGCCGAGCAGTGTGGAGTCATTTATAGTGTGAGCCGGTCGAATGACGTTTATTGCCTCTGTGATCACGGTGCATGTCACTGCGATACACTTCAGAGTGTAGCTTTTGGCATCCGTTCCTGCGTTGTTGGTCTATCAATAGACACGTTGTAAAATAGTCTTCCACATAAAAAAATAATAAATTATGGATCGAAGAGATCGGAATAAGTCTATGAAGTACGTTTCAAATGAAATATTTATGCCGGAATAACTTCGGGCCACTAGTTTTCTCGAGCATAAGCATTTGTAGCCCCAGTAAATGTGACCGTTGCCAAATCATTCTAAGGCGATGTAGAAAAAGGTAAATTGGCGCTACTCTTCATTCACATTGGAGCATGTAGGAAGTCACAAAGTAGCTAACATTATAGTGCGGGTGACTAGGTACTTTTTTCGGCTTTGCTATTTTTGTGGCCCGTCAGAACGAAGACGCAGATGGCACCTCAACGAAAAGTGCACATTTTTTTACAAATATTTAATGTTCATAGCATTATGAGGAACGTAACGCCATACAGGCGAGAAGTTGATTCTAGGAAAGAGCCAAGATCACTGGGAAGCTCAGTATTGATGCACTCTCAGGAACATGCTGCTCGTATTGTTAGCACTATGTTGTCTCACCCAGTATAGGTTAGAAGCGTTACAACTTGTGATTTTTTGGACTTCACAGATCTCACTGGCAGAGTTGTTCGCTTCGACAATGTCGGTGATGGGCTGGCTCCTTACCGTATCTACAGCCTACGGCACCAGGATAACAGCTCGACGTATGACTACATTCCGATCGGCCGCTGGGAACCGTATGCACTGCACATGGACGCCGAAAAAGTGTTGTGGAGCACTGAAGATGGTGGGCCGCCAGTATCAGCATGCAGTTCCGACTGTGCCGTTGGCCAGATCAAACTGTTTGGAGATAGCAGGTGTTGCTGGATGTGCTACACGTGTGAGCCTCCTAAGAAAGCAATTGACGAGTTTACCTGCGCCGGCTAAAATTTTCACTGTTAGCCTTCCAAGCACAACATACATACAGAAAAAGTGACGTCCACTTGTGGAGTCTCAATTGCTCGCACCTTTTTTTTTATTATTCGGGTTATCATATGTGTCTTGTCGATAAGATGGTAGGTCGATAAGAGCACATTATTTGAAGGGCCTGACAATCTCTGTTCATCAGCCCGGTTGTTTTTTAATCATTCAAGAAAAAGTCCAACGTTACATTTTTTAGATCAACAGCAGTTAATACTCAAAGTGCGTGGTTATATAGCAATAGGGATTTAGACACTGTAAAATCTCTTTAGCACTAATATTTCCGGTAACTATTTGTGTAGGTCATTATATAGTTATAAATCCCTGGTTAATGCCATTCTTGTGCCGGTGCTGGTGTATAGTCCCTAATCATGAACTTAACGCAGCTCGACACCAGCAAAACCTAAAGTATGTAAGGAAATGCGTAGCACGGGTAGGCAACCCAGCGATGCCCTTGCCTATTGTACTTTGCTCGAGGCAGTCGCGCCCTCTCTAGCACGGCACAGGTATCACTGCATGTTTCAGAAGTGTTTTTCTCAATTTCAGGTAAATTAAGGTGATTTAAACATGATTAATTGTGGTTTTTATGTTACCTACATCTTGTATGTTTACTTTCCACTGGTATTGGCTATTGCTAAGCCTGTTGTAGGTCTTCAATGACCACTGTGTGACCATATGCAACGTAAGATAGATGGACGACAATAGGGGCCTCTAAAGCACTATGCACATGAATCCACTAAAAAAGAGCGATGCCGCTAAATCGCCTCATTGACTATAGGGAAGCAACCCGACGGGCAACGAGCGTCTGGCAGCTGCGGTGCGATAACGATGCATATTACATGTCCCCCTTCAGCGATCACGGTCCCATATATACTGTGGAGCCATACCTCGGTCCAAAGTCGCACGAGCTACAGCGCCATCAAGAACTGCTCGACAAGACAACAGGTAAAAAGGAGAGGGGAAACTGCGTGTATGGAGGAAATGTGAAACGCGAGGCTTCTTTAATTTATCTACATTAGTTTATCTACATATGCGTTGTCGTTTGTACCTACGCATAGTCATGCATTGCTCTATCCACAACATGAGTGCAAAACAAGCCCACTAGACGTGGGAGCAATTCTAATTAACAAGACGCTGCATAAATGACGTTCAGTGCAATTCAACTTAATTTCCTCGACAGTATTTAGAATGTGTGTCCCTAGGCAATTAATGATTGTGGCAATAAGCGATTGCTAATAGGGCCCGTCTTTCTCGGTTTTATTTTTTCGTGTATGTTTCATTGGTGCTGAATTGATTGTGAGAACGCAGTATATTAGCTAACTCAGCACTCATTTCTACTGAGGTCATGCTTCGCTTTCTGGCTTTCCTGCATCGAACCCTTCGATGCTCATCGGTCTGACTGATATATGGCTCCCTACTACATCTCCCGGTAGCGTGATCACCATGGAAATGAGAGATATTAGGTACAAGTTTTATTGACAACGCCTTCCGTACAGTTTCTGCGGCTGGCATTTTGTTAAGTATAGGTCAGCGAAGCAACGCATATTAAAACACTAAGGTCTCGTGGTGGTCCCACAACCTTTTCTTAGGAGATACAGCATCCTCCCCCCCCCCCCCTAATGGTACTTGTGCATGACGGACGCTTTTCGACTGAACGCCGTTCTTCTAAAGCTTTTTTTCATTGCGCAGCATGGACGTGAGTAGACAGTTTGTACGAACCACCTCCGGTCAACCTACGCGGCGATGCTAATCACCAATTTTCACCTTTAGCGACAGATCCCTCAGAGCCCTATCATTTATTTAAGTCTAAACATCATCCATATTGCATTCAATTCAAGCTTGCAGTCTAGCGGGGAGGTCCTGATGCATCCGCATATGCTTTGATATAAGTGGCTGCTCTCAGCAAAAAACAAAGAAAAAAAGATAAACAAAAAATTGGAACTGAATATGTAAAAGGTGGAGGCCAGTGAAAAAAAACTCCCTAAACTGACACTATCAAAATTAACCGAAAGTGAGAGCGCGGAAATCGAGCCATCCCTAAAGAAATTAAAGCATTGTAGGGAGTAACATGTTTTGGTACTGTAAGTCAGCAAGCCCACTCAGTAGCTATTATAAAAAAGTGTTATTTTAAAAGTGTACCAAAAGAGCTCTGTATATTTTGAACGATTGTGCCCCAGGCAACTTATTGTAAAGTTTCAGTGGTTTCCGTCACTTAGGGGTTTAGTTGGTATCAAGGTGGCTGACAGGGTTGCTCGGAAGGCCTCAAAACTAACACCAACAAAGCAGGCCCTAGGAGATCCTGCATAGCTTTTACCTGAAGCTGTCCCCAAACATTTACAATCTTAATGGTTGCCTTCAGTCGTGTGCGACACAATGATCAACCAATGCAAAGGCCACTTCGCTACGTCGCGTCCGCATGGGGTCAGCGCGTACATACCTGGGTAGCTTTAAAAGATCAGACTTGCTGTGACGCCATTGTTTCCGACCGTCAGGACCTATGGTAGTACTGATCGTTATTCGCTGAAGTGCAATGAACTTGATAAAGCTAAAAAGAGTTTGAAGAACCCCAGCGTTTCGGCTCGCCATATATGACAAGCGAATAATATGCGGATTCTGCGTGGGCATTAGACTTCCAGAAAGGAAGTGTCACGTACCGTACATTGTTTAGGTTTTTCAATATTCCAAAAGAACGCAACAAATGTATCTTCCCCATTTATCTTTCTATTCCCGGAATACTGAAATAGTCTGACCAGCCTGTTTCGGCACTATTTCAATTGGCCCAGTCACACGTTTTGTCGGTCATCTTCAAGTTTTCACCGACGCATCTGTATACAAGGTAGCTCTGCAGCTTTCTTTTGCCCTTAAACTAACGTCTGACGGGTGTTTTGTAAAACGCATTCATCTTCTTCCACGACTACGGAACTAGCTGCAATTGATGTGACGCTGAAATATGTACTAGAAGAATTAGAAGAATCGAAGGTTTTCATACTTAACAGATTCTCATGCTGCAGCCCTTAGCACATTGTTAAGAAAAGGCTCCATTGGCCCAATAATAAGCCGCGTCCTTAAATCTACCACAAAACTTAATACTCGTGAGTTGTTCCTAATTTGCCAGTAGATACCTTCGCATGTTAGTATTTCTGGGAATGAAGAGGCCGATCATCTCGCTTCAACTAGTGACCACAACGAGTGTGACTGACAAGAAATTTCATGCCGGTTTGACAACGCTCGTCTGCTGACTCACTGACATCTTCTAAAGCAGCGTCCCGATCAGCGTCTCGCAAGCAGATCGTTTCCTCCTGGTATTCATGGTCGCCGATTGAGTCGTCGTGACAGAGCCATATATTATACAAGCTAAGAGTCGGTTCTGTGTCTGTGCGCGAACGATTATACCGTCAAGGACGATCTGATATGTTCGTCGTGTGGCTCATGTGAGACAATAAGACACGTAATTCTAGAGTGCCCTAAATTTGTTCTACAACAAGCACTACTCAAAAAGGCCCATAGGCTGAAACGCACGACCCTTGACAATCGTTCGTTCCCAGGAGAATGTGCTTCTAGGCGTGACCAGGCTCCTATAACCCATTTAAGTTTCTTAACAAAAAATGACGTGGAATCACGTTTATAGACATTTTTCATATGACCATTCGTTCTTTTTCTGTGCGCGTGTGTGTTTTTTCTTCTTTTTTTAAATTTTCTTCTCTCTCCTTTTTTTTATCTGATTTCCTGAATTCCTTCCCTTCCCGAAGGAGCAGACAGGCGTTGTGCCCCTATAGGTGGCAGTTGTCTGCCTGTTCCCTCCCTATTTCCTCTGTCTTCGTGTTTTTATGTACTCCAACCAAATAAATAAATAACCGGCAGAGAGCTCTGATGTGATTGGTGATGAGCGGCCCTCATATTGAATCGTAGCGCGTTGTGGAGTATTGGCCTGGCACAACGCTGTTATACGCGCGACGCCTCACTGAACGTCGACAGACGTCGACATGCAAATGTTCGTGACACGTGGCGCGTGCCTATATGTTCGTCTGTCCGCTATTCGTTCTTAATGATGCTTTCAGGGGAATTTGAATGAAGAAAACCATACGGGGCAGTTTCCTGCATATCTTGCAAGGATAGATTCACCTCCAAAAACAACAAAACATTGGTGCATAAGCCACGCCAGCCTTGAAACAGCAAGACTGGACGATTCTAAAGACTGATCTGGTTGCCTGTATGTTGTTTATAGCTCTTAGCTATAGGTGATATAGGTTTGTGTCTATGTTGCTCCTAGGTTGTGGCTAGGCTAGGCAGAGGGATTAGAGTTTGACCATAGACACTAAAGCTTCGGAGTGTTCTCGCAGCCGCCGTTGTCTTTCCCGTTCTCTAGCATTATTTCCTTCTACGCACTCTGGGTTTTCGGCTCACCACCGTCGTTTATTAGACATTTGTAGGGCCAACTGCTGCCCACGTCCATTTTAGTGGAAGTACAGTGTAATAGGATTTACTTAAACTTTGTGGCACATACTGGTTTGTAGAGTAGATCCTAAACTACAGGCTCACACCTACGCTGGGAGCTTGGCCAGATATCGGGTAACTTTGAAACGATATATAAATACTCGAAAATAGAATACTGCGCTCAAACTGTAAATCATGGTCAATACTTAAACCAAGAAAAAAAAATGCTGTCGCACTACACTTCTTTTTAAGTAAGAATACTGTTACCTCCGGACGCTATAGTCCGAAACATGGTGTATGCATTGCCTTCAATATTATAAGATTGGCAATCATATCTGTTCGCATGCAGGTACTTGACGTAAGAAAAAAAAACGAGGTTGTCTTTCTTTATATTGTAGAGCAAGGGAGAAAATGCGCGAAAATATTAGAAAATTAGGTGATACCGCATTACCCCATATCGGGGCAAGGGTAAAAAGTACGACTAGTGCAACATGAAGAGACGCTGCAACGGGTAACGATTGGGAGTTACACTCTATAGCAATGACACCCATTCTCATTAAGGGAAACAAGAATTAGGGCAATTTCGCGCTAATGGTGCTAATCCTGAAATAAATGCGGAACTGCACGGTCTTCTCTGTTTGCCTTTATTCCTATCTTCATTCCTTTTCCCTCTTTCAATATTTATTCTTTTTCTGCTCTTTATTTCCATTCATTAACTCCTCTCTTTCTCTCTATTCCTTCTTTCCCTTTTTTACTCTTTCTATATTTCAACGAAGCAACAAAAAAGCAGGAAACACGGGTCAATGAAACAGACGAACAATTTTCTTCCACACATATAGGCATGGGGTGGGGGCGGCCGCACCATTGCAAAAGATATAAATATATATATATATATATATATATATATATATATATAATTATATTTAACAGACAATAATGCCAAGGAAGGCATAGGGGAAGTTATTAGGCCAATTGTAATGTAAATGAGAAGAAATAAAAGTGGCTGAAAAGATAACTTGCCGTGGGCAGTATCCGAACCTGCGACCTTCGAATAACGCGTCCGATGCTCTACCACTGAGCTACTACGACAGCTATCCCCCCAGCCACTTTATTGGGTATCTATGTCAATTTAAACGTCGGAATGTGAGTCAGCGCCACTAGTAGCCAAGGCGGCGATTGTGGCACACTCTTTATGAGCCTGTTTGGCGTCACGTAGCCCGTGAACTTATTACTAACTGGCAGCTGACCAATAGTCCCCCGTATACAACCTAATTGCACCAAGTCAGCCAGTACGAGCCCTTCGTTAATGAATAAAGGAAACAAATGTATACTTAAGGGCTCGTTCTTCGTCTTTTACACACTATTAATGAGATCTAACAGACAATAACGCCGAGGAATGTATAGGGAAAGTTATTTGGACAATTTAATGTAAATGAGAACAAATAAAAGTGGGCGAAAAGATAACTTGCCGTGGGCAGGATCTGAACCTGCGACCTTCGAATAATGCGTTCGATGCTCTACCACTGAGCTACCACGACAGCTATCCCCCCAGCCACTTTATTGGGTATCTATGCCGATTTAAACGTGGGAGTGTCAGTCAGCGCCACTAGTAGCCATGGCGGCGAGTGTGGCACATTCTTTATGAGCCTGTTTGGCGTCACGTAGCACGTGAACTTATTACTAACTGGCAGCTGACCAATAGTCCCCCGTATAGAACCTAAAGGCATGAAGACGGCCAGTACGAGATCCTCGTTAATGAATAAGGAAAACAAGTGTATACTTAAGGGCTCTTTTTTCGTGTTTTACACAATGTTAATGAGATCTAACAGACAATAATGCCAAGGAAGGTATAGGGGAAGTTTAGGCCAATTTGAATATAAATGAGAAGAAAGAAAAAAATTGAAAAGATAATTTGCCGTGGGCAGGATCCGATCCTGCGACCTTCGAATAACGCGTTCGATGCTCTACCACTGAGCTCTCGTCCATGAGCTCTCATTCACGAGCTGTTGTCCTGCGTGTTGTTTTCGTGTGGCATTTGTGCGTGAAGATCACGCTGCACGTTTCGATCTGCTAGCTGTTCTCAGCGTTACATTCCAAGTGGTTGCTATTGAATTCATTTCTTCGCCCTTGCAGCGAAACTGTGGCTTTCTTTTCTTTTCATTTATTGCTTTTTTAGAAAGTTCTTATGCCTCTTTCAGTGTGTTGGCTGCCTAATAACGCTTTCCATTCATCGCTTTCTGAACATTGACAAATGTCATTGACAACTGTCATTGACAAATTTCTTTCGAAAACTTTCATTTTTCTTTTTTACCATTTTTGGTTACATAAATAATGCTGTTCAAAACACTCTTGACTCTCACACCAATCTTTCGAACCTGGGTTCCACCTACGTCACACAAGCTTCGAAGCTCTACATAGACTACAAATCATGTTTTCATTTGTTCTGGCCTTTCTTTGCCGTAAACTATATTCAATGTTAGAGATTTCTTGTTATTTGGACAACAATCAGAAGCCTTATCATTACGTTAGCGTCATGGCACCTCTTCAACTTTCCACCCTCAGTACATTCAGCTTGAGCAAAAAAAATTTAAGTTATACCAGATATAACAACATATTGTGCGTCCTTGTTGCAGTACGCATTAGTGATCCTGGCGCAGTAAGCACTACGCTGTCGGGTAGCTTTGACGTGTTCTCCGCGAAAACTGTGAGAGTTGTCGGGCATGCACGTGGTTAGGGTAAGTCAGAGCATGCAACTCTATACTAGCGGACATGTCCACTTCGGCGGAACAGTGACCAGGGTACTTTGCTGCGGACCCGAAGGTCGTGGGTTCGTTCTCGGCCATGGCGGTCGCATTTCGATGGAGGCGAACTGGTAGAGGCCCGTGCACTGTGCGATATTAGTGTACATTAAAGAACACCAGATTGTGAAAATTTTCGGTGCCCTCCACTACGGCGTCTCTCATAATCATGTCTTGGTTTTGGGATGTAAAATCCCAAATATTATTAATTACAAGCAGACATACGTTATGCACCTGGAGGCGCAGATAGTCTCGTACAATGTATCGATTTCCACCAAGTGAAGCTGCCATAGCGAGTGAACGTATGGTCAGAGGAATAGTTTCTTGCGAATACATAAAAGCGAGCCTTTCCGAAATGCGAGAAAATAAACATTTTTCACTAACGTAAGTTAGTGTGAAAAGTGAGTGCGCACATGTGTGTGGGTGTGCGGGCATGTGTGTGTGTACCTTCTTCATAAGTGTTAAGGAGAAAATTTGGAGTTGCAGACAACCAATTTCACGCACCCGACACGGCATCGTGCACTGTGCTTGCTTTCTCTGAACAGATAGAGGCATCTCGAGGAGATCGGCCGCACGAGCCCCTTCAGTTGCTGATAGATAGCCCCACAGAGGGCGCTCGCTTATTCGCGCTACATTGAAAAGTGACAACGGGTGTAAGATACGGTCATTACAGAATAAAATCATTTACATTGCTATAAATTAATAGTTACGTTTAAATAGTGCCACTTGTTAATATGCTTCGAAAATTCGCATGCAACAAAATTTATTGCCTGCGTTCAACAAGTCCAATGCAATAAAACTCGACATATTTTGCCAGACTTCTGCCACGCGTGCAACCCAAGATAAAATGTCTCGTTAACTCTCTCTCTCATCTTGCAATGCTTGGTTTCGTGTTACCCGCTGAGTCAATTTTAGCTCTTCTTTCTTTTTTTTTGGTAAAGCCTGGTGGCTGCACGTGATAATTCGAATGGGAGAACATGTATCTTGAAGATAGCCATGTTGCTGAACGGTGTCTGCACCGCTTTGAAAGAGACTTGGGAAAATCCCAGTGCTCTCCACGTGGAGAGGCTGTGACAAACCGGTGCACTTGAGTGGCTCCGTTAAAGCCAGCCAAGTTTGTCGAAGGTTGAATCGTCCAGTGGTTTGTTTTGATAACCTATCAAGATCACACCTGCTGCAGTAAACGGTAAGAGGTGCTACAGTGTTTGTGACCTTGAAACCTTTAGATGTGCCTCGTGGCTCGCCAACTTTCTCACTCTCATTGAAAGATGAAAGTTGTGTCACACTTATATGCGAATGGACGTTTTGGCGTTCTAATGAACTTCGTGAACAAGAGGCTATTTAACAAGCTTTCACTTTGATACAAAAGGGAATCCGAAATTCATTACCGAGGCTGAGTTAAAGATAAATTTTGTGTTATATTGGAGCATAGCTTTGCACGGACACATCGATGCAGGGCGTATTGGCTGGTATAACATTTGCTAAAAAAGAACCTGTCAGATAAGCCTTGCTCATTACTGGGCCAGTATAGTGCAAATAAACCGGCGCAGGTTGCACAGGTGATGTGCCTGTTCACGCAGGATCGAAATGAAGAGATCATGGAGATGCCTCCTCTGTACAGTCACAAACACGTTCCACGTTGCCCTCTTTATGGCATCAGTACCACGTGAGAAATAGCATCAACGTTGTGATCATTGATACTGAATGAACCTATAATATCTGGGACAATTAAGGTTTGTTGCTACTGCAAGAAAAGAGCTTTCAATTTATCTCATTCTCGCAAGTTGTTTACTTTGTTCTTGTTTGCTGATCACATTGGTTTAATAATTTATGATAGCTTGTGTCCTGTGTTCAGTGTTTCTTCTTGCGCAGTTGTCCAGTTGGGTTTTCTAATAGTGCATTATTAACAAGTGATGTTGGAAAGCTTAAACAGGAATCTTACCTCAGGATGAGTATATTACAATTAGGTGAGTTCACAATTTATCACGTTGACTTTTCGACTACGCTAAGCTACTCAACTTCCGATCACTGCTGTAGGGACCACAAAATTGCCTGAAAAAGCGGGCAGCCCAAAAGTGAAATCATGCTTTTTAACTTCACTCGAGTTCTCAAATTATCACAGCCATGTATAGCTCTCAAGGCCTGCCAGTAAACTAACCATTCATTTGAGTGTTTGTGAATATGTTCGGTACCTGATGGAAACCTATCCGACCATTCCTATTTGTGTCCCGCACGCCCCCTACTATGCTCACGCTGTCATTGCCGGAACGCTTGCTGTATCGTATACCGTGAGTGTTCGGAGTGCCCCCACCACCCCATTCCTGACCGCACAAAGGCACGGCGGTGGAGAGCTGCTTTCGTTTCTAAAAGAAACATCTCCTTAGGGAAATCTTTGCGGTCTCGCATAAAGAAGCAGCAGCGAACGGCACCGTGACAAGTTTGGGTTGTCGCCTGCCAAAAGTGTGCAGCATGCTTATAAATGCGCTCGGTCACATGCACTACCGAGCAGTAAGCCGAGGCTGTAGTGGTGGGGGCTTCATTTAGTGCATTTCGAGCCGTACTGTTTGAGCGAAAAGTCTGAAAAATCCGACATTAAAGAGCTTAAGGGTCTTAGAGAGAGAGAGAGAGAGAAGGAAAGAGAGAGAGAAAGAGAGAGAGAGAGAAATGAATTACAAGGAAAACGAAGGCAGCTTAACCTGATATCAAGTAAACGCTATGCTACCCTGCACAGGGGTGAAAAACAAAGCATACACACGCAAGCATAACCTCACACACAGGACGTTCAAATTAAAGCCCTTCTGACCGACCACTTGAACGCGGAAAATGCAGTAGTGCTTGTACAGCCTTCTTCTTAGATATTAGGCCTGGTCGATGGAGCAGGATTCGTTCTACCGAAAGACGCTCTTATGCACTTATTCTGTGGGAATTGTGGAAGTGCCGTAATAGCGTACGAATTCCCAATTATGTCGAAAAACTCGGGCGTTGAAAAATTGGCACTTTACGTAGCCAAACCGCATTGCATCAGTAACATTGTGCTCCCAACAATAGGGATAAAAAGCATTTGGGACCACGCAATTCTTCCAAACGGACATTCTGTTTAGCTATTGTGTTCTGAAACTTTTTGCAGGTTGGAATTCCCGAATTCATGGCGTTCAAGTTCACGCTGCTGACGCTCATGCTGCTAGAAAGTCAAGGTGCGCGAATAGAGATTCCTGGTGACATCATCCTTGGAGGCCTTTTCCCCGTGCACCACAGGTCCGGCTACAGTGGTTGTGGGGCATTAAATGGCGAACGCGGTATACAAAGACTTGAAGCGATGTTGTTTGCTTTAGACCGAATCAACCGAGACCCATCCTTGCTAAACGGAATATCCCTCGGAGCTACAATACTGGATACTTGTTCGAGCGGCGAGCACGCGTTAAAACAGGCCCTGCAGTTCCTCGATCCGCCGGCTAACGTGGGAATCTTCAAGTGCGCGGATGGTTCAGCTGCCTGGTATACATAATGAGAAGCAGAAAATTACGGGCGTAATCGGTGGTTCTTACAGCGAGGTGTCTCAGAAAGTGGCCAGTTTGCTAGGGCTCTTCCATGTGCCTCAGATCAGCCCAGCATCCACGGCAAGCTCACTGGGTGACAAGACCCGCTACGACCTCTTCGCCAGGACCGTTCCCCCGGACACACTGCAGGCACACGTCATGACAGATATCGTTCATTACTTCAACTGGACCTATGTGTCGCTCGTGACGTCCGAAGGAGTGTATGGTGACTCTGGAATGATCTCATTTCTGAGAGATGCCAGAGCAGGTAACTTCTGCGTCGCAATTGTGGAAGTAGTTCCTCGCCTAGCGGACGAGGCTACCTTTGATGGTATCATCCAAAGCTTATTACGCCGGCCACAAGCTCGCGTCGTGGCTCTATTCACGCACGGCGAGGACTCGCGAGCTCTCTTGGCAGCTGTCAAAAAGGCTAACGCCAGCAGTAATTTCGTGTGGTTGGCTAGCGACGGATGGGGCACGCAGAGCCACATCGTGGAAGGTCTCCATGATCAAGATATAAGTGCCATCACTGTCGAGCTAGACTCCAGGGTTATTCCCGAATATGATGTTTACATGAAGAATCTCACCGTGGAGGACAACGAGCGTAACCCCTGGTTCAGGGAGTACTGGGAGGACGTTTTTAAGTGCAGCGTCAACCCTGTGCAGCAGAATGACACATCGACAGCTTGCGCGGCTTCACTGCGTCTCGATGAGTCCACTGGATACCGTCAGGGTGCTAAAATACAGTTCGTGGTGGATGCAGTGTACGCATTCGCCTATGCTCTAGACGAAGCATCGAAACAACTTTGTCGGGGTGAAAATGAAAGTAACTGCGAAGCCTTCCGCAACCTTGATGGGGAGAGCCTCTACATGAATTACCTCTTGAACACTACTTTTGAAGGTGAGTTCTTCACAACGCAACGAATGAACGTAATTTTATCCCTGTCTTTTGGCAGTTTATTATGATTCCTGAAAAAAGTGTTAAATGAACTTTTATAGTTTACTTGGCAAGAAGCGTTCGTCAGCGCGTTTTTCTTTTCAACCCGTTGCTTGAACCTGCCCAGCATTACCATTGGGTTGCTCATTATCGCCTTAAATAGGAGTAGGTAAAACTAAAACGAACATTTAAAGGTGAACATCTACGACAGAAATCTGTCTGGCTGGGTAACAATTCATACAAATAAGATAAACTCTGCAGCCACTGACTGCAGACTGAATTTTCTTCTTATAAAACAAATGTGGGAAGATTTGAATCTGGGGTGGTGTTAAAGGAATAGCAAAAAGTGAAGAAAACTGAATATAATCAGGAAGTTTCGTGTAGCATGATTTCACTAGGGACATCAAGTAAAACGGAAGGTATAAGCGCTCAATTGTAAGACATACGTGGGTATTCAGAAATCATCGGAAGCACGAAGCACACGTTGTCATCGCCGATGAAACTTTCAGGTGCTTCTATAAGAACTCTTTCTGTGGCGCAGGACCATCATCAGAACCGAGCTACCAACCGATCGACAAAACGCAGTAACTATCAGATCATGCATGCAAAAGTGACATTAGCTTATAAAGTTTATTTGTATCGATTCTTTCATTTTTTTCTTTACATCATGTAAATTTTCTCGAATAAAAATTACTAGCCTCGATGGTTTTACCTTCCGAGATCAATCGCGGTAAATATGGAATAACTTCAACTTATAGCACTTTTGATTTCACCTTAAATCACACCGCTATCAACAAGAATTGACAGTTGCCTTGTTACGCTTGTTTAGGCAATGTGCTTCTGCCACAAGCAGAAACAGAAAAATAGCTGACACAACAACCAGAACAAACATGCCCCCGGTATTTTTTTCTACTGAATTGAAAAAAAAAGAAAGGTTAAGAACGACTTAGCATACGAATTATTCATAGAAATGCTATAGACGTTTTACCACAGTATGCAGGAGGCTTCCTGAATATATTCAAGATGCCACCACTATAAATAAAAACGTGAGGGGCAATGTCGTTGCACTTTAAGGGCGCTGATGAAAAGTCTGCGTTCTTGCATCCACAGATCTCGTCGGTAGTGTTGTTCGCTTCGATCAGCTTGGTGACGGCCTGGTCCCTTACCGTATCTACAACTTGCGACGTCTGGATAACAGCACCGCCTACGACTACGTTCCGATCGGCCGCTGGGAGCCATACACTCTTCACCTGGACTCCGAGAAAGTGTTATGGACCACCGAAGACGGCCTGCCACCAGTTTCAGCGTGCAGCTTCGATTGCAGCGTGGGTCAGATCAAGATGATCTCACCAGAAAACCGGTGCTGCTGGGTGTGCTCCACGTGTGGACCACTAAAGGCTGTAATCGACGAGTTTACATGCTCGAACTGAATTCTCACTCTGAGCCTTGTGGACAGCAACAAAAAAAAAAACATTGGCTCAAGAAGTAGTTATGACCCCGACAGTTTATTATGACTAGTAAAATAAAAAAATCTGTATTATTGTAATTATTTACTCACGTTTTCTCAAGTCATACATGCACCTATAAGGCGGGCCGTATGAGTCGGCCACTGCACCATCGCATGGGTAATGCGAAAGCTGTGTGTTTCGGTCCCTACTGGCGTAAAAATGCTTTTTATTCACTCCTAGTTTAGTTTTATCTGATAATTACATATTCGTTAAAAGCTACAATGAGCATTCTCCGTGCGTTTTTCCTGACTTCTTTATTTGTTTGCTTCATATGGTTGTGGGTAACGACACTCTCGACCTACTCTATCTCTTTCTTTCATCTATAAGAAGGCCTATGAAACTGGCGGCCAAGTTTAAAATGAGGTCTTTATCGACCCGACGCTCATCCTAAAACGAGAAAATAGATCAGCACACGCGCAAATATGAGGACGTGATGGGTGTCATTGCGTGTAGTGACAAAGCGACCATGCGCTACCTGGACAAGTTTGTGTTAGGTGACAGTGGATACGTTCTTAGTTCCTTTATTTCAGTCTTTACGCATGAAAAATACAACCTACCAGTACCGGTCTAAAAGGCCGATAAAACCACGACGCATTGCGCGTTTGTATAGTATAATACACTGAATATAAGAAAGAAAACAAGAGAGTCTAGGCTCTTTCTATTTTTTCATATACAACTTTTGAATTATGGTTTAAATTCAACTAAATATCCGTGTATGGCTTGCTCAAAGAAAAGGTACGTATCAACAAGTTCACTCTAACTGAAAGCGATGTAATTTACAAGATCTCACTCATTTGTGGGGAACAGACAAAAAAAAGGGCAGGAAGATTGGGCAAAAAATTAAGAGATAATATCCAATGAATTCACGAAGAACAATTACACCTTGGTATTCACAAGAAAGTACGGGAGTGTGAGCCTTAACCCTTAAGGAGTAGCTAGAACACCGTGACTTTTAATGTGAACGACAAAGTGTGAATTTTGGGAAATGCGTAAAATGATAGAGCACGTTCTTTGTCACTGCGTTCGTTACAGCGTGCAAAAACGGCAGTTAGCTGGTGTGTTAGCTCGCCTTCTCGACAGATTGATTGATATGTGGGGTTTAACGTCCCAAAACCACTATATGATTATGAGAGACGCCGTAGTGGAGGGCTCCGGAAATGTAGACCACCTGGGGTTCTTTAACGTGCACCCAAATCTGAGCACACGGGCCTGCAACATTTCCGCCTCCATCGGAAATGCAGCCACCACAGCCGGAATTCGAACCCGCGCCCTGCGGGTCAGCAGCCGAGTACCTTAGCCACTAGACCACCGCGGCGGGGCCGCCTTCTCGACAGACCTTTGTCAGAACAATCAGTGCTTGAAAGGCGACATTATCTGTCATCACACGAAAAATCAGCGAAAGCCTTACTGAACTTCTTGCGTGAGTTTGGCCCATTTAATAGGCTATAACACCCCAGCTCACTTTTTTTTCTGTTCTCTTTCGCGCATCTATTTCGCTCTCCGCTTTCTTTCCCATATTTGTCCCCCCATTCTCTATTCCCTTAGTGAAGGGTATCAAACGGGATGTCTCCAATTTCTGGTTAACCTCCTGCTTTTCCTTCATTTTATTCTCTCTCTCTCTCTCTCTCTCTCTCTCTCTCTTGGGAAATCCACATTTTAATATTGGTCCTTGTTGTCTTATAGGTTAGCTAATGTGCCCCTAGTTTTATTGAAGTTCAAATAAACAAATTAATCAGCCCTGTGCTCTTGTATGTGACAAACGAATAAAAATTGTCGGGTGCATTTCTTAAACCATACCTTGCAAACGGTGCCAAGCCACAAGGCATGAGGTGCGTCAAAACGTGACACTTCGGATTCTTTACTGTGCACTCAAGTCTAAGCGCATGTATGTTTGCTTCCCTTTAGCCTCCGTGAAACGCGGCCACCATGACCAGGTATCAATCCCACGTCTGAAGTTCAACAGCGCCACCCCCCAGCCTTTGAGCTGCCACAGCAGGTTTTCGAAACCGATGCGTTGATTCGATTGATATGTGCAGTTTAACGTCCCAAAACCACCATATGATTATGAGAGGCGCCGTAGTGGAGGGCTCAGGAAATTTCGACCACCTGGAGCTTAACATGCACCCAAATCTGAGCACACGGGCCTACATTTCCGCCTTCATCGAATCTGCAGCCACCGCAGCCGGGATTCGATCCCGCGACCTGCGTGTCAGTAGCCGAGTACCTTACCCCCGTATTCACAAACACTCCTCGACTCGCTTTCACCCTTCACTTGACAGAGTTGAGCACTGCACCGCTGCTCGTTTGAAAGTGATGCTACGCTACCCAAGAAGCACAGCAGATTCTCGCTGATATGCAGTGACTTTCCCTGCCTCGAGACGGCGCTCCCATCGGCCTTCTCAACTGAAGGTGAAGCGTTGAGTGGAGGGACGTTCTAGAATACGGAGCTAAGCCTCTACATCACCACGGCGCTTTAACCGATGCGTCGTAAGCAGTGGATATGAGTTTCGATGGAAAGATGTGTCACAGAGCCACAATTGACACTACATAAAATAAGTAGGGGTGTTTTTTTTTGTTTAGATCACTTGATTTTTTTTTTCGCTCGGTACAAGGGTGTTGTTGAAATAAGGCTGTCCGCCTCCGTGGTATAATTACAGTGCTCAGATGCTGACCACAAATTCCAAAAAAAATGCAAGTTATCGACTTGGAGCTGAGGAGCGTAACCCCAGAATGCCGTTAATTTTCAGAAATTTTGGGGTCATGGCACAAACCTCCGCGCCATGAGTCTTGGCACACAGAGAAATAGCGTTACAGAAACATGTGATATCGATAGAGGCGAAGCTCCTTAAGGTGTGGGTCTGTACTACATTTTCTGAGGTATGTAGTTGTAGTAGTAGCACGTAGACATCTCTAGTTTGGTTCTTGCTGTGTTCACTAGATGGCGGTAGTTGATTCGAGATGTTATAAAGCTAGATTGCGGTACTTGAAGCGTTCACTAGGTGGCGGTATTTGTAGTTGATGAATAGATGCGAGCTGTTACAAAACTTGATGGCGATACCTGTATTTGATAATGAAAGATGCGAGATGTTATAATAGGAATGATGTCACATATGGCGTGCGTCATTGGTGGAAGGTGATCGTTTGATTTAGTGCGGCGACGTACGCTATAGGGAGCGTTGTAATAAAATTCGTTCGCTGTTGGCGCGCCGTGAAGCTGCGCGACACCGCTACCAAGATCCTGCCGTACGAGAGTGGAAGGCGTAAGCGGCACGGCATACACACAGTGTTTCTCACGTCTTTAAATGATGATCGATACGGCGAATAACACGGAAGATTCACGGTTTATCGATGATTGCCTTCGGAGCTTCGCCAACTCGTCATAATTCACCCCGTAAATATGCCATGATTTTTTTTTTGCCTTGTGTTCACAAGGTTTCCAAACTAAAGTCCCATTTTCAATGCGAATTCTGGGAGATCGTAAGCTTTCACTATTACTGCCACGCGCTAGTTAATGTTTATCCGGGGCTATATATGTAAAGAACCGAGTTATTTCTTATATAGACAGGAAATAACCCAGCCTATAGGTCAGATATGTTACAATAATTTCTTTTTTGTGACATAAGTGGATACCATGTCACTGTAGTGTATGCAGTACACATTGTAACTATGTGAGGGCAAGAACAATGCCAAACTGGGAACTTTATGGCAACGTGCTTAAACACGATCGCCATTTATAGCATAGCAAGTATGTGGCTTACCACCGAGGTTGAAAAGACCTATATTCCATAAATAAGAGAATGTTACCGTGTCTGGTGCACGAACTCTGTGAACCGTTCAGAGCAATGTATACAAGGCAAAATAATACCCCAGAGGGTGTCGTGTCACGAAACTTCCTCTGTTGCTATAATAGTATAGCCTTTCATGGCGGGTTACGGCGCGTTTGTAGATAAATTGCCAGCAGACACGAAAGAACAAGGAACTTCGTAAAAGGCAGACAGTGCACGGCAGCCGTGTTACCGAGCCAAAAGATTAAGAAGAAAAATGGCGGGGAGGAGGAGGAAAAAATAATGGCACGCCTATACACCAGATTCCCGAATACACGGGTGTCCTCAATGGGCCGACATTTGTTACCATCCGGAGAAAAAAAAAACAAAGCTTCTAAAAGTGGACCTACAATCTGACCACCGGAGTCGCGCAGGGCCGTCACTGGCGAGAGGAAAGGATTGGCACGCTGGAAACAGGTGGGGCCGACTGCATGCGTTCAGCGTCCGGGGGTGCTTTCGCTCAAAACGCGGAAATGGTCGCGGCGGCGAGAATGGCTGGCCGCAGACGTTGCTGCTCGGTCAGCGGCAAAACTGGACCGCCGCTTAGCGTGGACAGCCGGTCTTCGCGAGGCTTTGATTAGAGGGGGGACCCGGACGGATGGATGAGCTACCGTTCGTTCGCTAGAGGATAAAGTGTGCGAGAGGCGGCCTTGTCACACTTCGCGTGTACCCAGAATCAGCGCTGACTACAAGCCGTGGGTCAATGAATCCCGGTGATGGCAGGCATCCAGACAACAACGTCTCGGAAGGGGGGATCTCGGATAAAACGAATATATCAAGGTCCTCTGCTGTGGATATTTATATCCTTTCTCACTGGACTAAGTTACAACGAGGAAGCGCTGCCATCACGAAGACTGAGCACGGGTTGTTCTGTTCAGTGGAGCGAAAGGAAGAAAAAGAAAGCGACATTATGCAAAAAAGAGACCTGCTAGTGGATGCTGCTTGTAAAGCAACCGGTGGAAGAAGTTTCTATTTTCTTCTGTGCTTCGTTATTAGGCTCAAGGTGTTCCCTCCGTGAGAGCAGCAGGTGCGTGGGATAATCAGAATGGCACAGAACCGCTGAGTATAGTACAGTACAGTGCGTCGTTCGAAACATGTTCGCTCAGAAAATCCGACAGCGGGACAACACGTATGTTGTGCTTGAAATATCCCGTGTGAACCTTCGTTGACTGTCTTTTCACATTACTGCATATTTCCAGTGGTGGTGAACGCATTTTATTAAACTACGCTGTGAATAAAGGCACGAACGAATTATCGTTCTACGCTGGCGCACGTAAGAACTTGCACTCTGAGCAAAAGCACAAAGGGCCCGGATTGCCTCAATAAGCTATGTTTTTACGCACCATAGTAGCACACCATGGCTTTCAATACTGAAGCACCAACTTCACCCGGCGTAAGAATTGGTCGGAAGGTTGTGAATTTGACAGTAAACAGTGAACTCTCATCAGTGACCTGCTCATGTTGTTGGCTTTAGTTACTTCATTTCATTTTTTTATAAATTTATTTTTCTTTGCAGGATCAATGATTTCTTCTATCTTTACTTTTGCAGAATAACGTAGATGAATACAACAGCCGAGGTACTTTTTACTTCAATCTTTCCATCTATACAGCGAATCATTAAAAGAACAGAACCACGTTCATTTTTCAGCTTCAACTTTCTCATGTATGAGGAAAATGTTTTGAGAAAAACAAAACGGCTGTGGGCATTTGAGAGAGAGAGAGAAGTGGGGGAGAGGTGAATTCGGTTATATGCACACTGTGTATAACCAATAACTGTGGACCTTCGGAAAACAATTGTATGGAGAAACTTACCGCACATAGTTTACCTTTCAGTTGATACGCCACAAACTCGGCATTCAGCTCGAGGTCCATGCAGTACGGCACCTCAAAAAAACCAGAGAAATGCACCATGCTCGTTAAAGCACTTCGAGTGTAATCACTACTTATACGTGGATTGAACCAAACACGTGTACATATTATTTTATTAGTAAAAAAAACAGGAAGAACAAACGCAAACAGCGTTGAAGTAGTCAGAAAACGCCTTCCTTTCTGCAGCTGTTGACAGAAGTTTACGAGTACACAAGTTCGCTCAGAGGTATACGTGAGTAAGGGGTGCACACATTGTCATCATTGAGTCACACAACCATCATAAATGAACAAAATGTGTGAGCCCGAACCCGTAAAATCACGATAATATTCGGTACAATCATGCGCAAACTCGCGTCGTAAGTTTATTAATCCGCTGATAGGGCTGCAATACTATGGTTTTATTTTATATTAAATTCCCAGTATTTTTGTTGATACTTTATCTTAAACGTACAGCTATATAACAGGAAGCTTGGCTATCTGTTATGCTAAATGGATCTTGGTAAAAGTGAACGTTGTTTCTCAGTGCGCCCACGAATTGGCGTGCAGAGAAAGATGGTCACGCGGCGGGGTTTTATTTTCGGATGCAGACCGAACGATGGATATCTCGCAGCTAATCTAGGCAGTCCGGAGAGCGGCGAAAGTGATAGATGCGATTACTTTGATTTAGTTTTTACTTCTTGTGGCCCCACCTAGCAGTGTAATAATCACCGCAGTGTATCTGAAGGAGCAGTGGTGCGCTCGGAAAAAAGAATGATGTCTATCTACTTGCGAAGTCAACGCTCGTGAGAGTATGAGTCGAATCTATCTCAGCAGGCAGCCACAGCCAAGTTGACTCACCACCACAAAGCTTCACTCAAAGCTATGACGTACGGGAAAGCTTGTGCAGAACTGAGGACACGGTATAAAAGTGGCCATGGATCCAGCAACAGCCGCCATTCTCCGCCCCGTATCAACGGTTCGCCTATCCTAGTCAACATGAACGTACTGGTGAGTAACGCAGGTCACCTGCCCCCTTTGGTTGCCCGAATAACTTCATGGTTTTAGATGGACAATACTTATGGTGTCATTGATTATTTATTTAAAGGCTGAAACGTTCCTAAGAAATTACTTCTTGTCTTCATATTGTGTTAGGGCACTGATGTTGCTAATTGCCACGGAAATAGTTTGTGACATCTATGCATCTTGACCTGAACCTGACACTTAGCGTGCAGCTTAAGGACGGCACGTGGCATTTTCATGCCGCGTGCCGTCAGCTTGCTAAACGAAACGTGAGCAAGTAACTTACATGAAGTAATTAACCACAATAACAAATGGCTATGTATCAGACGAGCCCTCATTCGCATGCATGGTGAGCATGCATATCTTCATAAATACTCAACTCTTACTTAAGGTGTGCGTAGTACTCAGGCATTAGTCATTTCTTTTTTCGCCAACGCGATTGATGCGCCATTTTCAGCCTGTGATGAAATTCAAGCGCTTCCACTATTTTCCGTTCCTCTTTCATCCTACTTTGTTTTTCATCTGAGTGATATTTATCGTGCATATTTGATTGGTACTAGCATGAAATACACACTTATAGCACAAGGCATGACGACATTTCCTGGGAGGGTAACTTCCACATTCAAAAAGAGCTATGTCATCATTCGATTGTCCTCATGCCACCTTTGGCGTTTCATTGCTGCCGTGGAAGTGTCATGCCGCTGACTTCACAGTTTAATCTGCAGATTATTCAGCAGGAGTATCAAACTCACCTCAGCCACCGGGTTGCACTGACGCAATATAACCGCACAGACCCAGGACAAAAAAGGAGGTGATCGCGAACAGGGGGGGGGGGGGGGGCTAGTGGTAGCGTTAGCTGAAAGATTGTCTGCTAACGTTACCATTTCAAAAAATCAAATCTCATACACGGGTCATTCTTTAACGAGATTTGAAGTCAGAATCTCAGCATGTCGATAGCACTAGTCTAAGTGACAATAAACTCTGGATGCCGATTCAGAAACGCAATTTTTGCTTCGTGGTGATGCTTCACCACGTGGTGATCACATGAGATGCATCAAAAGAACAATGCTTCAGACCAAAGATGCCTATGTAGTACCCATACAAAGTTAATAAGGGAATAAAAATATGTGGGACAAAGACAGTCATGTGTGGCCGTGGGCCAAAAACAAAACGTTCGCAGGCCGCATGTTTGAGACCCCTGCTTTAGAGTATAGATGCTCTATTCTCATTAGTTTGCCGTCAGCTTATCCATACTTGTTATCGTGCTGTTCACCTGTTCTATAGTTACGGTAAGTGAGGCAGTGTTTTGCAAATATGTAGCCAACTCGCCAATGCCCCCGCCTTTCCTCCAGATTTTATTCTTTTCAACAAGCAACGACGGCGTTCCTTACGAACACCTGAGAGAGCTTCGCTACAATAGATTTCCAAAGAGCGTGTGACCAACTTCTTTATAATTCAGTGAGTACTTCGCGTAGGTTTCACATGTGGGTACTTAACGGTTGCCCCAATGCGAATGTTCAAACATATTCCGCCTAGCTGCCACTCCTGTTGACGTTTTTGGCCTCTGCTACATGGGCAATGGCAAAGGGTTTAGAAACAACACCAACACAACGCACTTCCGTAGAAAAAAAAGAGGCAGTGCAAAACGGAACATAGCGGAAACAAGTTTGTCTTTCCTCCCACTTCACGTTACGAACCTCAGGGACAAACGCGACCGCCTTCGACACGACAGAAAACTTCGAAGCAAACTCCAACGCGCTCACAAAAAAAAGAGCATTCATAGTCGATAAAAATCTATATTGTAATGCACGATTTAGCTATTGCTGGCACACAACAGCCATTTATGTACGCTACTTTTTGGAGCTATTTCTCAACTGTGCAAATAAATTGTCAAAGTAGCACAGTGTGCAACACAATATATATGCATAAAGTGTGGTCATCTGCCTAGCATTCCAAAACAAGCTTCCGGTTCAGCGAATAGCTTTCTGTTCAAGCGCTTGCATAAACGCCGCGTGTATTAATAACCATAAGAAAGAGAAGGCTAAAGAGGCTGAATGGACTTTCCCAGCTTATTATTATTTATATTCTGCTGAGAACGTCCCACATTGCCCGAGAAAACAACAGCGCGAGCCAGACGCTTTAACTTGGTGATCGCGTTAAAACAGATAGTAACACAGGTTCTTCTTACCGAATGGGCATTTAGCGGCATAACGTCGCTGTTACTAAATTAAATGTGCTCGTTACGGCAACCATTAGCAGGGCCCCGTTTTAGGCCGGCGCGAACAAGTGAGGCGCCGATACGCATGCACGGCTCAATAAAGCGGCAAATTAAGCGTGAGCACCACGGTGCACGCACGGCCAGTCTTCGAGACGAAAGTTTCCTCACCGGTCTATGGGAGCTAAAGTGGAGCATCCACGCGCCTCGCGTTTAGGCACACGTGTTGGCGCCGCACACGAACACGGTTTTGTTTCGAGGTCACTTTCCCGCCACGCGCCAGTCGTCCTATAGAGACCACCATATTAGCTGCATGCGTTTACTGTGAAGTAGCCAATCTCTTTGCCTCTATTTTTGCCTTCACATTAACGTATGTTTAATTGAACAGGACCGCTGCAGTTAATTTTGAAGTTTCTTCAACTTTTTGTCTAAGGCCGATGT
Source organism: Rhipicephalus annulatus (assembly GCA_013436015.1). Taxonomy (NCBI): domain Eukaryota; kingdom Metazoa; phylum Arthropoda; class Arachnida; order Ixodida; family Ixodidae; genus Rhipicephalus; species Rhipicephalus annulatus. The sequence goes on along the minus strand of WOVY01009316.1, from coordinate 96,665 downwards.
TAGTAACCTGTGGCTCGGGAGCCGCATATGACCCACATAGCAATAGTATGCGGCCTCAGACACGACGTCAACCCCCTACCCCCTTCCCTTGTCGCTTTCTATCTCAAGGCCGGCATGACAGGTTTCACCGAAAATTGGGTTTATGCTCGCAACCAATGTTTGGTAGTCACTTTGCGACGTGCATGTATAAAATAAACGTGATTAGTGATTCATTTTTATCTGATTAGTGTCATTACGTCAAATTTTCACACTCCCCCAACCCCCTCGCCTGAATCTCCGCCCAGCCACCCACTGTGTCAGCGTGATGCAACTTGGCCCTCTGCCTTAAAACGTTGCCGATACTTCGTCTAAAGCATAAAGAGCTGTTTTTTTTTTAATTTTCAATAACAAAATGGCTTAGAGCATTTGATAAGAAAAACTGAGGAGGGAGGAGTGTGAGCGCGTTCTATAATATTACTGTGCATCTATTTTGCAAATACACGCGCGCTAAAGCAAGTACTGATGAAGCTAATTAACGCGCTGTAAGTAATTGCTGAAATTCTTAGGTTTGTGAATTACGTGCGTTTCGGCTAGTTGGTATCGCTAATAAATAACTACCGCAACGTCCAAAACGTGGTATTGTTGGTGTAAAACATATTATTGTGTAGCGGCCTGCATGTTCCATAAAATAATGTGCTCCGCTTACAAATAATCTTGATATAAGAAAAGCGTATCGTAATAAGTAAAGTGCGACAGTTTAGGTTGTTTGATGCCATGTTCGGTGAATGGTAATGTCACTCGTCGCCTAATTCGACTGTAACGGCATTTGCCGCTCATGCAGATAAACCAATAATACAGCTGCAGTACAGAGAATTAACGACTAATTGTTAAATCATTTTATCTTAATCACAGAAGAAAATAGGCGATATCCATGGAACCCGATGCTTATGCGCTTATCGCGAAAAAAGTATACCACGCTTGCACGTGTGAGCTAATGGTTCCTCCCGTATTCCACACCTAACTCGTTTCACAGCGGAACGGCCATCTACTTTGACTTACGCTGAGTGAGCAGACCTTGTTATGCCTCAAAAGGAGCTGCGAGTGTGTTCCGAAAACATTTCCGTAATAATGTCAATCCATAGATTTAACGTAAGTCGGTAAGTCGAGACACGCACTCAAATGTACCAGACGAGGAATGTTATCATCTTATAGCCCAGCACAAATTTCCAGTGGATCTTGGATCCCATCCTTCCTACTTCTTACTCTGCATATATATATATATATATATATATATATATATATATATATATATATATATATATATATATATATATATATATATATATATATATATATATATATATATATATATATATATATATATACAGCGACTTGTGACGATGACAAGGTTATTTCGTTATTTGGAGCCCATATCCTGTGCTGTTTTGTAACACACACTATAACCTCATATGTCAAGGCAGTGAAGTGTATGTGCAATAAGCAGACGTTGAGAAATGAAATCGGGCAATTGTAGCAAAGGTCAGATGCTTTACCCTTTCTCCCCATAGCTATCCGAGAGAGTTCCAAGTCTGCCGCCTATACCTTTACTCATTCGGGACTATTATGCCGTTGTGTAAAGCACATTATTATGACCACGTAGGTTTTTGTCATTTATAGTGCCTGGGGACTTCTTATTTTTCATTCCGAGACTTGCTGACTTCCCATGTGAACATAGGGAAAGCCAGGACTGAAGGCAGGCTGTTGCTAGAAGCCCGTCATCACTTCAATTTCGTTTTTGCAAGCATTGCAAGACTTGTATTCTTTGGACCTCGACCAATCCAGTAGAGAAGAAATAAGGAGAGGGGGGCCTAGCTACACTGAAAGTTGGACTGGTCTGATCTACAACTTTGCGTACGCATATGTGTGTACTTCAAAGAAAATTACAATGGAGGCTTTTTTTCTCTCTCTCTCTCTTTTCAGATGATTGTGTGCGCGTTAGTCCATTTCATCGGCCTAGCGTTGGCTGGAGTCATTCATGACTTCGGCTACGACGACCACGACTACTATGGCTACAGTGACCACGGCCACTACGGATATCATAAGGAGGTGCCCGGACCTTCTTTCCTCGTCAAAACTGTTCATCACGTGAGCAAGCTACATCATGGAGGGCACTTGCACGGAGATGCTTGGTGATATTTCGTGCTTACATGGAAAGCCATTGCCGGGTAAGCACATCCAACGTAAGTGAAAGTCATATAATATGATGCACTTATAATTAACCTTCAATGTATTAACATTTTATTTCCATTCTGCAAATACCTTTTTTCAAAGAGGACTACACAGCATCGTTTTTGCTAAAACATGAAAAAGAAAGAGGTCACAGGGAATAACGATTAAGAGACACTTTTCATACCTACCGACTTGTCACTACTGGCTACGCTTATTCGAAGAGGTCACCTTTCCCAGTAATAGAAATAATTTCGATCATAAACTTAACACAGCAAAAGACATTCATCAAAAGACATACATCATGAAATAGGCTGGAGAAAAGTGATGCTAAGAAGTTGTGCTGATGAAATTTGCCAAGTGAGCTGGCTCATAATACGCGTTACCAACAAGGTCTTTCTCACAAATATTAGAAGGAAAAGTAAACAATTGCATTCGGCAAGCTGTTGTGATAAAGGCGGCAATTAACCCCGAAACTACCACCAGCAAATGTAGAGCCGTCACCACATTTAACTCTAACGCTCCGACGCGTGGCTTCGGCTCGCTTGGACTGAGGTATAAGCGCCACTAAGCGCTGAAAACTATATGCTTGCTGCAGTTGAGGATAGATGTAGCGCGAGTAAATTTCTGTTTCCAGGCTCCCTGACCGGCGGGTCGAACGCATTCACTTCGATTCCCATTTTTGCCACGTTTCGCTCGTGGCTTCGTTTTCACGCGCACCCATGGCGTTCGTTGTCGTGCACTTACCTCGACCATGAACCATTGCGTACGACAGCTTGCGCACCTTTCAAGTTTGAATTCGCAGCTGCTGCTCAAAAGGAATCACGTGTATAAATAGCAGAGCAAGCACACGTTGATGGCGTTCGTACAGGTTGCAGAATAAATCTGAATTGGACAGGCATTGTTCATGTTCTGACTCAATAATTTTCAGACAGCGTGAACTGTTCTCGCAATTTGGAGTGTGCCTTCTTGCTTGGCTCGCACTGCACGGAAGATGTGGTCTTGGAAAGCAACATTTGTGCGGGTCGTAATATCTGTGGTTTAATGTCCCAGAAGCAGGACTTGATCATACGATATGATGGCAATTTAAGCTTTTATGCAATAACTACGCACGAAAATTGCTTTGTTGGCGTTGCATCCATGCGTCTTCCTTGAGGAGAACGTGCACAAACCTTGCGTTCCAAGATCACATCGTTCGTGCTGCGTGAACCGAACAAAAGTGCACATTCTGATTTGCGAGAACAGTTCAAATCACGCTGTCTGAAAATTATTAATTCAGAACATGAACAAAGTCACCACATTTAAGATTGATTTATTGTGCAACCTTTACAAATGCCATGAATGTGTGTTTGCTCAGCTTTTTATACATGTGATTCTTTGCTGCGAATGCAAACTAATAAGGTGCGTAAGCTGTCGCATGTAATCGTTCGTCGTCGAGGTAAATATCTAACAACCAACGCCAAGGGTACGCGCGATAACGTAGCCGAGCGAAACGTGACGAAAACGGGATGCGAAGGAAGTGCATTTGACCCGCCGGTCAGGCAGACTAGAAATAGAAATTTAATAGGGAAACTGATGGCCGCTACATCTGTATCGTTAACTGCAGCAAGCATATCATTTCCTCACTTGGCAGCGTGTACCTCAGTCCAAGTGAGCCGAGGCCATGATCGGAGCGTTCAAGGTAAAGATGCTGACGGCTGTACATCTCATAGACTTCATTTCAGGTCGCTCTGGCAACATGACCATACGGTATAAGTTACCTGCAAGTACGCAAATGAAAAAAAAGAGATGTCTCAAGAGACAGTCTTTGTGGTGCGAGTTCATTATAAAGCTGCAAAACAAAGACGCAGCAATTGAAATTTCACAGACTCTTTCTTGTGCGTTTAGCCCAAAGAGAAGACACAGGACACATTTCTGTATGCTTGTGTCGTTTTGCTGTCCCAGGCATCCATATATGAAGTAGCCACAAGTCCACCAGTCAGATTGTGTTTTGTATTTGCGGACAAAACAAAAGAATAAACCAAAATATAGTACAGGTGAAATTTAAAAAAAAACTCTGACCCTCATGTACACAAGTCATGACTATAAATTAGAGAATGTCTGTGGGCAAGAGAGTGAAATAAAAAAATGAAGTAGAATATCCCACATTATTGCGTAATTAGCGTCTTTCTATATTACAGGAGAGCGCGTGTGTTTGTGCACGAGTTTTTCCGCCAACGACAGTTCATTGCTGACTGTAATATGTTCGGGTCAGTTATAAATGTAAAGATCTGAATGTTCATGCAAAATGTTTCTTTTTGTTTTACTGTGACAGGTTACGACTTTCCGCAAACTCTTAGCTCAACACCAGAAGACAAGCCAACCGACAGAGCGAGCTCATTGTGGTGAAAGGGCACACATCAATCATCATCAGTTCTCGATAGTGGTCGGCGCAATCACGCAGCTCAACAAGTGGGGCACAATAATAATAGTACAATAAAACAATGGCGCATGTACGTCGTGTGCAATATACTTCGCTTCTCATAGTATTTCTTCTTTTTTCTTCGTTTGTAAGCAGCTTTGCGAAGCCAAAGCATGATGAACAAGCTTTTCGCGTGATATAGTTTTCTCACTGTCGCTGCAGGCAACCCGGTTATACATCAAGATATGTTGACAACGCAGTATTTGCGACATGTATTATTACACCTGAAGGCCAATTGACGTGTTCCGATACATATCTAATGGTTTGCAGTGTTGTCTAGAAGCATGTGAAACTGGTTGGGCCAAATATGTTGATATCATATTTATTGTTAAGCTATGAACTATAAGGGATCCGGTACCTTGATGTTTAATTGGGGACGTAGATGCGAAATATATGGAATATTTTTATTCTGATAACGCAAAATCTAAAAAGCTTTCCCTCGCTTTTCAAGATTAAGCGAAGGCGTCAACTTGGGCGACAGATATCACCGGTATACTACGTGGGATTCTTTGCTTTCACTCACTACTTACCTAACAAATGCCCCTCTGTGCTCTCGGCCATAGCTCTGATGACAGGGATGGTCTTTGGGCCTTTATATATGTTATCGCGGAAGCCGTTACGAAATCACAACCAGAGCCGATTTTGGCGCAGTATATAGTTGCCCTCTACCAGTGCTGCATGCGCCGGTGTCCATATTACAACTCTCACGCGAAACAACAACAAAAAAAATGAAGTCAGAAAGAAAATTTCCAGGAACGGAAGAAATTCTTTGCCGGGTCCTCTGCGTGGAAGTCGAGTATTCTACCAAAGAGCAAAGCTGGGTCCTGGAACTTCTTCTCAATAATTCCTTGTACAAGTGTCATATTGTGGAAGCAATCATGTTAGCTCACAATATTGTGTCGTAGTAAATTGAAAGACTAACCAGGCATCCCACAATGCGAATTGCGCAATGGCTAGGTTGTTGATTGCTTCTAAGCAATTACCAAAGGCTCCGCCATAAGTATTTACTCTCATCAGCCACAGCACAAACAAAGCGCACATAATGCCTTACAGATCTGTGGTGGGTACGACACCTCTCTGCAGAATGACGATTAATGGCATATTAGATGTTTGCCTACTTGGTTAAAGTTACGATAATTTATAGAGTTGGGGGTGCCTTGAACGTGTATACTTGTATTAGTTGTCCAAAGAAAGTTTAAAAAGGGCTCTATAAAAGCCGCTTTTCGAACTTTCACTGTAACTGTGTTGCGTGTTTCGCGCAGGCCTGAAGATTTTTAGCGGCGAAGCAGCTTAAAGTCTAGGGTTGTCCGTTGTCCGTTGTCTGTTATCCAGGGATGCCGAAAACGTAGATGACGATGATGAATAAGCACGTTCTAGACCACGCATTCTCTTTCTGTCATCCCGATACAGCACATGCAAGGCACCCACTATACGTCATGACGATGGCGATGATGCTGATGACGATGAAGAATAAGTGCCTTTCGGACCACACATCCTCTTTTCACTTTGCATGAAAGTGATTGTGAACGCGCCCTCGCCCGCGAAAGCCAAAGTGGCAACGCCGACAACAAGATGCGTGCACTCCCAAGGCGAGAGCGCGTCATGCGGCGGCTCAACGTCTAACAGCAAGCTACCCCGGAGGCGAGAGCTCAGGAAGCAGCTACAAAAACGGCAACGCCGACAACAAGCTGCTACTCCGGAGTCAGGGCGCGGGAAGCGGCCGCTCAATAGCCAAAGATAGATAGATATGTGGGGTTTAACGTCCCAAAACCGCCATATGATTATGAGAGACGCCGTAGTGGAGGGCTCCGGAAATTGCGACCACCTGGGATTCTTTAACGTGCACCCAAATCAGAGCACACGGGCCTACAACATTTCCGCCTCCATCGGAAATGCAGCCGCTGCAGCCGGGATTTGAACCCGCGACCTGCGGGTCAGCAGCCGAGTACTCAATAGCCAAAGCACATTATCTTTACTGTGCACGCACGTCGCCACTAATTGATATGTGCGAGTGAAAAATGTCACGATTCATTTACGCTAATAACGATTCCCACTGCTTCATCCACTCGTCATGACTTACTTAGGAAAGATACGCATTTTTTTATTTACTCGAAAACACTCCGCCTTCATTACACGTTATAAAGGCAACAAATAAATTTGCGTGCAGCTGTGTTTGATGCAGAACGAATTGGCAAACTTATCGTCTGTCATCCAGTCGGTGAGTTTATCTGGAATCTTTCGTTTCGGTTAGGCCTCTCTAAACATCCTGTATGCTTCATATCAGCACACCTCCATTCCCAATGTCATCAACACATTCAACTTTTTTTAGAAGTTTGTTTGCGTTACCGTAAAAAAGTGGAACTCAGGCATCAATACATTCTACGAAATTTTCTTGTTCCAAGTTTGTTTTTTCCAAGAGCACAGTAATGCCTCGAAGTTTCTAAAATTAAACATTCACAAGCACACCACGTCCAGGACACACACCTATTACAATTATTATAAAATAGCTAACTTTTTACACAGATACGTCTTCATTAAAGAGAGAACATTTTGACGAGAAGCCCTTATTGCGGCACAGTACATGCAGCTTAACCTCGTGCTTTGGTTTGAACGAGCTCCAGCGATAAAATACATTCCCGATTTGCTGTAAAGTGATGTGAGTTGCAGCACTGAAGCGTCATTCGTAATCTTTGTTTAGATCATCAGCATAACAAAAACTTGTTTTGCATGTTCCTTACACCATTCCTAACGGGGATGGTGTCCATTTTCGAAAAGGCAATTTCGAGACATATGACTTCAGTAGAAGTTTTTTGTTTGCTCCAACTTCGTTTGTCGGAAAGAACTGATAACGTTGCACAGGCTGCTCAAACATATTTCTTTGTAATATAAGCAGGAGCTCGGAGGCACCTTTTGTGACTGGTCTACTTTACCGCGATGTTGTTCCTCGTCGTTCAATTATCAGTCTTTTTCAGGAGTCTCCATTGCTGATTTTCTGTGGCCGTCAAGATTTCGTTATTTCCAGAAGACTTCGTCGCTTTCATACAGAGTCATTCTGTCGCCTAAGCAAAGCAAGACAGCCTTTGTGCAATAATTAAAATGAGTGAGTGAACCAGTGACGGCAATTTTTTCACAGTGAATGCGTTGTGTGAGCGGCTGAGAGAAACAAGTAGCTTGATCTACTTAAGAACGAAGTGCAGTGGTGTTTCCGATAATACATTCAAGCAAGTTTGTAATGCAGTCCTTTCTGTCTCTGTGAGAACTCCTCAGTAAACCTACGTACGTTTTGTGCGATAATTTTGTACGATGACAGAACAACGCTGAAGTAACCTCCGGTAACAGCGGAAACTATTGCAGCTGATGTCTTATTTAGACTCGCTATAACTGTCCAACTCCCAGATAAGACGCAGGGGTCGTGCTAAGATTACTGCTGCTTTCCAATTGCTAAGTAAAAAATGGGGAGGAGTCAAAAATTCAAAGCTCACACAGTGATGCCCCAAGTGCAGAGTCATTTGAGTGAAGCATCTTCGGGCGTCATCTGATTGCCTGTGAAAGGAAGCAATATCTGTTTTTTTTTATTCGTTCACTTATTTTAGAGGATAACGCAAAGCGCTCGAAAAAAAAAAAGACTCAGTATTCGCAGACACTACCTCATAAGAGGCCACAGTCTTGCAAATCGTGTATGTATGGCACTATTCTTAGCTTCAGTTTTTAACGAAAGCCTATTGTTCATAGGGGACGAGCAAATGTTTGAACTGGCCAGTGTTTTTCTCGTATCAATTCTTACGTTCACTGCGGCATTACTGGTGGTGCAGCGTCGACTTCCACCTTGGAAGATTCACATCTCGCCCGCGCACATGAGGCACGTTTTTTTCGCCCTGGTGTCCGCGTAGGTTGGCTATTTCAGGTGCGTACCGGTCGCCACCCACTCCCCGGTAATAACCAGCCGCGCTGCGTGCGGAGATGTGTGTTTTGCCATTCATCTCGTGCAACTCCCTCTATGCACTTGTTTTCTTTCTGCAGACGCAGGGCGTTCCTTTGACGGCAATTCTATTTTGGTCATGTCTAGACACCTGTCGACGCAAGGATTTTGAGAGCACGCATGAGCGTAATTGTTCTACACTTTTTTTAAATCTCAAACATCAAGTTCAGCTGACTTTACAGATACTTTAAACACTTCGATACTTCCTGAAAGTTCATAAATGCTGCCGTTGGGAAGAAACTTTTTCATTGCCTCAGAACTTTAAGTTCAACTTGGCCTCAGTGCAAGCTGCAGAGTAACGAACAGTTTCCTTTATTTTTTTACCATAAATTTTCTACTCGCTTTTTGTTCACTCCCCATTGCCATGAGCGTTTTTTTTTCAGTTATTTGCCTATGCGAGCTTGTGGACGGTGCCGAGCGTTGCACAAAAGCGAAGAAAGAAAAACACACTTTATTACCACAAAGAAGTATTCAGCCCGCTATGTGGTAGCACACTATCCACCGAGAACGTGATCAATTATGTATGAAAATCCGTGCTTACCAATGCCCAGCACTGTCATCTTAACACGTACAAACGTAGAATTCATTGCTGAAGTCACTTGAAAAGCTTCATGTATCTGCCGTTACACCTGTGAAGGTGTCCCCTCATTAAGGCACCATCGACTCCCCTGATATGCTGAAAATTCACTTTGATATAGGTGTAGAATGTCACAAGCAACTCATTATTCAGTAAAATATGTTTTATTTAGACTTGGTGGAACACATATATTGAACGTCGCAGAGAGCTTGGAAAAGAGCATGAAAAAAAGAACATAAAACAGGGCACGATCAAAGCATCTTGTTGTGCATCTTTGTTTATTTCACTCAGGGCAGTTGGAGGGGACCCAGACAATAAACTAAACATAAATGAAAAGAAAAATAAGGTATAACTTAAGCAAGATCAAGAGACAAAACGTGAAATTTCCTGTTAATAAAAGATAGCGACTATCTAATTACACATAAGAAAAATCGTTCTGCTTTATGCATAATGCGTCGTAATTTTTCTGCTGCTGTATGCAATAGCGTCTCAAGAAGGAATAGACTAGAATAAAGGAACGCCTCCACAATTGGAACTGTCGGATTATAAATGGCTACAAATGCGAGTATGCGTACCCTGAGGCCACTGGATACATACAGCATGTTTGGTCGTTAACAGCCAAACTGTTTCGTAGTTTTCCCTTCAACCTCATAGATTTCGACTATATTAGGTGTGAATACTGCTACTGGAAAGGCTGGTACTTCATTTGACAAGTGAAGTGGCATGAGAGATCCCGTGGTCATTGCACAACTATGCTGGCTATTCTAACCACTGAGTATTCTACAGCTATATACCATGGCACCGCGGCCACGCCAAATGCGTCTAAAGTGTAGGAGCGGGGAAATGACAAACTTTTCAGCCAATGTAACGAAGTCTTAGCTGCGTTGTGGTTCACAGCACAGCAGTAAAATATAAAAACGATGTAACTATGATTAGTTCCTGCAGGCGGCGAACTCTCTACCCGAGAGTGCTTTTACTCTGAACGAAAGCAAAGGATCCTTTTGGTAAGAATCGTCTGCAGCCACCTAAAAAGTGAGCAAAGTCCGCAATGGCAGAATAACATAATCCACACAAAATGTCTAGACGTAACAGTGGCGAACCGCTGCTTATCACTCTCGTTCTAGGTCGTCCCCAGATAGTGTTCTCATAATCAATCAGCATAAGAAACGCTGGTCGCCATTCACCACTACTTCGTGAGGGCCCATTGGCTATCGTAAATCGCTTAATCCACACGCCCATAGTTTTCCAGGATGTCACACTGTCTCGATAGCGGCTACAATTATGCGTGCACACTGCGCAACAAGCATGTGTGTGGAGTTCTCACACTTCCTAGATGCACGAGACGCCCATTCTGCGTGCACGCAATTCTGCGCGGCGCTCCTTATAGAACGCAGCTACGCTACCGCCGCTTCCTTCAGCCCCGCCACTCTCCATAGATACCAAAAAAAGCATTCCGAGACCCGAGAGGGTTTTGTAGTTGCTACCGAAGGCAGGGTGAATGCAATCAAGAAGAAGCACTGCAAAATAGATCAACAGAGTGGGTGGTGGTAGGACAAATGAACTTGGGCTACCAACACCGTGCTATCCCGTGTCCCAAGGCATTTACCGAGGGCTCGTAACTAGGACGGTTCAATTATAGAATGAAATAGCCAGGGGCGTGAGGGGCGCGACGTGCGCCATTTAGGCTTGCATGCAGCCACTTCATCATATTAAAGATACACCTCTTTCTCCTTCCAAATGTGCCGTTCTAAGTTGCGTCACCTGTGATAAACGAGGGAAACAGGACAAGACGATAACAGCGATAATTGAAGTCAGTGGTGCAGTCGCAACAATTGGCCACATCATTTGAATGCGAAAGTGAAAGGCTGCTGCAATGAATAACAGGGTTGACAGATAACTCAGGGAACAGAGACATGGGAAGATGGACGCCGAGCACACTGGATGCCACACCCCGTGCTCTATATGGCATCTATAGGACCAGGCAATAAACATAGGGCAATACGGAAGTAAAACACAAATGCAAAGCTGCAACAGTGGTTCGGCCGACTATTGGACGGGTTCGGACACATTCAGGCTGCTCGCTCTCGAGTTCCGGACACCACCTTCGCCTCACGGGCAAGTGTACTTGTTGAAAATCGAAAGCACCGCATGAGTTGCACGGACAAAAAAAATGAAAAGGAATCACGGCAGAGGAATAAATGGCAACGGAGACGCACAACGTGCTGCCAAGCCGGTTCTGTTTTATATATGCAGAATGCGTGTATGGTGATGGTAGCAGCGGCAGTGCACGCGTCGGAGGTGAGGCAGTAACGCGAGCTTTTTTTTTTCTCTCGCCCGCACCGTGACGCAGGCGCCTCTCCCGGACAACTGTGAGCGTATAGAGCCGCGCGTCATCTTCCCGGCAAGAAGGAAGTCTCAAAGACGCTCATCCGTGCAGAGAGAAGCACCTTCGACGGAAGCCGAGACCTGCGTTGATGGCGAGAGAGTCGGCGCGGGACCCCGCGCGGACACGCGGGGCAAGGGAATTGACAAAGAGCGACCGTTATTCAAAACAAGGATCGGTAGAAAGAAAATGAACCATGAAGAGGATCTGGTTCGCCAGCCGTATAAAAACCGTACCTGCTCATCCGCAGAGCGTTAGTCGTCTCCAGTATGAACGGTTCGCACGCGCGCAGTATGAAGGCTCTGGTAAGAACAGGCATGGTTCGTTTGAAAGCAGCATGCGTGCGCCTCGAGATAAGGCTTCTTTCAGTTGGCTCGTGTTAGCTGCAGCTGCTTCGTACACAAAAACCCTTCGTACATGCAGAATTGCGCCAACATTCGCAGTCGATTCTTGTCTTTTCAGTAGGCTGGTTCGGGATGCTCAGGAGACTTTGAATAGCCAGTTTGACAAAATCATTTTTGTTAAAAAAAAGAAAACTGCGTTTCTTTTTTTTCTATTCTTCAGTTTATCATCCGTATGTCATATTTATCATGGTTTCTATGGATAAAGTTAAAAACGATAGAAAATTGGTGAATGTTATTGAAGTTGATGAGTTCACATGCAGCTGTGGGACACCGAGTTATCCAGAGGTTTTGTTGCCTTGATTGTTCAGAATTCCACGTCTAACGATAAGCACACCATTACACTGAAACTTTTCGATTATGTCGAAGTAGCCTAAAGTTTCAGTATAAGACATCGCAATTTGTTTCTTGCCTTTAGACAATCATTCGCTACAAACTTTTCATGTGTTTCATCGCTGCAGCCTTTAAGTCGTAGTTCCGGCTGTTAAAAACAACAACCAATCCTGACTGGCCACCCGCGATCCTTGTAAATACGAGAAAACATAAGTTCCAATGGGCAGAATAGTAATCACAGTTTTTCGAATTTCAATACTGCTTCTTCGTAATACTGAAAGTATTGCACCCAAATCACGTTATTTAAAGTTTCATAATATTTTGCGTAGCTAAGCCCAAATGTTCTTGCGTAAAGATGTAGAAAATGTGGTTGATTCCATTTTAATCTACTTCCTTCCCAATTCCACTGGTATATCGTATTTGCAGCGTATAACACAGCAAGGCACGACTTATTTCACAAGTGCATGATATGTCTAACACAGAAATTGCCTTCCATTGTTTTGTTCTACTCCTGCAAGAAAGTCCGGCATTGTAAGTTGTCTGATACGGACAAAAGATACATTGTTTTAAGGAAGGCAGTACCACTAATGACTTCGGTGTAACTATCAACGCAGCGGAATAATGTCGATAAACTACCCGTGTTTCTCAATGCAGCAGCGTCATCAATAATGTGTACCTCACCATTAAGTGCATCTCGGTCACAACTTCGTCCATAACAACGCGTTATAACAACGGCGTTTGGCGGCACGCATATTGGCGTCGCACCCTTATAGGAAGTGCAAGTATAGCTTTTCACGAAATTGAGGTACGACATTAATTGTTCGGCGCGCCATTTCGTGGAGCAGCTTTAGCTCTGCTTCCGTTTTCCTTCCGTGCGGCGTCGCCTTGAATCACGTAGCGGTTGAACCAGAACGGAGTAAAATGCACAAGCACAAAGCCGCTGCATACCCACTGCATATGCATGTGTGGCCCAAGTGTTGCACGCTGCCTGCTCTTAACGCTTAGTACGCGTGTTAAGTGAAGCCGAGAACAGAGCACGCTGTATACGTTCGACGCTATTACTCTACGGAGTGCGCACGGTTTTGCTCGGTGCAAGAGCTTTACGCAATTGCAGTAACACCGGCGTTATGGAAACGTACGCAACGCTGAAAACAAATTCATCCGGGAACGCGCGCCTTCAAATCCGGCCACATACACGCTGTATTCTCGTGGTTTGCCTTGCAGGTCTGATTTCGGGATGTTGGGCAATTTCGATGCAACTGTTGCGCTTATACAAAGACAAAAACAGCAAAAAAAGGCCCACTGGCAGATTGTCATACAGTATGATGCGGAAAAACTTGTACACGAGACTAAAACGAAGAGTGCGTTATGTTGGATCTCCATTGCCTCCGGTAATTACTTTGTCAGCTTGTTAAGGTTTGCGACGCTACGCGAGATTGTGTCATTTGGCACGGTTGGTCAGTGTTAGTTAATTAAAGTCGCAGTTGTGGTAGTGTAAGAGCGTAACCATTTAGCCTTGTTGGGTAGTGTTTCTAAAGTTGTTAAAGTGGTTATACCTTTTTGTTATCTTTCCTTTTTCTCCACAATGCAGTGGGACGCATGTGTATAAATGCAATGAAGCTATCAAGATATTTTCATCTAAACATAGCTTGATGGTCATAGAACAAAATATTTCATACTAGTGGCTGGAAAAAATTACTTATAAGACCTTATGTACGCTTCATAACAGCGTAATTTGTCAAAGACATTTTCTCTGTGCTGAGAGCATTTGTAGCATCTTTTTGTGAGCGCAATTGTTCTTAACTGCAGTACGTAATCACGTGAGGAACAGAGGAACAGAGCTGCGTGAGCTTGTCTTTCCTGTGATGTATGATACGGAATGCGAGTGCAGCATATCCCTCTGAGATGCTGTCTATAGATGCACATTTTGTCACGATCCTCGCAGACGATCACCTGCATCTTTGGAACTCTAGCTGGTGTTGCCCTTGCCGGTGGTTTCGATGGATTTGGTGGTGGTGGCTTTGGCGGTGGATTCGGCGGTGGATTTGGAGGTGGCTACGGCGGAGGTTTTAAGGCCATTCCAGTGACGGGCGTTGCCATCAGCCACGGAGGCGGCGGCTTTGAGGGCTTCGGTGGCGGTGGCTTCGGAAGTTTCGGTGGTGGTGGCTTCGGTGGAGGATTCGGTGGAGGAGGCAAGATTGTGGCTGGGCCATCGTATGTAGTCAAGACGATTCATCACATCAACAAGCTGCACAGCGGCGGGCAGCTCATCGGCTATAGCGGGGTTGGATTCGGTGGCGGACATGGAGGAGGTTTCGGTGGCGGCTTCGGAGGTGGTTACGGGGGTGGCTTCGGCGGAGGTGGCTTTGGAGGCGGCCATGGTGGAACAATCAGTATCATCAAGATCAAGGGAGGTGGCTACCATTGATAAATTAGTGGTAAGAAATAACTGTTTTTGTGGCACAAGCATGTTGGGTATTCCGGTTTGATCGTGAATTAGTGTCCTTCTACATCTTACCATTGTTTAGGTTCAATATCTAACGCCCTAAAATATCGAGTGCTATTTCGTAACCAAATTACTAAAAAAGAAAGATCGTCTGAAATGTTTGCCTCGTGAAGCATTTATATACACTTTTGCTTGTACTCACAGACGATGCTGCTGGCAGAAAGCTTAATAACTGGTTGAAATACATATAATTAGAGCATTTTAACTTCACTAAGAGCATGAAGGGCAAGGTTACTAGAAACACCACAGAGAAGTTGTGCTTAACTTTCAGCAGCTGCAGTCGTTTCAACGAGCACCCATCTCTGCGAGCACGAGTGTACTCCTATATATGTCTCCTGATCGGGCTGCAGTCATTGCGGTTCGATATAGTTTTGTGCTCACCAACAGAAAAATATCGCTCATGAGCCACCGCGACGAGAGCTGTCCGGAAACAAGTCACCTTATGCTCAACTACTAGGGCTGTCAATCCAGTAATGTGTGCAGCTGTCCGATGTATAAAAGCAATGTGAAGGTGTTCTTAAATAAATCCTTGAGCGAAGGAAAGGATGCCATATTTTAAGCAAGATTCACTATGTATGAGACAAATGTCATACACAAAAGGCCAAGGTCCCATTGCTCAGAGGGATTCCCTAAAACAATAGTTAACTTAAAGCAGATACGAGATACTGCGCCACAAATTTCTTAGTATCTGGCATAGGAGGTCAAGGTGAGCTGATCATCGCATTCAGAATTACTTCTGTAGTGTACGTTTTCTGGTTCCACTTCCTTTACACAACAACCTACACACAACAGATAATCGGAGGAGGGGGGCCTCTTAAAAAACAAAACATGATCATGTATTGTTTCGCGTACTGCGCCAGTAAAGCGTGTATTAAGATGCAGAGTCTTGCTGAAGCATGTACCTTTGTCCTCGAGGGATATGCTCTATGTTTCTTATACTCCTTGTTTCTTAAACACTCCAACGCAGGTAGAAGCTTTGACTCCTAAGTGCTGACGCACGAAATTCCGCAGCAGTACATGCATCACTCACGCTGCGAAGAATTTCTAAGACTACTAAAAACTATGAAAGCTTGGTTTCACACTGATTCAGCACGACTTGAACAATTCCACCTTGCACTTATTTGGGCTCTGTAAGACAAGAATACTAGAAAATCATGCATTCACATATCAATACCGTGCTGTAGTCACTGAAATTTTTTTCGTGCTCTCTTTCTCATATGGGCTGTAAATGTACGTGGGAACTTTTGGAATCATACCATGAATACGACTTAAGTTAAACATTGTTTGATGAAATACAGGAACAATAGCGCTTTGGCAATTTGTGTACAAAGTTTTTTCTGAAACCTTGAATTTTTCTTAAAATGTGACATAGATACGGATATTACGAAAATGTTCAGTGTATGTTTTTATATATCCTTGAAAAGTCGGGTTGTGTCTGTGTTTGTTTGTGTGTGTGTGTTTGTGTGTCTGCACACGTGCATTCTGCATGCTTTCATTCGGGCTATTACAGCTCTCAAAACATCTTTCGCGCCATGTCAGGAACTGGTGCACAGATCACAAAATTCAAAGAACCTTTCCAAGCTGCATCACAAGGCAATTTAACAACATTGAAACATCTGTGACCGCTATATAGCACGAGCGCCAATAAAATAATCGTTAAACTTTTCATTCTCGACACGCATACTTTTGATTTGAATTGCTCAGCTCGTATATAATCTGACAAGGCTCGAGCAAAGACCCTGCTGGAATTTTCTATGTATGCGCAAGCATGCCCTTATATAATGATTTAATTCTCATCACCATTCGTTGGGCTGATTTGTTCTGCATTATTCGCTTTACACAATGATGCTTTTAAGACGAAGACAAAAACCAAATGGCACTTGTTCTGGTTAGCTTTTCTTTCTTTTTCCTAGTGTTTAAAAAGTCACGCTATTCTTTAATTACGCCATAATTTTAGCTTAAAAATTACCGTTCCCCGCCCGTGTTCGGAATCCTATATAGCACAAGCCTAGAACAGAATAAGGAAGTACATGCCCAGCGTGCTCACCAGCCTTTCTACTAGACACATCCTTGAACTATAGGCCCATCACCAAGTTAGCATATCTTTATTACTTTTGCTGCACGTTACATTTTATGCCATGTCATCTTTTTCAGATCGCTTCGACACATGGATTTACTGTCTAGTGAAACCTTCGCTGAAGACTGGCAGAGGCTGCATCGATCCACCTCTACGCATGGCGCGAATAAAACCCCAAAGGTCCACAGTCAAGCGCCAAGTCGTTACGGGCACACCTCAGGGCGAAGAATACATGAGGATGACAGGCGCATCGTCCTTGTCATCAACAAGTGCCAGCCAAGTATTATTGTACAATAAATTATTTTTTACGCGACCTGTGCTTAGTACATAACAACCGTTTCTGCTCTCTAAAGTTACGAAAAAGTCTAACCTAGTGATTTTAGTTATTGTAATTCGCAACACGCCATACAGCGATGTTTCAATGACTAGGAGGCCACACGAAATCGACAGTTCGCGTCCATACTTCACATCTGAAATCGGTACAGCTTCTGGTATCGCTAATAACTTGATAATGCACCCAAAAACGTGACAATAGATTTGTCTTACTGGCCTACAGGACAGGTGTGCACCAATTATGTGTTTTTATAATGTCAGGATTATTAGCCGTAAGCACAACAGGGGAGGAAGAAGCCAGCATCACGAGTGGCAGTCTCTGGCGTTTTTCGAGGAAGGCGACGTTGGGTGTCTGCTCTTGCGTTTTGTTCTTGTGTGCGAATAGAGCCTTGCTGTTCTCGTTGAAACGAAGCCTTGTGTCCTGTTCTTTCTACGTTGCGACACTGGTGGAGGTGGTGGACTTCTACCACTGATGCTCAGGACTCCTCCGTGGCCCGGCATTTCAAATGCGACACCGCAAACCGTTCTTTCAGTGGATACCCTTGTCCACCGCTACAGTCGCTGAAGGTGAGGCCTTAGTCCCGAGATGATTCCCCTGGAACTTTCCCAGCAACGCACTCCGCCTGGAGAAATGCCCACTGTAGGTGCTTCCCGCTGACTTTTGAGCAGCCTCAGATTCCGGAGACATTTCATGGTGAGGCTTATGAAGACTTTATGGACTGGTTAGCCCAGTATAAGCGACTCACCAAGAAAAACCACTGGAGCATCGAGCAAAAGCTTTCACGCGCCTACTTTGCTTTAGCGGGCAGCGCTCGTACGTGGTATGAGAACCACGAGGCAATGCTGTCTACATGGGATCAATTTCGGCAGGAGATTCTCAGCACCTTGGCAAACAACGACCACCATGATTTTGCTCAGCAACTCATCGAGTTTCGCGTTCAGAAACCAAATGAGAGCGTCACCATGTTTGCGGAGGACATCACCGCCTATTTCGACGGGCTGAACCTGACATGCCCGAGGCCAAGAAACTCCACCATTAGATGCGAGACGTCAAAGAACAGCTGTTTGCCGGCCTTCTTCGCAATCCACTAACGACCGTTGCTGAATTCATCAAAGAGGCTACAGCTATCGAGCGCGCACTGCAGCAATGGTGTCGCTATTACGACCGACCAAACGGCGCCTCAATCAGTGTCTCTACTCTGACAGCCGGCATTGATAGTTCACTGCGTGAGCTTATTCACGAGGTTGTTCGTGAAGAGATCCGCAGCTTCCTTGTGGCTCTGCAAAAATCTGCGATGGCTTCAGTCGGAGAAGTTGTGCGGCAGAAAATCAGGCAAGCATTTTCGCTGCCCGAATCACTACTAGCCCAGCGATCTATTAACTGTGCGCCAGCCACCCGTCGTCCGTCACCAGTGCCGCACAACCTGTCTGCACTGGTTCATTCTTACAGCCCACCGCCACCGCCGCCGCCACCTCCTCCACCAACGACGACGACTCCACAATATAACGCATCTACGGAAACTCAGTTCTACCCTCCGTTCTAACCTCCACCGACACCTGCAACTTGGTCGCCGAGGGTTCCCACCAGTCGACTATTCGTTAGCAAGACAGATCTGTGGCGCACCGTCGACCGCCGTCCACTCTGTTTCCATTGCGGAGAAGCTGGGCATGTTTACCGCATCCGCCCCATATCGTGAACAAAGATACGCAACTTATGCGCCGACTTTATTACGACCTCGTTTCGACACCCAGCGTGACAGCGTGCACCCGCAAGAACAGCCATCCGCTCTGTATCGTCGATCGCGCTCTCTGTCACCTTCGCCGAGCTCTTCGCCGAACAATTGTAGTTACGCCGACGCTGTCCGGGGCAGGTCCCCAAGCCCTCATCGGAAAAACTAACAGCTGCAAACTTTGGAGGAAAGGTTGCCGACCGTCGAGATGTTGCAATACCCCCAGTATCAGTACCATACGACGATACGACGAACGATGCAACGCCACCGACCCCACAGGAAATTTTAAGCACCGACCTAACTGTCTACATAGACGAACGTCCTGTGACAGCGCTAGTAGATACTGGCGCAGATGTCTCAATCATAAGCCGAAAGCTTGCCGATTGGCTTAAAAAAGTTAAAACTTCATGGACGGAGCCTAACATAAGAACTGCGGGAGGCCAACTGATGGCGCTGACTGGAAAGTGCACTGCCAGAATTAGTATCGGTGATTCAGCTTTTGTTGCCACGTTCGTGATTTTGTTCGAGTGCTGCAGAGACCTGATTTTGCGGATGGATTTTCTGTGTGAATACGGCGCCGTCATAGACATTCCGGACAAGTAAGGTACATTTTGAATGGCCCCAGATAAAGTTTCAGATATGCAATGTAACGACCAGTTACGTAAACATCTGTGCTTTGTCGAAGATCACGTGACCTTTTCATCCAGTCAAGTGCTCTCGTAGCTGTAACATGTGACCAACCAGGCAACTTCGACCTCATCACCGAACGAATTCCAGCATTTCTTTTCAGCCAAGGCCTATCTATTGCAAGAGGCATCGTAAGCATCGATTGTGAATACATGCATGTTTTGGTTACGAACTTCAGTGCTGAGCGACGACATCTTGCGAGAGGTATGGCAGTCACGTACGGGGAGGAGCTCACTGAGGTGATTGGCTGCTTGACTGTGGAGAAAGCCGATGTCACCGGGTCAGCCCCTCTATCCGTCGACGTTGGCCCAAGTTCACTGCTCCGCCGAAGCAAAGCTTTCTGGGGCCGATTAATGAGTTTCAGGACTGTTTTTCTTCGACGTCCAGAGTTCGCCAAAGGCTGTTGACGAAACATCGCATCATATCGGATTAAATGACCAGACCCATACGGCAGAACCCACACCGAGTAGCTAGCTCCGCGGCAACCTGAGGGGATAGAAGGTCAGGGGCAAAATATGCTTCAGTATGACATTATTCAGCCGTCGAAAAGTCCTTGGGGATCACTGGTAGTATTGGTGAAAAAAAACAGAACATCTTACGTTTCTGCGCTGATTACCGCAGGCTCAATCAGGTTACAAATAAGGACATTTACCCAGTACCTCGTATAGACAATTTCCTCGATAGAATACGCCATGCACGTTATTTCTCGTCGATGGATTTACGGAGCAGATATTGGCAAATATAAGTTGATGAAGAAGATCGAGAAAAAACAGCATTCGTGACACTCAATGGTCTTTATGATTTTAAAGATCTGCCGCTCGGCTTGTTCTCGGCACCAGCAATGTTTCAGCGGCTGATGAACACAGTCCTATCAGGCTTGAAGTCGCAAACGTGTCTGGTGTATTTGGACGATGTAATTGTATTTTCAGTGACATTTGATGAGCACTTGAAGCGACTACGCATGATATTTCAAGCGATAGAATAGATATTTCATATTTCAAGCGACTAATGATGATTTGTTGGGTTTAACGTCCCAAAACCACCATATTTCAAGCGACTAGCGCTTAAGCCTGAAAAATGTCACTTTGGCTTCGAAGAGCTTACGTGCCACGGCCTTTGCAGTGTCACAAGTGCTGCAAGTTGGGACACGTCAGCGCAGTGTGCAAAAGTGAGACAACTTGCCAGCGGTGCGGCTGGTCTCATAAGGTGGAAAACTGCGATACTGCTGTTCCATTGAAATGCCCAAACTGCTCTGGTGCACATGAAGCAACGTCGAAGGAGAGCCCGAAGATCAAAGAAGAAATTCGCGTCCTGCGGAAAATGGTCAGAGACAACTCGACACACAGAGAGGCTGTCACGCCCATCCGCTGACACAGACGTCGTCCAAAACGTAGGCACCAGCGAAAGCATAGTGGAGTACATAGGAGTGATGCATCAACATCAGCAACAGATGAACATACACGTGCGCATTATGAGGTCACTACACCCATGTTGTACGCACCACGTCCCAAGGATGCAGAAAGTGGACCAACGCCCACGTGGCACGCCGATGCTTCAGATACTGAGTGGCCTTCGCTACCGACCGGAGCAATAAAAAAAGACCACATCATGGGCTGCAACTTCAAAGAGGGCGGAAAATGATAGGCAAGACACTGAGAAGAGCCAAACTATGCTGAAGCATCTACTAAAATCTATTCGTGCGATTCTCAACGAGCTACACACACCAGGAGCGAAAACAGCAGGGCAGATTCTCAACGTGCTAGAACCGCTACTGCTGACCCTTCCATAAACAATATGGCGAATTTCTTCGATGAACGGGTGCACACCTCTGCTATAATGCAGTGGAACACACGAGGTTTGCGAAGCCGATTGTCTGACTTTCGACAACGGATGTTTAAATACAAATTTCCGTTGGTTGTAATATGTGAGCCGAATATGATGTCGTTTCGTATTTCCGGATACGTCACTTCGTGGTCACGTGATGATCGAAATGCGAGCAAAGTAACTATATGCGTACGTCAAGATTTAACGTACGTGAGACATGCCGTGGCTCCTCATGCTTCTAACGACTATATTTGCCTATCTATAAAGCACAAGCGACGTTCAATATCAATCATTGGTGGATACATTCCTCCTAGAAGCCACGTGGACTGTTCCCATCTCTTGTCTGTGCTCCAAGCTTGCCGTGGACCACATGTATTAGTTGGAGATTTTAATGCACATCATCCCATGTGGGGTTCTGTCTCAATGAACACCTGCGGTAGGGACATTGCCGATTTTGTGCTCAATCAGAGCCTAATGTCCATTAACGATGGCTAACCTACTTACCTGCGTGGCGCATCGTACAGCAGCTGTCTAGACGTATGTTTTGTGAGCAGAAGTCTCTTGTCTACCACATGTTGGTTCGTAGACGTTGAAACACATGGAAGTGACCATCTCCCTACAAATATACAGCTAAAAGGATTCCGTCGTTCGACTCCCCTGCCTGAGAAAAGCGTAGACTGGCCAGGATTCCAAGCTTCTGTAAATGCTCAGTGCGGGAACATTCAATCTATATCTGAAATAGAAAGCCTAATTGCATCAGCCTTAACAACGCATACGAAACTTGTGAATGTGTCGCTACCAAGATCACAACTTGACGCACAATATGAATACCTTCGTGCAATCCGTCGCCGGGCAGAGAGAAAATGCAGGAGGACAAAATCACAATCTGACCTATCTACAGCACGCCAAGCACAACTACTTGTATTGCGACACCTAGATATGCTCGATAGGCAACGGTGGAGGGTATTTTGTAGCTCTCTTGATTCCAGGAAACCCCTGTCTCGAATATGGCAAACTGTCCAAAGCCTTCAGACGCCCACTCAACAGTTGTTCCCTTTCCGATCTTTGGCTCTAAAGCAAGGTCGACATGAAGTAGAGGTTGCAGAAGATTACTGCCACCTACTCGTGGGTATGTCCTCCTCATCGATATCACCTTCGTGTTTAGCCTCACCGCCAATCAGCGACGATCGCCTCGACTTACCATTCACAATGCACGAACTCGACGCTGCGATTTCTGCGTCCCGACAGTCGTCCGCACCAGGGCCTGACGGAATTACTTATTCGGATCTATATCACCTCAGCCAGGAAGCAAGGCAGGCTCTCTTGTCGTTCTGCAACTCTACGTGAGAAACAGCGACTGTCCCAGAGAGTTGGAAGTGCAGCCGCATAGTGGCCTTACTGAAACCAGGCAAGTGTTCACACGAGTTGTCTTCTCATAGACCCATTGCCCTAGCCAGTTGCATCGGTACGGTGATGGAACGCATGGTGCTGGCAAGATTGGAATGGCTGCTGGAAAATAATGTCGGCTTACAATATTTTATAAATGGCTTCCGTAGGGGTCGATCATCTATAGACGGTGTTGTAGATTTAGTTTCTTCTGTTGAAATTAAGACAACGTCGGAGATTGGTAGGGGCCATTTTCTTAGATATAAAGGGCGCGTACGATAGCGTGTACCATGAGGCCATTCTTGACGCACTTGAAGACATCGGCGTAGGTGGCCGACTACACGCATGGATAGGGAGTTATCTGAGAGGACGTACCATTTTTATGTCGACATCCGACGGTGACACGGCCAGGCACCTCGTAAGCCATGGAGTTCCGCAAGGCGCCATCCTGAGCCCCATGCTTTTTAACATAGCACTCATTGGCCTTGAAGCTGAGCTTCCAGACGTTGTCATCATCAGTCCGTATGCGGACTACATATGCATATAGGCATCTGGAGCAACGCGACCACAACTGCGAGCAAGGCTAACAAGGCACATCAATAACATCTAAGTACTTACGTCGTCGGGGCCTGGAACTTTCAAAAGCAAAATGTGCTGCATTGGCATTTGCGAAGAAATCAATGTCGCGGTACCCAATCTTCGCTCACGGAGCAGTGATTCCCGTGGTCTAGCACCACCGCTATTTAGGGGTCGTCATTGATCGCAACCTGTCCTGGTAAAAGCATGTGACTGTGCTGCGAAACAAACTAATCAGTTTTGTGCATGTTCTTCGTGTTATAGCAGGACTGAGATGGGGCCCTTCGGAGAAAAATCTCCTGCAGTTATACAAGACATTGTTTGTGGGCTATATAAGGTACAGCTCACCTGTGCTTTCCAGCAGGCGGGCAAGGCGCCTTCGTACTTTAAAGAGCCTTCAGGCACGAGCACTGAGAATATGCCTTGGCCTGCCACGGTGCACGTCCACCTCTGGCAATATAGAGGAGTGCCGCACCTGTCCTATACAGGTTTACACGTCCTGTGAGCCTCTTCGAGTGCACCTTCGTTTGCTGACCCGACATGCACAACACCCGTTGTCTTCACTACAAGTGGACCGACCAGGCTGTACCTATTCGCGATGCCTCGATACGCATAGGCACATGATCCCTTCAGGCTTTGCACCTGCCGTAATCCCTGCAGTGCCCCCATGGACATTGACTAAACCGCTGGTGTGCCTTCACATACGTGGAATTTCGTATAAGTTGCGTGTTTCTTATATTGCCCTCAAGCAACTCACCTTGGCACATTTATATGACCGATACAGCGACTCTGTGCACATTTACACCGATGGATCCGGAACTTCATCCGCCTCAGCTGCAGCCTTCGTGATCCCTCAACTCGGTATTTCCCGACAGTACAAATTAGATCATAGGTCATCTTCGACAGCTGCAGAACTTGTTGCTATACATGAAGCCATAAAATTTGTGAACGACCAAGCCCCGCGTAAATGGGCGATTCTGTCTGATTCAAAATCAGCGCTTCAAGCTATCCATTCTTCCTCAAGAAGAGGCCAATTTTACGAGTTAGCGTAAGGAATCGTCCAAGCATTCGACCTAACACACAGGAGCGGTCACTTGATTACACTCCAATGTATTCCTGGACACTGCGGCCTGGGTGGCAACGCAACAGCCGATAGCGAAGCAACAGCGGCAATATACAACGCTCCTATCTACGTCAAAGTACCGTACTCGCGAAGTGACGTCAACACATTGTTGAGGTCACTCATGCGCGAATGCGCTGCCACTTACTGGTCGCTACCAGATCACCGGAACAAGCGCTTGTGGGAAACTGACCCCGGTATGACTTTTCGTCTTCCAGATAAAATCAGCCGAAGACATGCTAATATACTGCACCGAATTCGCCTGGGCGTCGCCTTCACTCGCCACTACACCCACCTAATCGGCCGTACGGACAGCCCGAATTGTCACCGCTGCCAAGTGCACGAAACGATAGCTCACATATTTTGTGACTGTGCAATATTCGTGGCGCAAAGAAAAATTCTAACTGCAACGTTGGCAAGCATTGGACGAACACCATTAAGTGAAAGCCACATATGGTCAGCAATGAACGACCAAACTGTCAAAAACTGCTACAAAGGCTGTTCTAGACTTTATCAAAAACACTGGACTAGAAACTAGACTGTAGGGTACTATGCTAAGTGGCTACTGTACATACGCACCACCTCTTCTTGTCCCCATCATCACCCTTCATCC
Organism: Rhipicephalus annulatus; assembly: GCA_013436015.1. NCBI lineage: Eukaryota > Metazoa > Arthropoda > Arachnida > Ixodida > Ixodidae > Rhipicephalus > Rhipicephalus annulatus. Next base: position 71,474 of record WOVY01009316.1, on the reverse strand, counting down.
CTCTTTCCTTCCCCTTTCTCTTATCCCCTGTGTAGAGTAGCAGGCTAGAGCGAACTAGCTCAGGCCGACCTCTCTGCCTTTTAATAAATTCTCACTCTCTCCCTCTATCTCTACTCCACCACTGAAAAAGAGTGTCTTGGAGTGGTGTGGGTGGTCATAAAGTTTCGCCCATATGTGTACGGCCGCCCGTTTAAAATCATCAGCGACCACCACTCTGTTTGCTGGTTAACGAACTTAAAAGACCCGTCAGACCGATTCGCACGCTGGAGCCTCAAGCTTCAAGAATTCGACATGGCTATAGACCCATTTCATGTTTGTAAACACAGGTACGCCGATGTCAACATTATGGGCAAAACTATAGCGACATCCACACGTAACTTCCGTCATAAGCGCTGAGGGCTGCGATGTGCGCCAACAAACCAAACTAAGTTGTGAGACGCGACTCACATCCAACCGCGACGCAGTACGTCGGCATACTATTTTTTTTTCTCGTTGCTTGACTGAGAACACCACATGCACCATTGAAAACCCAGCAGAAACTGCGGTAGGCAGAGCGTATTTTGCCTACCAAGACAGCATCCCCACATTTTCGTGACGTGAGTCCGGTGGAATTTGTCTATAGTTTATAAATCGGGAAAGCAACATACGGATGCCGATTGCCTTTCTCGCGCCCCATCGGAAGACTGAAATGCCGAACATTATGACGACGTGGCGTTTTTAGGTGTTGTTAACTCGTCTACAATCGCACAGCAGCAACGCGACGACCCCGAGTTGCAACCCTTTATTGATTTCTTGAAGAGACGCATATCTGCTATGCCATCGCTCTTCGCAAGAGGGGTAGAATCGTTTTGTTTGCGCAGCGAGGTCCTACATAAGGTGAACTTTCCTCCGAGCAGCAACATCTACTTACTTGTCCGAACACCACTCCCGAAAGAAGTACTACAGGCGTGCCATGACGAACCAACATCCGGTCATTTAGGCTACACATGAACGCTATGCCGAGTGAGACAAGTATTACTGACCGAGACTGACGGCAACCGTTCAACAGCATGTTCGGACTTGTCTTGAGTGCCAGCATTGGAAAATACCAGCCGTCAAACCAACAGGGCTCCTCCATCCAATTGATGTACCGGAAACTCGGAAACTCCATTCGCTCAAGTCGGAATGGATCTGCTAGGACCAGTTCCAACTTCGGCTGCTGGTCGCAAATAAATAATTGTAGGCGCAGGCTACCTCACTCACTACGCCGAAAGCAAGGCTCATAGGCGTGTCAGCCGGGGGGGTGGGGGGCAAGGGGGCATGAGCCCTTCCACTGAGAAAAGTTTGGGGGGGGCTGAGCGCCCCCCCCCTACTTTTCACAGTGTTCGGCACTCTTGGCTGCACACACACTATATATATATATATATATATATATATTCCTGCTCACGGCTGGTTATTTTTTCACCCACTTTTCTTTCTTCTTATTTACATTCCATTGGTTCTAATAACTTCTGTACATTCCTTGGCATTACTGTCTGTTAGATCTCATATTAATATTGTGTCAAAACACGGAAAAACGAGCCCTTAGGTATACACATCTTTCCCTTATATATCTATATATATATATACATATATATATAGAGAGAGAGATAGATAGATAGATAGATAGATAAATAGATAGATAGATAGATAGATAGATAGATAGATAGATAGATAGATAGATAGATAGATAGATAGATAGATAGATAGATAGATAGATAGATAGATAGATAGATAGATAGATAGATAGATAGATAGATAGATAGATAGATAGATAGATAGATAGATACTTTGAAAGTGACCTTGGTTGCTAAGGAGTGCTTCGAATTCGAAAGTGGTTATGCTGCAGTCATGATAGTTGCAGTCATACCCGATTATAACAAACAGGCGAGTTGGCTATTTGCCGCAGTCCTGCTTCACGTGCACTTATTCTAAAAAAGCTGATTATATATATATATATATATATATATATATATATATATATATATATATATATATATATATATATATATATATATATATATATATATATATATATCCACTCGCAAAGGAGGTGTACGTCCCATCCAAGGCTTTGGAGCCGGAGGACACGGCAAGCGAAGCAGCCCGGTTTTTCCTTAAGAATATAGTCCTGAAGCATGGCACCCCATCTGTAGTAATAACTGACAGAGAAAAAGCATTCACAGTCAAGCTATTACGCACAGTTTTAAGCCTAAGGGGAACATCTCACCGGCGTACAACGGCATACCATCCACAAACAAATGGTCTGATGGAACGGCTGAACAAAGCACTTGCGGATATGATTTGCATGTACGTCGATGTACAACGTAAAAACTGGAGTGAGATATTGCTTTATATCACTTTCGCTTACAATACGGATGACACCATTCCGTCTTCTCCATGGCCGTGAAGTCACAACCATGTTCGACGCTATGTTGCCGCATCGGAGTGATAGCGTTGAAACAACTGCTGACATAACTCAGCTTCGTGAAGAACCCAGACAACTTGCCCGCGTAAGTATTCGTCACCACCAGGACTATGACACAAGGCGCCATAATCTTCGTCACCGTCCAGTCTCCTATGAGCCAGGAGAGAAAGTTGGGATCTGGATCCCAGTTCACCGTCGTGGCCTCTCAGAGAAGCTTTTAAGACGGTCTTTCGGGCGGTATAAAGTCCTCCGGCGTCTCAGTGCTGTTAACTATGAGGTTATTCCCGACAGTCCACATTGTTCAAGGCGTCAAAGACATGCACAAGAAGTTTTGCACGTGGTTTAAATGAAGCCTTATTTTTCCGAATGAACCCGTGGGCTGCCAGTGACTACAAACCCTGCCGCCATGATGATGAAGCATCGGGACGATGCCTTCTTGGAAGGGAAGCTAATGTCACAATTATTAGCCGTAAGCACAACACAGGAGGAAGAAACCAGCATCACAAGTGGCAGTCTCTGGCGTTTTAGGGGCGAAGCTCCTTAAAGCGGCACCCGTTCGTCCCTCGTAGTCGTAGTCGTAGTCGTAGTGTGTAACCAGTGTTACATTTTGACCTGCAAGGTGGTGCCGGTGGGAGATTTCTCCTGTGCTTTGTTGAACAATAAAAGTTTCCGGCGTGTCCGTTAACTAAAAGCCGAATGCTCCTATCTCTCATTCCCCATTAGCAGCCATTGGCATGTACATTGAGCACTATCTGACAAGAAAGGGTTGCTACGTTATACTCGCTGGGTATAACCTCCTTAGTTTTAGAAAGAGTTAGCGAGCGTTGAGCCGCAGTGCCATGAATACAATGAACTAGTATATACCATGAACTCGAGGTGGTTAAAGGTGGGAAGTAGATACGAAGCGTAAGCGGTAAGAAAGTAAAAGCTGAATTCTCCTGTCTCTCATTTCCCGTTAGCAGCCATTGACATGTACGTTGAGCACTATCTGACAGGAAAAGGTTGCTACTTTGTACTCGCTGGGTATAACCTCCTTGGTTTTAGATAGGTTTAGCGAGCGTTGGGCCACAGTGCCATGAATACAGTGAACTAGTATATACCATGAACTCGAGGTGGTTAAAGGTGGGAAGTATACCCGAAGTGCAAGCCGTAAGAAAGTGTGCGTGTGCCACCTCTTGTTTAGTCCTTGGAATGTCCGCTGGATGGCGGTGCTTCTATATGGGGAATATATGATGAAAAGATGCGAAATGGTGGTACTTGGAGTGTTGAATAGATGGACGAACGGACACACACACAGATGCATGGATGGACGCATAAAAGGACGCAGGGGTGGATGCATGGACGAACGCAGCAACGGACGCATGAAGAGACGCACGCACGGACGGGCGGATGGATGGACGCATGGACGGACAGAAGCAAGAACGAAAGGGCGGACGAATGAATGCTTCGCCCACTCTCCATCATTCACTCTATGGATATGCTGCCATTTTTTTTTCGAGGAAGATGACGTTGGGTGTCTGCTCTTGCGTTTTGTTCTAGTGTGCGAATAGAGCCTTGCTCTTCTCGTCGAAACGAAACCTTGTGTCCTGTTTTTTTTTTCACGTTGCGACAATATCGTTCAAGAGGGAGTATCAAAGGAGATGCTATGACAAGCGATTCATCAAGGGAATGCCTGAATCGCGTCGCACAAGCGCATCTCCGAAAGCAGAAAACATTTAAATGAAAAAAATATATATTTGTTTTTTATTAACAAGTGTTTTCTAATAGTAACAGGAGCAGTGAGGAGCGCAAGTGAGGAAACGAAACGATATTAGGCAGACACTAAAATGGCAATAAGCATATATTTCATAGCGTAATCATGAATCCTTGCAGTGTTGTAAAGCTGAAGAAATCGCGACGTCTTCACTAGAGTGCGCATATAATCGACGGTTTATAACAGTGACTTATTATTTTTTTTTTGCAAAATACAATGTTCTGTTCGACAATGGTTCTGTTCCACAATATCAAGTACAATCTTCGATTCAGTGCCATGGCGTGCCCATTCTCAGTTAGGTAGAATGAAAAGTCGCCCGCTACCTCTCATTCCAGCTCTTATGGCAGTATAACGCAGACTGGCCTTACTTCAGTATACAGTCGCAATCATTTAACTAATCGTGGTAGAGCATGAATTCGAAACCTCGCACTATAGCGTCCTTCAAAGCTCAGCTGAAGCTGTGAGACGCAAGTACAAATTAGTTGTAAACAAAATTTTCCTGGCTCAAGGCAGCATTCTAGAACGTGTAGATTGGGAAGATTGGGATGAGAGCTCCACGGTAGTTCAGTAGACGACTAGACAACTCGCAATACTCGTTTTCAGTGCACTCGAGTACCAGCAAGAGCTTTCCCTCTAGCTAGAAGTTTGAACAGAAGAGAAATGTAAACATTTACATCCTAGCTTTCCCAGTTGTTTTCTTCTTCATCACTATCGGGGCGTCGTCCTCATTTTAACTACCATTCTGAAATATGAAATTTTTAAAGAGAAAATGAACGTTCAAAATGAAAGCAGGCAATTTTTTTCCGCAACAAATGTTCAGGCAGGCACTAGCGATAACTTTCATTCTGTGTCCCGGGTATTGTATCTCCTCCATGGTAAATACTTGACTGTGAAACTCCCTAACACAAGGTCCAGCTATGTCAGCCCAACTCCTCCGCTATTTTAAGAATGCCAGCATAATGCATTCACTTCAGCTGTTAACCACCCTCTCCTCTCACACTTTCGGGCTCTCGCCAATCACCTATAGCCTTCACTTGTGCTTTGCGGTCTTAAGGGAGAGAGTCATGGGGAAGAGTGCCTTGCGATGGGAATAATATAAAGTAATTTGTTGTTCAGTTGGGTACAGATCCATGGGGCGGCGTCTTAGATTACTCGCTATCACAGTGTTGGCAGTCGCGCTGGCTCTGTATACGGTGTTTTCAGATAGCATGTCGCCCTTCATGGCGCTTTGCGGGCAACCAATGGGGATGCGTCATCTTGACGACATCATCATCATCATCATCATCATCATCATCAGCCTGACTACGTCTACTGCAAGACAAAGACCTCTGCCATGGTGACGCCGCTCCATAAATAGTGCTGTGAGGAGGCGGCGGCATTGCTTCCTGCCACAAATAAGGAGCGTGAAAGAACAAATCTGACAGACGAATGATATTGACGAGGTACACACGTCTATCACGTTTCCGTGGGAAAGCGCTCAGAAGCGTGTGTGATGCAAGCAGCCCTTCTGTGGCGTCGCATCACGATTACTCTCTGAACTAAGACGGACAGACGGCTCCCTTTGAAGAGCACGCGTTTGCACTGGCATTGAATGAAATAAAGCAGGTGTTAGTCAGCCTGTACTAGCCACAGGGCACTGCAGCTGACTCGAACAACCTGCCCGAACGAAGTCCAGGCGCTTGTTCAAAGGCATTCCATGTTTAGACTTCTCAATATTGTGCAGTTCTGCCTTACTTTAAATGCGAAGCAATAATTAGTAGATAGCAGGCACTTTCACCATATCTATCTATCTATCTATCTATCTATCTATCTATCTATTATCTATCTATCTATCTATCTATCTATCTATCTATCTATCTATCTATCTATCTATCTATCTATCTATCTATCTAGCCGCCTACGTCTGGCGCTTTCGTGGTCGCCTCCTTAATTTAGGCTAGACCGAAGTTATTTTGGGAGGATGAGAAGGGTTGACGAACATGTCTGACTGGTCATGACATAAACAACGTAATAATCTAGTCGCGTACGTCGTCAAATTCTTTCCTCGAGACATATGGGGCACATACTCGTAAACCACACGCCACGGTAAGCGGTTACAGCCACAAGTGACTGACCGCGTATATGCACCCAGGAACAGCGACAACTGACGTTGGTAATTTCAATGCTAGAGTGTTAAAAAAACTGACATCGGCATCATGAACCAGACGAAAGCGAAGAATAAATGTCAGGGTCGAAGCAGAAATCGAACACAAGAATTCTGCGTAGCAGTTAAGAATTCTACCACTAAGCTACGCATGGAACTGCTTTGAAAAAAGATCCTACGCAGGCGTAATTCTTGGTCAAATGTCAGTAGTGGTTGCAGTGCTGGTTACTTCACTTTTATAAACACTACATATGTACTTATGTGATGCAGGTGTCACGTCGCCTTAATGTTAATTCTATACTGAAAGGCCATGCACTTACGTTGTCTGCATAGCACTAGCCTGCGCTACCATCCTCGCAAGCACAGGCGCTACATATTAGCTTACTGCTTCGGGTATTGGGGATACCTATGTTGCTGTTGCCATCGTTACACGACTGTAAACAGCTAGTCACATAAATGTATGCCCCTGTTCAACATATGTCTCTGCGTACAACACTTGCACATATATTTAGCGTCATTTCGTAACATTTTTCTTAATGAGAAAGTTACTCCACGCCCACATTCTTTCCGTATGCTCCGCATAACATCGATACCCTGGGTACGTGGGATCTGCCGAATTATTTTATAGTTCCAAACTCACGCCATTTTTCTAATACGCGTCTTTTACAGTGGTTATTCTTTTTTAGTGCCTAACTCCTGTATTTGCTATGTTTATTGTACGTGTGTATGTTTCTTTAATTTCTTTTACCTCTATGCGCAATACTTGCTATATTCCTATTTAAAAAGTTTTTTCCTATCCCTTTGTAATGTACCCGTTACAGAGTGGGTTAAGGCAACGTATAAATAAAATATAAGAAGAATATGTGAAGTATTTTATGTTCTAGTTGCTTCTGAAACTAACCACTAGCTGTTCAGGTTTGATTCCATACATGATTGCAACCCACTTGATGGGGCCAGGGTGAGTGGCTGTCTAACACTAGGGTGCGTGATTGCCTCAATGAAAGGACAAACCATGAGCTGTCAGTGAATATTTCATGCACTCGTGAAAAAGGACACTTCGATTTATTGCACGGCAAAAAGAAAAAAAAAAGAAGGCAGGGTAGAGGACGCTTGCGCACGTCACGTGCCGCCCTCATGTACGTCAAGTGCGATGACCCACAAAGTCTGTAGTCAAGTTGATCGAAAACCTTCGCAAATGACCGCTTTGATATAAAAGTGGCTGCTTTCCTACTGCTGCTTAATTTCTCAGTCACTGGCACACATTTTAACAAATCATGCTGACATTAAGTTAAGGATGTCTCGGAACCACATCAATCGTGAAGCATTTCAGTGTGGCGACGAGCTTTTCGCGTTAGCTGGCGTAGAACATCGGCCTCCATGCGTGGCTTCCTTGTTACCAGTCACAATCGGTCGCACGACTTCCACAATCGCCAGTGCGAATGAGCCTTGCGAAAGTCGTCTCAATAACAGCACTGCGTTACTGGCCTCCTTCGCGACGTCACCCTTTCAGCAAAGTCTCTTTTTGCAGCCTTCGAGTGGTTAACTGCCCATGAATGTGCCGAGTAACCACATGATGCTTAGATTCAACCTCACCAGTGCCACAAGAGACATGCCGAACACCTCTCCGAACTCCTCTGAATGAGACTCAACCAGGGGGCCGACGCGAAAAACACTCGTAATAACTGGCGCCCCCAAGCGCACCGGTGACGGCTAGTGGGAAGAGGGCGGCCAGCCGGAAGCGGGTCCGCGGGAATTACCGCACACATGCTTGCACCCAGATTTCCCCACAGGGGGGGCGCACCGCACGGGTGTGATCTAAATTCAAGATTAATCCACAGCCGCGTGCTACGCGTCGCCGAGCCTGCTGCGGGTCGTTACGCGCAAATTAACTATCTAAAACTATGACGGTCCGCTTCACTCTCAGACAAGGCTGCTGGCGGCGGCCATTTGCGGGGGCGCGCGCACTCGCGAAAATCGCTGGCCATCCAAGGCTTATATAAACACGGCGAAGGCATTTTGCGCGTTTGCTTTGTTCGCTCGCTCTTTCTCTCTTCCTCACCCTTTCTACGCTAGCTTTCGTTTTCTCCTACTTTTATTTTCTGTACGGTTCTTCGCGCGTGAATTACTTTTGCTACTCGGTTGCGCAAATGCCCGGCGCACTCGCACGGGTGGGTGGAGTTGCCGGTCAAAAGCACTCTCCATGGTCCCGCGAGCGAGAACGTGTATTCCTATTCCCTTTCACAAATCTCGCAAGAAGTATCAAATGAAAGGCGGCGCCGCTATTTTCCTTCATTCCTGGGCGCTCTCGGAGCGAAGCCGCGTGACGGCCATCGCTTCGCTCTCGGGAACTTCGGGCATTAATATTCCACGTCGAAGCCAACACAGCCTTTCTTCCTTCTCTGCCCACTCTCACGTGTCAACAAGAAATAAATTTGCTCGACATTTCAAACTAAATTTTCTCTTCTTTTTTTCTTTTCTTTTTACATTTCTACATACTTAGGCTTTGCCGTTCCAACTACTCTAAACTTTTCCAACTGTGCAGTACAAGCAAAGTATTGTTTTCACGGCCAGGGGGAGTGCTTCAGTAAACTTTTTAAACTAATCTTCCTAACGTAGTAAGCCTTGAGATATTGTTACATCTGTGAATAATACGTGGTTAACGAGTTGTCTGCGTGTAATAGTTAAATCTAAACGACACTCAAATATTTCCGCCACCCGTACCTGCTGTTTCACTCATTCAATAAAATAACTCATGGTACGGTTTCCCAGTGTTGTAAGAAGAAAATAGAGCTTCCATCAAAACTAATCAGAAAAGTAATAAAAAGAAAGTTGGAGGTGGGCCTGAGTTATGCTTCCAACAACATGGCCAAGGTTTCCTGGGCCCCGGGACAAGTAGAATAGCAGTTCGTGAAGTATTAGTAAAGCAGACATCAAGCCTCACAGGTAGTTTTATTCTTTAAAGACAGGGACCCCGCAGCGGTGGTCTTGTGGCTTAGGTACTCGGCTGCTGACCGGCACATCACGGGATCGAATCCCGGCTGCGGCGGCTGCATTTTCGATGGAGGCGGAAATGTTGTAGGCCTGTGTGCTCAGATTTGGGTGCACGTTAAAGAACCCCAGGTGGTCGAAATTTCCGGAGCCCTACACTACGGCGTCTCTCATAATCATATGGTGGTTTTGGGGCGTTAAACTCCACAAATCAATCATGCAATCAATCTTTAAAGACGGGGTGCCAGTTTTGCGAGCAAGATCACTGCACACACATCCATGCGTAGGCACGCACAAAGAACATTGCAGCAGCAAAGTGAGAACGCTAAGCTTCTTTAGATCTTGCAAAACAATATGGCAGATCCCACGTACCATGAGAATCAATGATATGCTAAGCATGTACCAAGAAGATTGTAGGTCCCACTTTTAAAATGAGAGAGCAAAACGTTACGAGATGGATAGATGTAGTACACAATCAGGATACGTAGAAGTTTTATACATATCTACATTCCTTAAAATCGTGCAAGTGTGTGAAATTATTTCATATTTGCTTAATGGTGCCACTATTATTATATGCACTACCAGCACCAGCAGTGGTAGACTGAAATGTTGTATTAATCCGCGATGTTGGTCGCTGGAAGTGTAATGCTGAAGCGTACGCTTTATTATTTTTTTAAGGCAAGTGTAACCTGGCGAATCGGTGCCAAGTGCAGTAGTTGCGTGCACATCGTGGGCTTATACAGGGAACGTCCACCAAACTGGCGTCCACACTGCATAGCTAATGGTTTGACATAACGTCCATACTCTCGCTAGCGAATAGACGTCAGTATTATCAATATGAAGAGCGCTTTACGGTATGTCGATGTGAATTTCACACCTCACTTTTATTAGCGTATTCCCTTGGGGACTGGGTGACACTTGAATCATCATCATCATTATGATCATCATCATCATCATCATCGTCGTCGTCGTCAGCCTGACTACGTCCACACCTGCAGGACAAAGGCCTCTCCCATGTTCTGCCAGTTAACGTGGTCCTGTGCTTGCTGTTGCCAATTTATACCCGCAAACTTCTTAATCTCATCTGCCCACCTTACTTTCTGTCTCCCCCTAACCCACTTGCCTTCTCTGGGAATCCAGTTAGTTACCCTTAATGACCAGCGGTTATTCTGTCTACGCGCTACATACCCGGCCCATGTCCATTTCCTCTTCTTGATTTCAACTATGATATCCTTGACACCCGTTTGTTCCCTAATCCACTCTGCTCTCTTCTTGTCACTTAAGGTTACACCTACCATTTTTCTTTGCATTGCTCGCTGCGTCGTCCTCAATTCAAGCTGAACCCTCTTTATAAGTCTCCAGGTTTTTGCTCCGTAGCTAAGTACCGGCAAGATACAGCTGTTATATACCTTCCTCTTGAGGGATAGGGGTAATCTACCTGTCATAGTTTGAGAGTGCTTGCCAAATGTGCTCCACCCCATTCTTATTCTTCTAGTTACTTCAATCTCGTGGTTCGGCTCCGCGGTTATTACCTGCCCTAAGTAGACATAGTCTTTTAACAACTTGAAGTGCACTATTACCTATCTCGAAGCGCTGCTCTCTTCCGAGGTTGTTGTACATTACTTTCGTTTTCTGTATATTAATTTTAAGACCCACTTTTCTGCTCTTGAATATAGTTTGATAAATCATAAGAATGCAAATGTTATGTTTAGTAGTCTGCTACAAGCGAGGATTTAACATTAGAATCACATTCGATGTTAATCCAGCATGACGTTATCATATAGTTTACATATGTAATGTTTACTGTTATGGTATAAATTTAGATAGCCAGCGCTGCAACCATACTTTGCGTTGCACCGACCTTTTACCTGCACAGTGTCTTTTTCCAAAGCAGTCTCAAGAGCTGGCATGGCTGTGCTGGTAAAATACTTGATTGTCACGCGCTGGGTTCGCTTTTTGCTGAGATTTTTATTTTGAATCTTTCCATTCATCATGTCTACGCTGCCAATGTCAGTATTTTTTAACGCTGTGCCATTTAGTCCTATAATGTATGTCCTCACCGTTCCGGGGTAGATATGAACTGTCAATCACCTGTGGCTGAGAGACCTTTGTCAGAACAATCAGTACTTGAAAGGCGACATAATCTGTCTTCACACAGAAAATCTGTGAAGGCCTTATTGAACTTATTGCGTGGTAGTGGCCTATTGTATAGGCTATAGCACCTCAGCTGACTTTTCTTTTTTTTGCCTGTCTATTTCGTTCTTCGCTTTCTTTCCCGTCTTTCTTCCCCATTCTCCTTTCCCTTAGTGCAGGGTAGCAAACTGGATGCTCAAATTTCTGGTTACCTTCTCTGCCTTTCCCCCATTTTATTTTCTCTCTGTGTGTGTGGCCCGTACCCGCGTACTGCAAACCATGGTATGCGGGCATGTTCCGCACGCGTCTGGAGGAAAAGTTTGGCAACGTACGCGTCGGGAGTTTGACGTTATCAGGTAGTGACCAGATAGCCATGCTCCTCTCACTGTCTTAAACCCTCCCATACGAACTCAATTCTACAGGAAGTTAAAGTGGCGATCATTAGGCTACACAGACACATAGATAGATAGATAGATAGATAGATAGATAGATAGATAGATAGATAGATAGATAGATAGATAGATAGATAGATAGATAGATAGATAGATAGATAGATAGATAGATAGATAGATAGATAGATAGACAGACAGACGGACGGACGGACGGACGGACGGACGGACGGACAGACAGACAGACAGACAGACAGACAGACAGACAGACAGACAGACAGACAGACAGACAGACAGACAGACAGACAGACTAGATAGATAGATAGATAGATAGATAGATAGATAGATAGATAGATAGATAGATAGATAGATAGATAGATAGATAGATAGATAGATAGATAGATAGATAGATAGATAGATAGATAGATAGATAGATAGATAGATAGATAGATAGATAGATAGATAGATTTTTCTGTTCAGAGTGCACAGACAGGATCGCGCTATTCTAGATCGCCTAACCAGCTGCTTCAGCTGCCGTTTTCTGCAGAAATATGCAAAGGCAGATGATGTAAGGTTAGCTAACGTATAGTTACACTGCATGCTGGATTGCTGGGTCCCTGTACCATTATTCAGGCATGAACGACAGCTTGTAGATAATGTGAAGTGGCAGCTGCGGACAATAACAGCGTCCCCAGTCACGTATTCCGCCGTTCTAGACAAGTGTAATTCCGTCTGCAAAGGTTTGCGAAGCTCTCATCATAAGGCAAACGACTGCATCCTTACGCCTGGCCGACGCTGGCGTTTAATATGCCACTCTCGAGAAAATTAAGTGGTCGGCGCACAGTGGAGATCGAAAGAAAAAAAAAACATCGCGTCTGCGAGCAATACAGAGACGCTTGAACTTGACCCTGATTTCATTGGCGAGCCTACACTGAGGTTCCGCTCTCGTCTCGGTCGATTGCCCCAACCTTGCGCGAAACCGGTTGATGATTGACGGGCGCTGAATGGAGCGCGTGAGTGCGCATACTTGTGCGTTTATTTCACACGCACGCGCCCCGCACGCAGGATACACCGTGGCGGCATGGACACGAGCTGAATATGGCTGTAAGTGCCGGAATATAATCAATCTCCCTCTTTTTTTTTTTTGAGCTATGAATTGCGGGATCATTTCTCCGTCTGAGCTGTTAAAAGCGCTAAAAGGGTTTAAAACCAGCCACAAAGTGTCTCAAGACAGAAATAGAACTACAGTGTCTAGAAATATACTGCCTAGCGTGCTGAGCGCGCGCATTTCTTACGAGAGAGGATGGCAGCGCATGTGATAACTGCCCTCACATGCCACAAGCGGCGCTGCGTGTAGAGGGGGTGCACGAATGCGCGAAATTCCTCTCGTCCTGTTGCTGCCGGGGCCTCGCCACATTTAAAATCAGTGTGTGACAGCTGCCATCTGATTTACTGTGAAGTTCGACGGCGCTATATATACACTGCAACACCCTGAGATGTTAAGAGCTAAGCGGCAATGCAAAGAAAGGACGTGTATTGTGCTGCTGTGTCAAAGAAGTTATCGGTCGAACGAGGAAAAGGTGTCTTGTTCCCCGCACTAACGGATCCAGCACGGTTTCCTGAATGAAAAAGTAGGCTCAAGAGGGCAGACAGAAGGCTGAATCCGAAGGCTGTCGCGTGAGAAAAGCATTCTAAGAGTGACTCCACCGAACTATCTTCTCGGATTAGGGCGAATGGTGTCGGGAACGATATCGCCGTTTAGGCAAAATTTCAAATACTAATATTTATCTAAAAAATTAAAAATACTTTTTGGAATTTCATTCACACAGTTTTTCTCCCATGTCAATGTCGGACTCCCTTTCCAACAACGTTTTGAGTATCATATACGGCGAGTGTCAGATTATTCATCGGCATGTTATCATTCTTTGTTTTCACTCGAATCCTAATGAAATGCAGGCTAAGAGGTAAATGTTTAAGAGTCTTCTGTGATAATTCTTGCTCTCAAGAACAAAGTACTTTTAAAAAATAACTCTGGTGGTTATACTGTCAATGGTTTTAGGGGCGAAGCTCCTTAAGACCTCACGATGTCCGCCGGCTCCCGTCTGTCCGTAAAACCATGTAACCTTTTACTTATAAGCAACAGAAGGCGTTGGTAGTAACCGTTTTGCATGTAACCTTCAACTTATAAGCAACAGAGGGTGCCGCGGTTAACGGTAGATGTGATGGCGCTGCTGTCAACGCTATATATATATATATATATATATATATATATATATATATATATATATATATATATATATATATATATATATATATATATATATATATATATATATATAGCCACGTTCCATACCCCACATTCTCTTGTCTCATATGGACGAAAAAAAACGCAGGAAAGCGTGACGTGCTGAGTATCAGCGTCGCCGTCGACGGGAAGCTACCGCGGAGCAAAAGAGAAGGAAGTGGATGCAAAGTGGCGACGGCGACAACAAAGTTCTACACCACAAACTAGGTCTAATGAAGCAAAGGCTAAGCGGGAAAAACGCCAAGCTGACGCTTAGTTGAGACAACCTGAAGTGGATGCAAGGCGGCAATACCGACAAGAAAATTCTACACCAGAGACGATACCCAATGAAGCTGTGATTATGAAATCAAAACGTAATGCGGAACTCGGAACCTCATATCAGCTATAAAGAAGAATCACCGCTATATCACAATAGGTCTCAGCACTATCTCTTTGAATAAAAGAAATATATAAGTATCACAAGTAAAATCAGTCTCAGTAGTATCTCAACTTTAATCACAATAATCACCTCCGAAAGCTTCGCCCCATAATTATCTTCAAGCAGCGTGAAATGCAGTGATTTTTTAAAACTAATTTCTTTGCGTACTGCAACTACTTGCAGCATCTATCTATCTATCTATCTATCTATCTATCTATCTATCTATCTATCTATCTATCTATCTATCTATCGTCCATTCGTTCGTCTGTCCATCCGTCTGTCTGTCCGTCCGTCCGTCCGTCCGTCTGTCCGTCTGTCTGTCCATCTGTCCATACGTCTGCCTGTCTGCCTGTCTGTCCATCCGTATTTCTGTCTGTCCCTCCGTCCTTCTGTCTATCCATGCGTCCATCCATCCGTCCGTATGTCCATCTGTCTGTCTGTCTGCCTGTCCGACCATCTGACTCTATGTCCATCCGTCTGTCTGTCTGTTTGTCTGTCTGTCCATGTGTCCGTCTGTCTGTCTGTCTGTCTGTCTGTCTGTCTGTCTGTCTGTCTGTCTGTCTGTCTGTCTGTCTGTCTGTCTGTCTGTCTGTCTGTCTGTCTGTCTGTCTGTCTGTCTGTCGGTCTGCTGTCTATTCATCTATCTATCTATTTATCTATCGAATCGCCAACATCTGGGTGCCCTCAAGATTACCCCTTAAATTAGGGTCTTCGAAATACTTTGCAAGAAGAGCCAAATGTTCGTGAAACACCAATGCTGGTTCCAGTGTTGACTATCCAATTTCTTGCATATGCTTAGTGCCAATTCATAATGTTTCACTAATAAAAAATTACAACAGAGTCACCTTGCATAGCGTTCATTCCCAAGTTACGTGGGATCTGCGTCTTTTTTTTTTTTTTTTTTGCGGGCAGTAGCGGATGGCGAAATGTATGCCACGATATGATCTTCATTTCGTATTGCAAAGCGCCAGTACTGTGCAAGCAATCGAGTAGTTCTTATACAATAAAGCATTATGCAAAAAGAAATACTCCGAAAATGCAGGAAAATAATAGTTGGCCTCGCGCGGCTCGGCCTCCTGCAGGCTTCGCAGCGCTTGCGGAGCGCAAGGATTGAACGCAAATGCACCCACTCGCACAGCAGCGCACCATGCGGGCGCTGCCGGCATTCATCAGCTGCGGGGCCATCTCCTAGCCCACGCTCAGCACACTAGGCAGTATATTTCTTGACACTGTCGTAGAACTGTAAATATTAAATTACAGGGACACAATGAACATTTATTTCGCAATTTCAATACGACTTCTACTTTTAAATTGCGCTTCAAAGTCACAAAACCTCCAATTCACATCGCGTCGTCTAGAAACTGCAGCTTTGATAATGCATGTATTTGCTGTTCACTTTGCTGTATACATAGTCTGCAGCTCTTTCAGCGCAACACAACTTGTGCTTAAGATTGCCCAACTCATGCAATCACGAAGTGATTTATTGATTGATATGTGGGGTTTAACGTCCCAAAACCACTTTATGATTACAGAGACGCCGTAGTGGAGGGCTCCGGAAATATCGACCACCTGGGATTGTTTAACGTGCACTAAAATCTGAGTACACGGGCCTACAACATAATCACGGAGTGAATGGAGTTGGCTTTGAGTGGTGTCATCGCCTTCGCGGTGCCCCGCCGCGGTGGTCTAGTGGCTAAGGTACTCGGCTGCTGACCCGTAGGTCGCGGGTTCGATTCCCGGTTGCGGCGGCTGCATTTCCGATGGAGGCGGAAATGTTGTAGGCCCGTGTGCTCAGACTTGGGTGCACGTTAAAGAACCCCAGGTGGTCAAAATTTCCGGAGCCCTCCACTACGGCGTCTCATAATCAAATGGGGGTTTTGGGACGTTAAACCCCACAAATCAATCAATCAATCATCGCCTTCGCGGCAACTATTGGAACCCTGCGCAGCGGCGGCGAATGCACGCGGCATGCACATGAACCGCTCTCGCACTTACCGAACACTGTTTGTAGCACATGGTGCTTTACGACTTCCCAGATCGAATAGTTCTGACAAAAGTTGTTTCACGCGTTTTTTGTGTTACCGTTACGTATTGACCGGCAACGTTTTTGTTGCAACAAAAGTAAACAGGTACCATGAAAATTACTTGTCGGTCGCTTTACGTTTATAGATACTAGTTTACTAGTAGATTAGCGCTAAACCACAAGATAACAATCTCACATCGCGACGAGTGACCCCAAGGCCTGCACTTTCCAAATTATGCTTGCTATAACATGTATACCGCAATTTACCGTCTTCAGATCTTTTTTGTGAATACCTGAGAGTTAGGGGCGTAAGGAGAAATTTTTTTCGGGGGTCAAGGCGAGGGGAAGGGACCTCCTTGATTTCTGAGGGGCACTTCCGTGAAATAGACATTTTTCAATCTCTAGGCCTTGACTAAAAATATTACGGTGGTTGGCGGGGAGGGGGGAGAGGGGTGGCATGGTCCCGGTGTTCCATCCCCTGGCTACGCCCCTGCATGAGGGCTTAACACCATTTTTCCTTTAATGAACAAAGAAAGAAAGTTTTCAAGAGGCTCATTTTCTCGTTAGACACAACCACATAAATCCAGCAGGCAATTAGAGTAGTCACGCAAAAGCATATCGGACATTAATTTTTGTCTTCAACTGCAGTGCTGTTATTATGACCTAAAACGAAAGAAATTAAAGTCGAAAAAAACTAACTTTTTTCTGGTGGTAGGAAATGATGTCACAGCTTTCTAATTACGCGTCCTAAGTCCTCCCAAGTCAGCTTGAACGGAAGGAGCTTCCTAACGCACTTCATTTGGTATCCGTGTGCATGTAGTTCCTAGGAGTGTTAGCCAGCGTCCCTCGTAGCCAAGGCGGCGAGTTAGTAATTAACACTTTTTTGTCGCTACATTTTTCACCACTTCCAGCCTCCACCTGTGGATTTACATAAGTGCTCAAGTGGACGGTATTCGTACACGTACTTTTGATTAAGCAGGTATGACTGCTTGCTGCTGTCAAGTTTCCTCAAAATATCGCCTCTAATCATTTGCTCTTTCTTTTCCTTCCTCCCAAAAGAATAGGTAGGCATTGCGCACCCCTTAGGCGGAATTTGTCAGCCTGTTTTCTCCTACTTTTCCTGTGTGTACCTCTGCGTGCATATTTAATAATAATAATAATAATAATAATAATAATAATAATAATAATAATAATAATAATATTATTATTATTATTATTATTATTATTATTATTATTATTATTATTATTATTATTATTATTATTATTATTATTATTATTATTATTATTATTATTATTATTATTATTAATATTGCTAGTTGAATACATTAAATAAGAGTGAAGAATGAGGAGGTTAGCCAGTGTAAGTACTTTCTACCATGCTGTGAAAGGGGGCGGAGGGAATCAAAGGTGATAAAGGAAGGAATTACCGCCTAACTAAAAGCCGATGTGAATCGAAACGAGAACACATTGCGCAATACGCGTACAAGAGTGCCCTTGGTTATTACAAACAAGTGAAATGACCTTGCAATCAAAACGCGGCTTATGCATTACGCATAGTGACATGTGCTCTAATAGGCGTCAGACCTTGGAGTTTTTTAGATACGTAGCGCCACCTGTCGACGCGGTTTTGGGTAGTGCTCAGCCCGCAGTTTGCTGCGCAGCCATGTGCAACTAGTGCGTGCGAAACGACAATTGAGCTAATTATCAGGTGTGTTTACGTATTGAATAGTCAGAAACAGAGCTACGAATTTCTCTCCGCTAGTCGGACGTGTCACCTAATTGCCATGAAGTGATTGCTGGTTCACTCGCCCGAACGACGGTGACAAGAAGAGCAGACGCAACAGCTCCACGCTCAACAAAGAAAGATTTCAGTCGACAATACTGTTGCGTTGTGAACTGCCACAGACGTAAAGGACTTCAGTTTTACCGATTTCCGTAGCTTTCACGAAGCGTAACGGTGAAAGCGCTGCATACGGGCCGTTGCGAACGTGTTGGGTAAACGAATTACACTCGCGTTCTCCACAGCTGGTCGCATTACAAAGCGTGATAGTGTAGGTGTCCTGTTATTGTCTTGAGTAGCGTTGACGGAGAACCGTGGTAACTCTGATTATGAAGCTAAACACAGTCTCTGACCGCGGTGCGCTCAGCGCAACAGTACAGAATGGTGACGCGTGCGACAAACATCATGTGCGCCACAATCACTGATAATCTGAAGTGGCCGTCACCACACCAAATCGCGCACGTAGGCTTTGAAGGCTCTGAGTTTCAGCTTTCACTAGGAAATGCGAAGGCTTACGTTTTAGAGGTAAATTGCAAAATCATAGTCGTGACCGCAATCAGTTTTTTTTTTTTTGTCGTTGGTCTCCGCGATGGTTGGAGGTATCTCAGAGGCATCAGCTTTGCCTTTCGTTGTGCATCAAGAAAGTGGACAAGCATGCATCTCCATTAGCCGTGTATACAAACGGAAGGCTTTCTATGATACGTAATAAAGCTTTTCAACGCAGAGCGAGTGAGAGATGAACGGAGAATGCAACTGCAATGGAGGAAATCGCCGAGACCATTGCTTCGTAACATTGATCGTAATATACATTGCTCGTGTAGTACTTCATCGCTTTGGCATGATGTGTATGCCCAAATTTAGCGCATTTAGGCGTTACAGAACGCATGCCGGAGCGCTAGACTAACTAGATGTCATGCGATGCTCGCTTGCACTGCAATTGCGAGTCGCAGCACACGTAAATAACTGAAACATCTTTTGTATTGTACCCGCAGTTCACTTTGATGAGCTTCCTCTTTTTTCTGAAGTGAGGATGGATGGACGGAAGAAGCTTGCCAGCTTCTTGATTTTCAGGAAACCACGCCTCAACTCAAACAAAAGAGGGGAGAATATGCATTAAGGGTGGGGATTTGGGCTTGTTGGTATAGTAGCATGATAATATAAGGTAGCGCAGATAAAGGACATAGACAAGAGAAGGCACGCGCATTCAAGATAACAGGTTGAAAGTTAGTGCAGTGTTGTTTTGAGTGTGCCTTCTCTTGTCCGTGTCGTTTGTCTGCACTACCATATATTATCGAGCCTATGCACGTTCGCTTGCAGACGGCTCTCTTTGCACTATCCAGTTACGGCCAGTGCGGCGGTGAAAGCGCTGGTGGCGGCGTTTTTTGCAGCGCCGCTCGGGCAGAGTCTGACGTCGATGTCAGGGAACTCCCCGTGTCGCAATCGGTTCCAACCAACAGCTTAGCGCCTGCATGCTATGTCGTTGAGCATGAGGTTGGGAAATCGAATGCGAGAGTGCAAGAGCTCTGTTCGTGCAATAGTCAGTTCTCGCAACCGTCACGTACCAAAATTTATTCAAATGATATTCTATGCATGAGAGTATATCACACGTGAATTTCCAGTTAGTCAGATAGAGAACTTTATTAAAAGGTCCTGAGAATTTTAAGCTACCAGGGTGTCCACGAGAGACATCCTAGCAGTCGCTACTGTAGGCGAAGCCCAAGTCGGGGCGGTTCGAGAATTATTTCAACGGAAGCACTGACAAATTACTACCACTTGTTTATTCGTTTACGACTAACAGCAATAAAGCAGTCGCAGCACGAGCGAAATTACAGGCTTCTTCAGTACAACCAGGACACATAATCGCAAGAAAACATCAAGTGCGCATTAAAGTTCATAATACGAAATTCTAGGTACATACAATTATTACTACAAGTTCTTTAGAGATTTCCGGAGCCTTCCACTACGGCATCTCTCATAATCATGTGGTGGTTTTGGGACGTCAAACCCCACATATTAATCAAGTTCTTTAGAGTTACTTGTGAAAACTCTGGCGTTATATTCATCTACGATGGCTTTGTCGATCTTAAGAACACATATCTTAAGCTCCACAGGCTTGCACATTAGAGCTTCCTGCAGTTCGTATATGTTATGCTCCACAGACATCACACTTACATGTTGTCGTAACGTGCACAGAATAGTTTGATTTTGACATTACTCACTGCACCCACCACGACAACAAACAAAGAAGGAATACGTGAAATATCTGGCAGTTTCTCACTGTTCGTGATCTAATTCAGTAAATGAGCCGTGACTCTGAGCGTTATTTTTACCTTTTGAAACATTTTATGTGGATGATATATGTCTAGTACCATCCAGTCTTGATTAGTAGCTTATATATTCAGTCAGTGAATATTTTATGTTAAATGCTTTTGAACGCTGACAATAACGCCCAAAATACTTCACGATAGTTTCGCGATTCAGTGACAAGGAAACACGCACACAATGTCATTTATTCGACGCCATACCACCGCATTGGCGAGCAACTGTGTACTTTACAAAAGGGCAAAAGGGCAAAAGTCGTACGTAAGTATGTGATAATCTGCAAGAGCATTATTTCCACCCCGCGACTACTTTATGTAACGCGTGCCATTTACTTACCCCAGCTTACACGAGGAAGGAGACTTTTTTTTTGTTCCGAGGAACTGATTAACATCAGGCTGACACCAGGCGACCGCGAGAAGTCGTGCAATGGCGGGACACCGAAGCTGGGACAGGCGAGTATGCATACGGCGAGCGATCCAGCGAAGCCTCGAGCGACAACGGGTAAAACTCGGTGGGCCACTAAAATCACGGCCAGAACGTCAAAAGCAGTAAACGGAACGCAGAAGTGACCAGCCGTGTGAGGCACTGAGCGCTGCACTTAGTGGAACACGATGCTTGTCTTTCGAGGAGACAGGTGACCAGCAAAAAATAAAAAAAGAAAAAGTAAAGAAAGTGAGAGCGCTAATTTTTGCCGCCGTTTGCTGCTTGAAAGCAGCACGATTGATACAAAGCTTTTGAGACAAGACAAAACTATAGACATATATATCCGGAGAGGCTGGAGGAAAGCCGTCCCACCGGTTTCCAAGCCCCGGCGGGAGTCGTACAGCGACAAATTACTTTTCATATTAGCGCTTGTCCACGAGTGGCTCATATCAATGAAACGGCAGGAAGCGGCGAGAAGTGGAGCAGAATTTGGGTCCGAGGAGAAAACGGAGTAGGGAGGGGACGCTCTAATGGGGCGGGTGTTTCCGGCCTCCTCTGGGTATATAAGCAGCGCCGAGGAAACGGACGGCATCACTCCACCTTAGCACTTCTGAGCTAAGCGCAAGCCAAACCATGAGGACCCTGGTGAGTGCACAGCCAGCAGTAGTGAAGTGCTCGGATCACTCGGTGGCTCCTGGTTTCCGAGTCAGCTGAGCGGTCCACTCTCTCGTCGGGCACCACTTGCCTGGCTCTTTCGGAGCCTTCGTTCAATAGCCTTCCTTTGTCCATAGTTTGCCTCTGTATGTCCTCGGTGAACAACGCAGTACCACCTCAGCTGTCGTTGTCCACCCGGACTTCAGAGCATTGCCTCATGCGGCTTCATTGAATCGTGCCACTTCTAACTGAAATTTGTTACATTGTTTTGAGGCTGTAGGTTGTCGTTCGCTACCTGCTAGCTATTACGCGCTACTTAAACTAACAGGTATACATACATTCGCTGATAATTTCTGACAAGATATTTACGTTCCAGGTTTAATCTTGCGTGTTTGCCTGTGTCATGACAATTTATGAGCAGTCAACTGACAGGGCACTTTAAGTGCTTTCTTTAACGCAATATTTTGTTTTTAACTAGTTAGCGTGTCGTACACAATACTGTGTGGATGTGTGTATAAATTGGGAAGAAAGCCTTGTACATTGCTTTGACACTTAAATGTGTGGTATAACCATCGCATATCATCTTTTGGGGTATCCAGTGCGGAAAAAGCCGAAAATGTCCATTTAAACTCAAATATCGTAACCGTCTCTGTATAAATTGCGCACATGTAGCCAATAACTCACATGAGTTTATTAAAAGCTTGTCAACAGTTTAACAGTTACAGTGTAGTCCCGTGCCATGTAGTTACTTCATGTTCGAACGAATACAATTTCTTTCAGGTTGTCGCCCTCCTTGTCTGCTGTCTGGCCGGCGTCTGCCTCGCTGGCGGCTACGGCTTCGGTGGCGGCTACGGTTTGGGATATGCCAGCTTCGGTGGTGGCTACGGTGGCGGCCATGGCCTCGGCTACACCAAGACTGTTCCCGGGCCCTCTTTCCTCGTCAAGACTGTGCACCACGTGAACAGGATTAGCCAGGGAGCTCACCTGGTTGGAGGTCACTACGGTGGAGGATACGGCGGCGGATTCGGCGGAGGATACGGCGGAGGATACGGCGGAGGATACGGAGGGTACGGCGGCTACGGTGGATACGGCGGTTACTCTCTGAAGGGTTGAGTGCAAGAATGATTGCGCCTTTTAACGGAAAAGAGCAAGATGGCAAGCCACGTACAACGGCACCTGTTGTCTTCTCTCTGTAAATTTTGTACAAACGCTGCGGCTTTTAAATAAAATTTGTACCAAATGGGCTGCTCTGTTTTTTCGTTCTTTTTTTTTTCTTAGCCATCAGCTTGCACCGGTACTCCAAACATTTGGTGCCGCTGTCAGTGGTGCGTCATTTTGCATAAGCTGGCGGGAATTGTGAAAATTTCGATGCGTTTTTGAGCATTACTTGAGCCTGGCAATGGATTGAAATCTATATTTTATTCTACATGTCTTTTTTTTTTCAATTTCAGTCACTTGCAAGTCTAGTGACAGCAATACAGCCTGACTAATAGAAAATAGAGGAAAATATATGTTACTAATTCTTGAGAAAAAAGAACATTTCATTATTTAAACGCTACAATGAAATGTAGGTTTTGTGGTAAAGGAAAAAGTAGTGCACAGACGTCTGATCAGGCAAACATTTCCACCACTTATCAGTGCCGCTCAGCGTCACACATTCTTGGCTCTGACTTCAGCGGTCACCGTTTTTTTTAAACATTTACCGATGCCACTGAATCACCTCTCTGCAGGGGCAAAGCGCTTCAGGAAACCAGCAATGGAGCAAAATATATGTACGTATTGACACTATCTCAATATATGACAATCTGTAGTAAGCTGCCGCCCTACTAACAAACTTTTAACATAGAAGTGTGGCAGTTTGGGCTAGTTGGTATGACGTTACGATAGTTATAGCACGACAACAGAACGACGACAAAGAGTGCTCATCTCTTTCTTGGCTCTTTGTCGTCCTTCTGTTCTCGCGCTATAACCATAGTCATGACACATTTAACGTTTTAATTGCCGTTACTTCTAAAGTAGTAGGAGATCAAATTGCACAATGCATTTTCTTTAAAGCTTCACGATAACGTTTGAAGACGACGCAACGCATTCTTAAATAATATAAATGGTCTTTCATACGTAGTACTACCGTCGGTGACAGCCATGTCATGTGGCAGAACGGGCACAAAGAGTATGAAAGAGAACTGATCGAGGCGTACATTTTTGTTAGGCACGAGACTGTAAAGACGACAGATGACGACATTAAGTACAAAGTGGTAGTTATAAGATATGTAGTAGTGAAACTAGACAACAACAACAGTTACAAAAAGCAACTTGCCTTAATAGTCAACCTAGCACAAGGCTTCCGAATTGCACATGTGCTGATTGTGCAATCATTGGACTAATGTAACGGCTGTTGCGCCGTGCATTTTCAATGGTAACCCTGCGTGCGCAACTCTGGTATTGTTAGCTTGCGTAACTTCCTCACCATGACGGCGAATAGGGTTTCTTTTTTTTTACTTGGGGGCGTCACGTGATACGATATACCTAAATTCATAAATCTTGCTGAAAGCGAGCCCCTCACTCTAAGTTAAATGAATGCGAAGGAAAATACATCTAAACGCAACAAGTAACTTTTCACAATAAGCGTCATGGCCTTTAACTCAATTCGTGGCTTTTACTTTCTACTCCAGGACACTTTCTGGTACAAGTATTTTGCGGTCTTAACACTAAACCAATTTGTATAAATATATAACGTTAAAACCAAGCGAACAGTTTGTCGGCATGACGCTGGTTATTATTTGTTCGCACTACAAAAAAGTGATAATGGCGTGACTATCAGAGCATAAGTACATTTTGCACGACATCATTAGCATGCACTACAAAGCCATAAGAAAGACAAATCACGTATTGAGCATTTGGGACGAGTGCCTATAGCTTACACGGACGTCCAAACTGTGATTGTGGACTGTGCAGGATTGCAATGCTTGGTTGCATATGCGGTAAAAGACGAGTCCGTTTATTCAATTGAAATGCTAAAAAGAGAAATATTTGATAGAGCTTTGGCACTGCAACGATGATTGAAATGAAAATATAGGCCAGTCTGCCTGCACCACGTAACATTTAAATTCGTGGAACCTGAGGCCATCACTGGTTTACAAGTTACAAGTTAGATATTAGTTAAATTTGCTGTTCCGTCATATTATTAACCTGCGAAAGGAAGTCACCCTTTTGCGGCTCCCATTTTAAAACAAATGTCAGCAGAATGTAGCCCCAGTCAAGTGAGATAACTCATCACAGCTGCATTGAAATCTTCTGTTCTATGCCCGCTTTTCGCATACGGCTTCCCTTGTGCTCAACGTGTGCGTGCTCACTCCACGCATTTCTTCGTAACCCCACAGTTTCCTCGCCTACTATGTTCGCGTCTATAAACTTGCACGCACTGCACTATCAGCTGTTCTAAGAATGGATGGTGCACACCGCCACTCTAATCTTAGCACCACGCGAGCGCAAGCGTCGTGACGCTAATAGTTTGGTATAGCTTTCCCTTGGCACTTCAAGAACGTGAATAACGACCCCGTAATAGTGGCTTTACATGACGGGTTTACTTTGAGTCGTGGAGAATACACATAAGGAAACAATACCTTCTCCCAAGTGCGTCGCCTCAGGAAGCAAAGCGAGAGCTCGTGATACAAGCTTACAGAACGGAAACGCTCCCTTCCATTTCACGTCGCGCGATAGCATCTCTTCCTCATCACTTTCGACTGCCTCAGCTGCAAGCTCCAGAGCAGACAGGCATGGCCGCCGGCGGCAGTTCCATGCAAGTCGTTAGTAGTTTCTTTTCTCTCTCTACCAAGCCCGCATAGGCGGCACGTGGTACACGCTTCATAAAGGCGTGTGCCGCAATTTAGGTGCGCTCGTCAGCTGCCCTCTCCTTCCTGTTGGATGAGGCCGCAATTAAAAGTTAGTTCTGCTCAAGCAAAGAGGCCATGCAGAGAACAGGAGCTGAGAAGAACGGGCGGTGCCCATGCGTCACTCTTTCATTATCGGTTGTTGTTTCACTGCGTAATTAACGTATACGCCACGTACTCTGAATATTAAAGGCAGCCGTGCAGCTAAGAAAAGGAAAGGAAGTATGGAAAGTAGGCAAAAAGACGTTAAAAAGTGTGATATGAAGTCGCGCTAACTGTAAGGTGCAACAAGCTGTCTGTACTCAAATAAGTGTCAACGCTGCTAAGTGGCCTCTTCATAAAAAATGGCCCATTAAACTATCTCAGCGGTACTGTCTGAACCAATTTAACGTATGTCGGCGTCATTGTTCATGCTTGGGGTCTCTTTAACCTCAGCAGGCGGGTTGCAAATAATATTCAGCGTGACTGCACATGTGTGGCGCTAAAATATACTGCCAGTCAGTTTCTTGAATTTCCTTATAAAAAAACACACTATGTATAGAATTCGCATACGTGGCACCACAATCTATGTTTTAGCCAGCAATACACTTTGAATATTTGCGAAAATTTCCAACGTTATGCCGCCCACCGCCAAGCTCCAAATTTATAGTACCCCTCGCGCTGAAGAATGAGTAGGCCCGTAACTGGGATTTTGTGCTCTGTGTGAGGGCAGTTGTCTAGCTCGCCAAGTGCGCGCAAGAGAGATGCTTTCTACGCGTCGAATTGATTAGTTTTATTCTGTCGTGGTTAACCCCTTTTATTTGATATTTGGTTCGTTGCGTGAAACACACTATATACTAATTCCAAGTTTGTCTTATGCGGAACCGTCTTGCGGGTTCGAATCCCGGCTGTAGCGGCTGCATTTCCGATGGAGGCGGAAATGTTGTAGGCCCGTGTACTGAGATTTGGGTGCACGTTAAAGAACCCCAGGTGGTCAAAATTTCCGGAGCCCTCCACTATACGGAGTCTCTCATAATCAAATGGTGGTTTTGGGACGTTAAACCCCACATATCAACCGTCTTGCCATTTGATCATGATATATTAGTTTTCTTTTTTCTAAGCCACCGTAAAGCTTTTTGCTGTTACAAATCGCCAGAATATTGGAGGCAATATTGTGAATCACGGTGCTGTCCTACGACGCTTTGTACCACTACAATACGCCTGAGACGTTACTCGATGGCGCTAATTTTTTCGGAGAAGAAATTTCAAAAATTTCACGTTCGTGATTATGATCCTCATGAACGCTTTAACAAGCAGATAAGCACAATATGAAAATAATTGCAGCTTCAAGTCTTCAGAGCAAACAGAAACTGTCATAAAAAATATTGCTACCGGCGTATTTGCTGCTCTGCACATGTCGGGCGATAAGGATAACGCGCGTATACGAACAAGGAATGAAAAAGCAGCGGCATTGCGCTGTCGTGGGGAGGCTTCTTATTGACGTTGTTGTATTAAGATGGCAACCCGCTTGCTGGTCGGCAAGTAGAAGAGCCACACTCATCAAATACAATAGTGTCAAACAAAAACCTCTGACAGCACGCGTGTAATGAGCAGTCATGTTAAACAGCAAACCAAATTCCATAAATGTGTTTCGAAATGAAACTAGTCTACCTTAAGCAAGAATGACAAAATACATGGGATACAAATGAATGTTTTTAATATGAACAAAGTTGGTTAAATTAAACGAAGAAAATTTTAAGTAAAATTTTTTCCGGCAGAAGCACTTGGTTCTTTATTATATTAACCTATAACAGCTAATATGCAAAGGTATTGAGGTATCTTAAATACAATTGGAACGCATTGCGTCGGACACAATAATCCCACAAATATATTGTATCTGTATCTCAAATATTTTTTCCAACGTATCTTGTATCATATCGCAATACAATTTGAAAGAACCTCGTCCATCCCTGGTGTTTCCTTTCTCTTTCTTTCTTCCTATTTCTTTCTCTTCACCTCTTTATATTCATTTTATTCTTTCTTTCTGTCAAACTATCTGCCTTTTCTGTCACTTTTTTGTGTCTTCCTTCTCCGTCTCTGTTTTTCTAGCTCTCTTTTTTCTGTACGTATTTCTCTGTATTCTTCTTTTCTCCGCCATTTTCTTTATTGCATTCCACGACGGATAATTCAGTGCCTCCACCACGTCTCTTCTCTTTCCCACCCCTCTCTATGCCATACAAGGCAATGCTGTGCTCTGCTAGCGTGCCTGCGGGGATTTACGCGCTAGCCTTATGATCGTCACCAAGATCAATCTCACCAACAATTTTTCTTTCGCCAAGAATTTTTCTCTTTCTTTTTCCTTCTGTCTCTTTTTCATTATCTCGCTTTTTGTCTCTGTGCTCCTTCTTTCACCGGTCAGAGTTATTGCATGCTCCGCAGAACAGGCGCACGTTTTACGAGAGCGAAGCAGAAAACCATGGAGAGAGCGCGTGCTGGTTCGTGCCTATGTTAATTCCTGTTCTCAACTAACGCGACTACTCCGAGATTCAACAGCCCCGCGTTGGAATGTGTTGCAGAGGCGTTGGAGAATAACGATGTCCGACTTGCTTGTGCGTGTAAGACACAGCGATGAATATAGTTTGCACGTAACTTCAATATCATTATTTCCTAATTATGGTATGGTAAGTACTGTATAAACTAACTACATTACATGGTGCACGTCACAATGAAAAAATTTCAGCCAGTCGTTTACGCAGCTTTATCCTCAAGTAACAAGTCTGAAAGGTTTTAACAGTGTCGATGCGTGCGTTCCTGAACCTAGTGTACTATTTCTCTGCGACAAAGCAGGTTGGTGCCATCACAACCACATTAAAAAGTCAGTTAAGCCGCGCAAAGCGTAGGGGATATAATTTATGTTTTTAGCTATATTGTAATAGTCATGACATAAATAAAAAGGCATTATTTTGAACGAAAAAGTATGCTTTCCGTTGCTGTCATCCAAACCCACAACCTTCAAGTTACGCGTTCGATACTCGACTGATTAAGCTGTTGTATAAAGCGCTTCCACATGCATTTTGTAAGGTATTTTTGTGCGCCTAATTTCTAGGGTTGTTAGCGAGTAGCTTATGAATCCGATGCTCTACCGATTGTCCTACGATGGAAGACGCTTATCCGTGCACTAAGTGGGCTACTTATATACGCATAATCTCTATAGGTGTTAGCCTGTAGTCAAGGTGAGGAGTGCTTTGCCAGAAGGTGTCGCGAGGCACGGGATCTTTGCACGAGTTGACTGCTGACCAATGAAACCCCAAAAGAAACTGCTTTGTGGTATCTATTCCTTTGTCTCGTGTGCTTTTGGGTTTACCTTTGGTAATCTTGAAATTCTGGCATGCTACCTAAGGAATCAATATAGTCTGCCAGGAGAATACCATAGAATGAAAGAATGAAAGATGGGTAATTCGTTATTCCAAGAAGCCATGGTTTCATTGTTAGACACAACCCAATGACTAAAGCACACATTTAAGCCAAGGCAAGTGCACATGACGTTTGCAACTGCAGTTTAGTAGTATTAACATAAACTGACATGAAATTAAGTGCTCAAATAAGCGCTATTTGTGCCTATGGTACCCAACCCCACAACCTTCGATATAAGCGTCCGATATTTGGACACGTGTGTTTTGGGGTTTAATGAAAATGGGGAATAGTTGGAGGCAGTTGACTGCTTTGTACCATGTTGTTTTCATATTTATAATTATGTAAGTGATATCACTGTCGTCATGAATATTTTCACAACTAAAAAAAGTCAAATGTATACTATTTCTCAATGTTTACCAGTGCATTTGTATTATTTTACAGCGCCTCCTTTATTTTATTCAATGCCAGTGCAAACTCTCGCTCCTCAACGTGAGCCGTTCGTATAACTAAGTTCAGGGAGTCGTTGTGATGCAACGACACATCTAGGGTAGAGCTGCTTGCGTAACATATGCGTCCGAGAACTTCCCCACGAAGATGCGATAAGCACGCTTTCCTTCTTCACAATCATGCGTTTGGCATATTTGTTCCTTCGTGCGCCCCCTTTGTGGCTCGACGCAATGCCACAGCACTAAAATAAGCGCATGCGGCCGCGTCGCAGTGACGCTTCCCCATTGGTTTGACCACATTGCATAGCGCCATGAACGACACGCCATGAAGACACGCTATCTCAAAACAACATGCCTCTTACTGAGCCAGCGTCACCGCCAACATACAGAACACGTGGAATGCAAGACACTGCCCCACAGATCTCTACACAACTGAACAAAAAGTTGTGTGGTATTATTTCTGTCCTTAGGCCCCATGTAAAGGGTTCTTTCCCCCTTGTACGCAAAGCACCCGTGATGGCAAGGTGGTGGGTGAAATCAGGAAAGGGCTGGATTGGGCGCATTTGGCTGGCATTTGAAATAAAAAGAGGAGGTGCAACATTGCCATCTAAGCTAATTTTAACGTTTCAATTGCTTATTTTTTCTTACAGGCAACCACAAGGCGGAAAAAGTGCATCACGAATCAAATGTGTATACGGTTATCTTTACGTTCACTGCTGATAGCGTCTGTATTCTTAGAAAATGTAAATATAATCAATATCTTCTACTTATAAGTCAACCTGATGTACCAATATATGTGAGCTGTTACCCGAATAACTGCCTCACTTATTATTGTCGGTAATTTCTAACTTAAAAAGCTTCAATGGCAAAGCTTTGAAACCGTGATGGAGATCACAATGTACGTAATAGCTGTCAATATGGTCATTACTGCACACCTAATCAACATATCAATAATGAGTTGAAGAGAGTGTTTTAATGGTAGAATTCAAGTCAGTGAGCACTGACTTTTTCTGATATTTCTGATATTTCTGAACAACATTTTAATGATGAGTTGAAGGGCATGTTTTATTGGCAGAATTTAAGTCAGTGAGCACTAAATGCATGATATCTTAGTGGAAATCAGGTACCTTGTATTCGTTTTGCGAATCGAAATGAGCTGTTAAACCTTGAATTCTATACACCCATCAAACATTCTCACTTTAGGGAATTGCGGTTCCAAAATAAGTGGAACAGGTGGATGTTTCACAGAGCATTTCGAGCTCACTGTTTCGCTCAAATAGGAGTTGGAGGAGGAGGAAAGAAAAGTAGAAATTCAAATAGACGCGCGTCTGGTTTGCTATTCTGTGTCGGGGGAAAGGGATTAAGGCATAAAAAGATAGGTAGATAGAAATAACTGGTCAGGGTCATAGGCCGGTGAATTCACTCATTCCACTCACTCGGACTCACTCAGACCCAGATAGAGCCGTGAGTCGGAGTGAGTTCGGATGAGTAATATTTTGGCGAGCTTTAGTCTGAGTGGTCCCGGTTGAAGAAAAATTCTGTGAGTGCGAGTGTGAGTGAAGCCGGCTCAGGAAAATTCTGGTTAATCTGAGTCCGCCTAAATCCGATCTGCAAGATATATTTTTGGAGTAAGTCTCAGTAAGTTCCACTTATGTTTGCCGACCTATGTTCCTATTCATTCATCTTTAGCTTTACTATTAGCCTTACCCGTAGTCATGTTTCCACTCTCGTCTACTCACAAGTATTCCAAAGCAGTATTGCTCATACAACATTTCAGTATTTATTGATCAGAAACTCGCCCCGCCGTGGTGATCTGGTGGCTAAGGTGCTCGGCTGCTGACCCGCAGGTCGCGGGATCGAATTCCGGCTGCGGCAATCGCATTTCCGATGGAGGTGGAAATGTTCTAGGCCCGTGTGCTCAGATTTGGGTGCACGTTAAAGAGCCCCAGGTGGTCGAAATCTCTAGAACCCTCTACTACAGCATCTCTCATAAACATATGGTGATTTTGGGACATTAAAATTCACATATCATCACTGATTACAGACTTGAATGGTAAAGGGGGTGTATTGTACTCCCCCCCCCCTCCACCAGCTCTTTCAGGGAGGATCTTGATGATTATATCTTATGTTGTCATCTCTTTTATGCGAGATGTACTTTTATCGAGATATATAGGAGGAGCACCGGTTACGTGAGAAATATGTGTTAGGGGGCATTGACACTATTATCTAAAATGCTAATTCGAGACTTACGGACTCATGAATTGACTCCCTCAGACTCACTAAGAGTCAGATGCAGCCGTGAGTGTGAGTGAGTCTGGGTGAGTAATGTTTTGGTGAGTATGAGTCCAAGTGATTCCGGTTGATGAAACTTTTCGTGAGCGTGAGTCCGAGTGAGTCTGGCGCAGGTAAATATTGGTGATTCTGAGTCTAAGCGAGTCCAAAGCGCAATATACTGGGTGCCCCAGCTGTCTGTAGCCAGGGTTTAAAAATATACCGATACAAGCAATTATGACACGACCAAATAAATGCATGCTGCTGACCGTAGTTTTGAGTTAGACAATTTTTGTATTTTAAAATATTGTTTAATTAGATCTGTTTAATTAACTTTTGAAGGAACAAAGATGGATAAAATATTTCAACGAGAAAGTTATAGATTGGTTTACAAAATGTTCGATTGGACAGTTTCATACTTTATGTCTGTTAATTTCTAGTGTTTTTCTGCTAACTACAAATGCCCGCAAAATAAAAAATAGGACGTGACAAACCCACTCGCCCGCCAGTGCGCACGATGATTCTAGTGCTCCCTAACGTTCCGCGTACGAACGACCATAGCATTTTCCGATTCTGCTATCTCGACAGCACCGCAACGATGGTGGTGGCTTTGCGATAACATGTTTCGCTATCGGCCGCAAAAGCGATAACCGCTGTGACTGCTTATCGCTGTCATAAACTGGTGCGAGGAAAGCGTATTTTTGTACGAGGAACGTTGTGAAGCACCAGAATCACGGCACGCGTAGCCGCGCTAGTGGGTTTGTCACATGGTATTTTTTTTTTCATTTCGCGGGCATTTGTAGTAAAAGAGAACACTCATAATTAACAGTTTGAAAATTCGAATCTGTCTAATAGGACGTTTCGCCAGCCGATCTACAACTTTCACATTGAAATTTTTATCCATCTTTGTTTCTTCAAAAGCTACTTAACTAAACAGATTTAATTAAACAATATTTTAGGACACAAAAAATAGTCTGAATCCCTCCAGGAAATTCTCAGTAACATGCACTTGGTCGCGTCATCATTGCGTGTGTCGGCATATTTTTAACCTCTGGATAAATATAGCTGGGACACCTTGTATATTTCGTGAGTGAGTCTGAGTGAAATCGACAGATTTTGCCGACGGAAAATTCACGTGAGATTAAGCAGCACGGATGTGTTCTATGCATGTCGATATAAAATGCGCTCGTATGTTAAAATCATGGTTGATGTGAATTTGGCTTGACCAACGCTGCCAAAACAACGCTACGTGGATTGATGGCAGTCGGTGAAAATCGGAGCACGAAGCAAGACATGGACACGGGTGACGCACCTTGACCTCTATTGCCGAAGTTACAGCCCCATGAGGGCTGACAGTGCACATCGGTCACATTGAACTCTCAGTCAACAACCGACTAGCTGACTGAAGAATATAAATCAATGATCACAGCGCTTCCATTACTGTTAGACACACTTCGCATGCCTATAAAAAAGCTCAACTCATTGGCTCAGTTTGTACAAGAGGTATTGGATTTTTTTTTAGTTTCAGCCCTTCTAACGCCACAGAAAACACTATGACACGTCTGCTATACAATGTGATTTAGTAATGAGGTCAGATATTTGTCTTTTTTTTAGTAGATCGTGACGCACCTGATGTCCTGCATTTAGTACTCTCACGTGTCAATACCGCTATAACGGTCATAGATCATGTACTGACTGATCATAATTCTGCATATTCTAAACAACGTCGATGAAGGACCGCTCTAAAGATTTATTTTCATGGGATATTGAAGATAGTTGCACCGAGGACATCATGTTGTCTTGGGTCAGCCATTTTTTATTATAGGATTCATTTGTCTGTGAAACACTCGGCTTGCGTATGTCGTCCCACTCGTCGAGCTCTTGCCACAGCTAACTTTTGAGAGAGCACAGTGCGAGAGTGATATTTTCTCACTCGCGATGAATGGAACAGTCTGGTTTGGGCATATGGACAAATCTTCTATTGTCAAAAAGATTATCGGTTGTTCTCAAGTTTGTCAGCTAAACCAGACGAGAAAAAATTATGCCTGACCTATAAGTCTACGTGAGGCTAACCTTTCAAGCAGAGACCAAAGCAATTCGAATATCGGTTGTGGTGGCTGCATTTTTGATGTAGGCAAAAAACTTCGAGTCCCGTGTACTTAGGTTAAGGTGGATGGTAAAGAACCCAAAGTGGTCGAAATTGTCGGAGCCCTTAACGACGGCGTCTCTTAGTTATAATGTGGTAATGGGACGTTAAACACAAGATAATATTATTATCAGAGATCAAAGCCATCGTGGTTAAGTTTGTTGCCGTGCCAACTTGAACGGTATCGTGAAGTTCACATGCACGAATTAATCCCTGCACTGGGCAAGGAGGAAGAGGAAGGAAAAGTGACAGAGGAGGAGAAAAAATTCACCTTTACCGCCAACTTTACACCTCGACGTTTCACATCACAAACGACGAATCAGACTGGTGTACCTAATAAAAAACGCAACACCGCTTTTGTAGCCTTTCGCAACTGTGATGGGCAGCCCCATGAGCCCAATACCTTATCGACAGGGAAGGCGCTTTCACCCAGTTCTTGCATAACAGTCTGGACGTGAAGCCCCTTATTTGCGCATGGCGCGAAGTAACACGGGAGGTGTTCAATAGTTTCACCAGCGGCACAGTCGTTACATTTGGCGTTGTTGGCCATCTCCTTGTTAAATGAGTAGATGTTTAAGAAAGCTATACCCAGACGCAGACGGCACAACACCGTACTTTCCTCACGGGAAAGACCAGGTAGTAAGTACAGTCGTCTAGATGAGTCGGGAGAATACGATAAATAATGTGTGATCTATGACAATTGTCACTTCTGTAGTGTCAGGTTGTGCACAAGCTTAAGCAATGAGCCTCGTCAATCTTAGATAAAGAAAAAAGGATTGTTTCTACGTGGGCTTTCTTGGTAGCTTCATCGGACATGTTGTTGCAGTAGATCCAGCGATGACTTGGTATCCACTGAAACAGATCGTTGTGCCTTTTTTTTTTAAATTCCATAGTGCAGCACTCCATGTATCTCCCACAAAAGTTGTTCGTACGATTCGTCACGAACTGCCGATGGCAGACACTGTAGAGCCACCTTTGAATCGCTTAATACTGCCCATTGATTAGCCGGTTCTTGGTTGAACTAATTGATTTTGGTATAAACGCGTCGGCCTCTTCATTATACAACAGTGACTAAGGGCAATGAACGCGGAGAAACGTATTCGAATTCCAAAATATTCCCACATAGAGCATGTCATTACCCTAACTTTACTAGAATAATATTGCGGTTTTGCTTACGTTACAGTAATACTTCAGCATGTATAGATATGTTAAAAGGTACCGCAGTAAACTTTACTAGCAGTTCTAGATGTACACCTAAAATCTGTAAAGGCCATAGCAAAAAAAACAACTGTGAGTATGTTAGAATACAGCAATGTCGGCGTTGGCGCAGAGGAAGGGTACAAAAAGAAACAAAGAGTTTCAATACCCGTTGAAACCAACTAAGCAAATTCAGCCTGTAATAGTGATTACGTAGAAGGTTGAAAAGTTTATTAAGCGAGTGCAGCGCATAAACTGAAAGTTCCATAAAACCCTGCTATTCGGATACCGTATGTAATATTGCATACATAATGTTTAACAAGAGCTATTTGGGTATTGCACATACAATCCGTCCAATAATTAAGTTTTGCCCTATTTATATTTCACGTGTGTTCATGCGTGGAGTGCGTTGCATTAATAATAAAATAGTGAGACATCTTTGGCATAGTCAATAGCGCCACACGTGTACAGTCAGCCAAACCATTAGCTATTGTGCGCCATGGCCACTTTTTTGTCACTCGGCACCATATTGTGAAAAAAAGTTTCAAAAAAAATTGCTTCGTGAACGGGTACTTAGGGGGCATACACTTGTCCACACCTTTTTGTGAAACGTATTCAGTCGTATGACAAAGATACACGGGAAAAACTGCCGCTTATGCATGATAGCTAAAAATTTGTCCGACTGCACACCATCGGGTCACACCGAATTTGCTGCTTCCATTGTTTTGAAAGGCAGTTGACGCAATCACCGAAACTAGGCTAGTTGGTTCTTGCTTAATTGTTGCATCGTTCTTTCCTACCTCGCATTGCTTCGCCCTTGATTGCACCATAACAACTACATTTTTTATTACACATGTTCCGTAAATGAGGCAATGGTAGGCACTCTGTAATCTCGTTCTGATGAAGACGAAACATGTTGCGAAATGAACAAGTGTAATATTGAAACTTCACAATTTTTTTCTGCTACGCTTCGTTGGGCGGCCTGCTTCTCAGGCAGCAGTCCAAACAAAATCAGAAAACACGTGTGTGTGTGTGTGTGTGTGTGTGTGTGTGTGTGTGTGTGTGTGTGTGTGTGTGTGTGTGTGTGTGTGTGTTTGTGTGTTTGTGTGTGTGTGCGTGTGTGCGTGTGCGTGTGTGTGTGAGAGAGAGAGAGAGAGAGAGAAAGAGCGAGAAAGAAAGTGAAAGAAAGAAAGAGAAAGAACAGACAGCAAAGAGCCAGCAAGAAAGAGATAGAGGTGCTTGTAAGTATCTTGGTTTTATGCTGCTGCGCTCCCGGCACAGGCCTAAGTAGAAGGGCAAGTAAAGAATCACCAATTGTTGTGTGCTCACATGTGCACTAGATTGCGGTATAAGCTGACGACTTAGCTATGATACAAATATTAACTAAACAAGAAAAATTGCCATGCCTGCGCGAAACATGCAGCACAGTCGCATCTAAAGCTGGAAAGGCGGCTGTATTCTTGGCGCAAGTAATGCAAGTAATAATGCAAGGTAGCCACTGCATCATAAATCAACGTGACTTTTGTGAAGGAAGCACCTACTATATTAGGTTTGTCATTTAGTGGGTACGCGCTACACATCTGTCGTACATTATTCACACTTTGTTTGCGCTGCGGCTGATGACGACGAATTATGGCAGTGCCCTTTGTAACGGGTCAGAAGCATTCAACGAATACTCCGTTGCGCAAATCGCATTGATTGACGTCTTGGTATTTTACTTTTTTATACATGCTACTATCCACATGATAACGTGATTACTTGCACGGCAATATAAATGTATAACGTATTTTTGTGTAAAAGTTTCTAGCATCAGCTTAGGGGTGCTATGCAGGATGCCCCGAGCTGCTCAGGCAGACGAGTTTGGTTTGAGCTCGCTCGGCGATGGCATCAAGACAGTGCGGAGTGCGGGACAGCAGCGTTGATAAAAATGGCTACAAGTACGCGCGGGGCATTAAAAACGCATGTGGGTCATGCGTTTTTGATGCCCCGAATTAAGACCGCATCAGCTCTGTTATAAGTTCAATTGTACTATTTTACTGAGGGTTAGGACCATTACACTGAGCCGTTTTGTCTTCATTTACAAGACATCATTTAAAAAGAAATTATCTCGGGCGCAAATAGCAAGGCTATGATCAGTATAGAGCTATTAAACGAAACCCTAATTAGCAGGATACTATTTGTCATCAAATTAATAAGGACTAATTAACATTGTTTCACCTAATGTTATCATCATTAACGTCGCGGTAATTAACATAGTTTATTTACCTCATCAATTATTATGATTTAGTTCGCCTGGTCCGAGCTTTGCATAGCTTCACTAGTATGGTCTTCTTACAGATGTGGCGTAATTTCCTCGGCCGTACCATGACTTGGCGTAATTAGCTTGGTCATACCACGTCCTGGTCTAACTACCTAATTATACCGTTCATCCAAAGATCTAATTAGCTGGCCGCACGTACTCAGGTGCTAGTGGACAATGGCAACACAGACGCACACCGTTCAAGCAGCGCGCTAGTAAGTTCAGGCATACCATGATGATTAACGGCTGATCTCGGGTTTAGCTGTAGTGGCGATGTTGTAAGACGCTCGGCCGGTACTAATCTCAGTAGCCACCATGCTTATTATTCTTAAACAGACTTGGTGCAGGCATTAAAAACTTCGAAATAAATTTAAACACCCCGTACGTCTAAAAAGTTCGCCACAAAAAGTTTCTGACACTTTTATTGCAGGGGTGCATGCACTTCTGCACTCAGTGGAACGACAA
Organism: Rhipicephalus annulatus; assembly: GCA_013436015.1. Taxonomy (NCBI): domain Eukaryota; kingdom Metazoa; phylum Arthropoda; class Arachnida; order Ixodida; family Ixodidae; genus Rhipicephalus; species Rhipicephalus annulatus. Next base: position 33,590 of record WOVY01009316.1, on the reverse strand, counting down.
ACAAATGAAGAAAGATAGATGCTTACGATTCGAAAAGACCACCCAACTTAGTCGACCGTCCTTGACGCGATGACTGGTTCCATCGTAAACAATGAGACGCAGCGCGCTGAGGGTTGGATTCGACTTTTTCATGCTGTTGGCTTATTCATAAGGGGGTGTTGCCAGAGCTCTGAAAGGTCCCGAGTTTCGCGAAACTTGGGCGAAACGAGGCTGATCCTGCAGAGCACCTTAGCTCTTTGGTAAAATACTCACCTGCTGCGCATGGAACCAGAGTTGAAATCACATACAATTGCAGAAACTTTTCTTTCTGATTTTTTTTTTCTCGAGCAGCTGCGGTGGCGAACAAGTAGGGCGCCAAAATTCGCCGTTGTGGTGATCTCATAAAGGTTTCACTATAAACTACCTCAACTGACCCCCTTCAAAATGTCAACTCACGCACAGTATAGATTGTTAATTCTGCCGGTTATAAAAAGCCTAGGTTGCTGTCATAAGAAAAAGCTGCATGACAAAACGATCACGACCTTGTGTTTCCCAATGTGCCACAACACTGTGAGGAGTGCCGAGGCATTCAGGTTACAGTAATGGGCTCTATACTGGTACAGTTTTCACGACCGTCAATTCGGGTCAGCTCCACAAACACGACCGCCATTATTATATATATGTGGCGTATATGACTGCTCACACTACTGAATGGTTGATAGTCGTAGGCTTCAATTAGTGTTCATATCATATTATCAGCGCATTCACTGCTTACTGAAAAAATATTAACTCTGCCAAGTCATACTACGCAGAGCCAATTTCAGGCATTGCCAAATGTAATAGCAAGGCAATGCGAACGTGCAGGAATGCAATTATCAAAGTATATATGCATGTCTCGCACACATAACTGAAGTGGCTGAGAAACACCAGCAACGTGTGTGTCGGCGGTCGTCCCTCTATACATGCCACGTAAGTAACACGTCAATGTAGCATATAGTATACCAGTACCTATGCACATGCTTACTGCGTCACGCATGAGTGCATAGGCCGGAGGAGGTAGCTTCCAGTGGGTTGCTGACTTCGCACACACCCAGCAACTCCCGCGTTTCTCGCTGTGTAGGCAGCTTTGTATCGTTATTTCTTCGACTGTGCATCTATATGTGCTAGGCTGGAGTGTTGAGCCGAAAAAGAAATTCGGGTTCGGTTGGTGTTCGACATGATTCCGTTCAGTTCCCCTTGGATAAATAAAAATCAATCATAGTTCGCAAGCTGGTGTGCCACGGTAATTTGTTATCGTTCACATGTTGCGCAGTGCAAGTGAAATGCTACCTGTTGCCTAGGCACTATTGCTCCGTAGTGACTGCTCTCGTGATTTGACCAGATGCGTTCTTTGTAATTTTTCATTTACTTTTCTTTTGCGATCATATACACCAGAACACAGGGAGCTCAGTGCTTGCTGCCATATTGAAAAGCGCGTGGAGCCATCTGTTGCAAGCGCGGCGAAGCAACACTCTCAACTGCCACGCGAGCAGACGCTCTGCAAATCAAACGCGAAACTTCACAACCAGAGTCCGGCTGTAAGCATGTTTCGCGCTGTTCCTGTGCTGTAATTTTATGCTGATTCCGTCTGAAACGTCCAGAAGACCTTCTTCAACAGTCCGTAATGTCTGCAGCACTTGCATTACAAGCTATGAAAGCAGCTTCATCAGGCACGTACTACTGAGATTGAAAGAAACGAGAAGAGTGGAAAGCGTTGCTTTCGACTCAGTCACACTGCGGCGTGCCTTGGCTGCGACAAGGCAGAATTTGTGCTGTAAGCTGGCGTCAACGTAGCGCTAGAATCTGGCTCCAACTTACGCTCGTGAACCGCATGTGTATCAATTGCCAGTCCTGCCGGGCACTCGGAACACACACGCGGTGCAAAACTGCCAGCCAGAACAAGATTTTAAAATGCTACGGTGACGCCGGCCGAAAACACGCGTATATTCGCCTAGTGACAGTCAAGGCATGTCGCAGTTCGACCGAGTCGAAAGTCACGCATTCCACGCCATTCACGCATTGCGATAGTAGGCCGTTACAGTTGTACTAAACAGCCCCGCCACGGTGGTCTATAGTGGCTAAGGTACTCGGCTGCTGATCCGCAGGTCGCGAGATCAAATCTCGGCGGTGGCGGCTGCATTTCCAATGGAGGCGGGAATGTTGTAGGCCCGTGTACTCAGATTTGGGTGCACGTTAAAGAACTCCAGGTGGTTGAAATTTCCGGAGCCCTCCACTACGGCGTCTCTCATAATCATATGGTGGTTTTGTGACATTAAACCCCACAAATCAATCAATCAAATCACAGTTGTGCTAAACATGCGCGGGGCGTGCATCCAAGCGTGAGTCGTAATACGTATATCCTATTATTAACATGCGATAATTTTAGTACTGCGATAATTTTGTGCCTCATACTACAGGCATACAGCACGCAAATCGCTGCTGTAAGGTGAAACATCTAGAGTCACGCTTGAATATACACAGTAAGTTTACTTACTCGTACACTTCACAGGGCTCGTAGTTTTTCCTGCTGATTGCGAATATATCCTAAGGCGGTGGAGCACGGCGCTTTTCGCTGTGGACGTAAACCTGTGTCATTGCAAAACACCGCACCGGCATGATTCCTGCGATGCGCTGTATACTTCAGAAGCAGTGCTCAGCAATCTCTTCCTCTTGCGCTGGTTCTTGTCGCATCAGATTACAGCGCAGTGGTATCGAGATCACATTTTATAGGGTGCAGCGTGAAAGGAGCTTTTTCGCATTTTAAACTCCCAGAGCCACTGCATGCCATGCTAGCGAGGCGCGTCTTGGCAGTTCCAAACAAACTATGGTGTCTCTGGGAGCAAGAGTGCACCGCCAAAGGCGCCTGGGTGCGAGATAGGCTTGCTCTCGTCTATAGTATCGAGTGGAAATTTCGTCATGAAGTATAATAAATCGCCCGGTTGGCAGAATGAGAATAGCGATGAAAGTTTTAAATAAACATAACCGAAAGTTTAGTGAGAATAGTTATACTGCAGCATACACTCTCATAAACACAGCCATCCGGTGAGCACTGCGTCACCCATATACCTTCTTTAAACTCCTTAAGTTTACGGATGGTTGCTTTCTATAGGTTGCGTCTAATAGAAGACATTCAGCATAATATTCAAGAGGTGCGTGAAATGCTTTATGAAGTATGTCATAGAGGTCGGGGACATGAAAATTATGAAGGGTAAACAACACTGACAAATATTTGGCGATAAAAGTGAGTCAAAGAACTTAACAAAAAATATCAAAAAGAAAGTTCTGCGACGATCGCAGAAAAGGCGCGCCACTGGCAGGTGGCAAAACCGTTTGTCCTCATGTTCAGAGCAATTCGAAGTTGTTTGTTTGCGACCAATCACCGATATTCATTTTTTAACGGGAAGCAATTCTTAGCAAACCAAAAGTACTTTGAGCATTTATATCTATCTATCTATCTATCTATCTATATATCTATCTATCTATCTACCTATCTATCTATCTGTCTGTCTGTCTGTCTGTCTGCCTGTCTCTATCTATCTATCTATCTATCTATCTATCTATCTATCTATCTATCTATCTATCTATCTATCTATCTATCTATGCACCTACATTCGGGTGATCTAGTTGTCCCCTCCTTAATTACATGTACTCCGAAATTGGTAAGAAGGGCATCAATGGCGAACATCATTTGTAGGTCATGACAGGCGTAACATCACAAACTTGTCGTGTGCGTCACGAAATTATTTTTACTTCATCCTGTATGGCACATACCCGGGTACCCCGGGCCTTTGTATGCAGGAATGAGGTTCAGGTGATTCAGAGTTTGTATCGACGTACAAATGGCAAGAAGATAAGTTGAAATTTTTCACACGAGAAGATTAAGGAGCTTGGATTGCAGGAAATCCTGTCTAGGCGTTAATTGCGTTGTCGGTGACGAAAAATTCTGACTGACGCAAAGATGAAAAAATGGCGAAACTTGCGGTAAGTCGGGCAAGGCCTGAAACAGCTAAGCTGGACGATTCTGAAGTCTAATTTCGTTGCTTCTAGGTTGCATCTAGGCTTTATCTAGCTAATTAATGCTAGCTTGTTTCTACATTGCTTTGAGGTTGTTGCTGGACATTGGTTAGATTTCTGCTAGCCTTAGGCTACGTGATCCTAGATTGTTTGTAAGCTTCAGCTAGGTTTATTTCATGTTATTACCATACTTTAGCATGGTGACGCTAGGTTGTTCTTACGTAGCTGCTAGGCTTTCAGCTTGGTAATGCTAGGTTGTTTGTAAATAGCTGGTAGGTTCTTAGCTATGTTGTTTTCTAAGCTGCTTCTAGGTCGTTGCTGTACTTTAGGTTGTTGTTACGTGTTATTTGCCATTTTGTTTGACATCAGAATCTAACTTCGCTCTTTGAAACCTTCCACCACTTAATGAAAACTCTGCCTGCCACTTTTTGTCTTTCTTTCTTTCTATCGCTTTCTTTCTCTACATTTCTCTCTCTCTCTCTCTCTCACGTGCTTCACTTGCTCCCTTTCACTGCGCAAAGCTTTTGTTTAACGCTCGCACCTGCTGTACTCGGTAGTGGAGCTTGCCCAAGGCCAGGTACGTGGCCATAAATTTTGTTTCGGGGAGGGGGGGGGGACTTGCTGAAGACTTTATACATTTTATAAAAACACCTATTTTCATCACTCAGTTTAAGTAAAACACCCCCTTTCATCAGAAGATCAGGCTGCGTCCCGTTAGTTTGTGCAGCCAATATTTCAGTATGAATCTACACCAACCAGCCCAGTTCTTCTTTCGTCTATGGACTATGGACCATAGACCACAACGTTCCCGGGTCGCTACCAAACACAGACTCAACCGAGTCCAGGCTACCGTCAATGAGTGTCTGCGCAGCGCGGCTGTCTCAGTTCTGGACTGAGCATCTAGGCATTTGGTTTATGCAAGTAAAGGCCCGTTTACAGCTATCTAATGTTACCTCACAAAGAAAATACGGCTACTTACTTGGTACTTTGCCCCATGATCTTGCACCCGAGTTGGACGACATCCTATTGGCGCCACTGAGCCAGATGCCCTATGACACGTTGAAGAAAGCAATTATTCAGAACACGGTAATCTCAGAGCGAAGGCTGTTACAAGTGCTCCTGTCATCAACAGAGCTCGGAGATCACCGTCCATCACAGCTTCTCAGGCAGACGTAAGCACTTCTCGGCACTCGAGCATCATCTTTCGACGACTTACTACTAGAAGAACTGTTCATTTTGGGTTTTCACCCACAGTGCAGATAGTTTTGACAACAACATCGAAGTTGAATCTGTCCTTTTTGACTGCCCTCGCCGACGAGGTATACGAAATAGCGCCTTCTCAGCAATCCATGCCTGATACAAGTTCCGAGAGTCGCACATTTACCACGCTTTCAGCGACGTTGCCTGCCAGTCGCTCATCAACTCCGAATATACTTCCTCGTCAAAGCAAGACGACATCACTGACCTTTGCGCTGATTCGGAGGGGCTCACAGATCTCATAGCGAGCCACATCACTACAATGGCTAACGATGCTTCCATGAGATATTTTAGACATGGACAACCCTACAGCTGATCTCGACCTTATTCGCCTGTGCGTGTCCACCCTACGTCTCCAGCGGGACATTCCTCGGAGCCTCCACCGCCCTTCTTGTACCACCGACATTTTGGACGATCTGCGTGGCGTTGCACTCTGCCATTTCGCTGGATGGACAACGGCACCGGGAACCACGTGCACCAATGGCGCCTAGTGACTCCCGCCCGTCTCCCAGTCACCACTTTTTTGGGACTTCGGTTGCTGGTCGACAAAGGAGCAGAAGTGAGCGTACTATCCACTCGTAGAAGAGATAAAAAGTGCAGACCAATCATTCAATTACAAGTTGTGAACAGCAAAAAAAACGTATACTGCCACAAGTCTATCACGCAGAATATTAGACTTTGAACACCCAGGTGGAATTTTTAGTCGCTTCAGTCAGTCATGCAATACTCGGTGCCAATTTTCTTGCGCACATCGGCCTCCTAGTCTATATGGCAAAGAAACAGATGCAAGATCCCGCTACTGGATCAAAAGTGTCAGGCGTAATTTCCTCTATTGAGTCATTCGCCTTCACGATATGACACGCTCTTCCAGAGCCCTATGCCACAGTACTTAAAGAGTTTCCATTCCTTACCGTGGCACCAGACTGGACTAAACCTGTCTGTCATAACGTCAAACTTCCCAACATCACTATAGGCCCACAATGCCATGCATTATCTCATCGCTTGGCACCAGAGAAATTTACCATAACCAAACACGAATTAGAACGTATGCTGGAAATCGGTATTGCTCATCTTTCAAGTAGCGTATGGTCGTCACCTCTACATATGGAACTCAAGAAAAGCGGTGATTGACGTTCATGTGGAGTATATCGTGCTCTGAACGCAGTCACAGTTCCTGACAGATATCCCCTGCTGAACATTCAGGATTTTACCGCCAGTCTTTATAGGGCGAAAATATTTACCAAGATTGATATGGCAAATCCACATCATAAGATTTCTATGACTCTGGGGGATATTCCCAAAACTGCCATCCCCACTTCCTTTTGATGGTTTGAACTTCTGCGAATTCCATTTGGCCTCAGTAACGCTGCGCATACATTCCAACAATTTACTGACGTATTAGTCCGTGAGCTACCATTTATGTTCGCTTACATTGATAAATTATGGTTGCCAGCTCGTCAAAAGAAATTCATCACGAACACCTACTTTTGATTTTAACCGACTTCAGGAGCATGGTCCTGTGAATAATTCCGAGAAGAGTCAATATGTTGTAACATCTCTGTAGTTTTTTGAACACGTTGCAAACAGCGATGGCATCGAGCCCCTTCCTGCAAACGTTCAACCAGTGTATATTAACCTAGTCCAAACGCAACCAGAAAACTGCAATGTTTTCTTTGTGTGGCAAGTTTCTACAGGCGTTTCATGTATTCTTAGGCCACAGCTTTGAAACCGCTTGAAGACCTGCTGGTTCACGTGAAATCAGCGGCATCAACACTAGCCTGGACAGGCGTCGCAGAACAATCTTTCTCTGACATAAAGGGCAAACTGGCTGAAGTAACGCTCTTAACGCATCTGAAGCACGATGCCACCATCAGTCTTATGGTGGATGGCTCTGGTGTGGCCGTTGTAGGGGTGCTTCAGCAGTTCATCAAAGGCTATCGGAAACTTATCGGATTTTCACGGAAAAGCTCTCCGGACCCGAGACGCGCTTCAGTGTTCTTCACCGTTAACTACTTGTCTGTTGCCTCGTCGTGAAGCACTATTTCCTCGAAGGACGTGGTTTCACCATGTTCACCGACCATAAGCCATGCCTTGTGCGTTGAACTCTTGAGGAACGAACTACTCACTGAGATAAACTATAAACAGTTCGCTTACCTTGCCGAGATTCCTAGGCAGGTTAAGCATGTCAAGGGTGCGATGAATATTCCGGCTGATGTACTGAGCCTCGTTGAGGGAATAAAACTCGCAGAGGTGACAGATGTAAAGCTTGCATCAGCAGAGTTGGAGGATGAACTTCAGTGAATACAAACATCGACGAGTTTGCAGTTCAAAAATCTCCCACTACCAAGCGTTACCCTAACGGTAGCGTGCTGCATGTCGACCGGCTCGCCAAAGCCTTTTGTGCCGCTCACACTAAGGCGAAGAATATTCGACCATTTTCGTTGCTTTTCTCACCCTGGTAATAAAGCAACGTAGAAACCCGTCAGTAAACGCTGTGTGGCCTAGAATGAACACTGATATGAGAAAATAGGTTTGGGCATATGTGTGAAAATTCCACCTGCCAGAAGTCTTTTTAACAAATTTTTTACTTCCTGGTCACCATTTCTTCAAGGTATAGACATCGTCGAACCTCTTCCTTCTTCTAAAAGATATTGTTACCTCTCTACAATTGTCGACAGGTTCACCAGGAAGCCAGAAGTAGCGATATTACAGCCTAAACCATCGCCAACGCGTTCGTTAACATCTGGATATCGCAATTTGTAGTTCCGAAAGAAGTGGTCACCGATCGAGGCAGACACGTGAATCTGCATTTTCCCCTCACCTCTCACAATTTTTGAGAATGCACCATCAGAGCATAACAGCCTATTGCCAGGTTCCTTTACTCAAGTTTTGATATCGCCCCGTCACACTACGTCCGGCGCAAACCACGCCGACAATGTTCGAGGGGCTTCGAGACTGTAGTACATTGTTGTATTGGAATTACGCCCACATCGTGAACAGTACAGATTATTGTGGAACCTACTTCACCGCTAGTGATAATGCTAGAACATTCGATGGCAGGTGTATATATGCCGACGCGCTTCGCCACTTGTCAGTTGATCGACGGTCGACGCTCTTCCCGCCGCTATCAGCACCAGTGCCTCGCTGTAATCTTACTTTTCATTTGTAGGCCACAAGGTTGGCCCGAATAAACAGTTTAATCTTCGACCTACTGTTTGATTGATATGTGGGGTTTAACGTCCCAAAACCACCATATGATTATGAGAGACACCGTAGTGGAGGGCTCCGGAAATTTCGACCACCTGGGGTTCTTTAACGTGCACCCAAATATGATCACACGGGCCTACAACATTTTCACCTCCACCAGAAATGCAGCCGCCAAAGCCGGGATTCGAACCCGCCACCTGCAGGTCAGCAGCCTAGTACCTTAGCCACTAGACTACCGTGGCGGGGCCAGCGCTTATGGCTCATGGTGACACTGAGCCCTGGACTAACGCTTTGCCTCTGGTGGTTCTTCGTGTATGAAGTACATTTAAAGATCTTCAATTTGCTTCATCGCCGTGAGTCTACGGCACTTCGCTACGGCTGCCTGCTGGGTTCATTTGCCAACAGCCTGCTCAGGAACACCTGAGATACCCACCTTACCTGAAGCACTCGCAAGATGTTTTGAAGGCGGTTCGTATAGTGGCGCCACGGCATAAGTCGACTAACGAGCCGTTCCTTTCAAGGGATGTACCAACCACCACTGATATTTTTCTTCGAAGAGACGCAGGTCACGAATCACTGCAGCCAGCGTACACTGGACCGCATTTGGTGATCGAGCTACAATACAAGCATTTCACAATTCGTGTGGGCGTCAGATGAGAAAACGTGTCAATCGACAGGAGCAAGCCCGCTTATGTACAGACCTAAGCGAATGATACCATCTTTATTGTTTCTACTCTTCGCCCTTCAACCATCACGAAGCCACAAACAACAAAGACTGTGCACTGGTCTGACCAAGACTCCGTCTATACGGTGAGGGGCTTCTGTTGCGTGCTGACGCACCGAGGCAGCGACGACGATGAGGTCAGCGGAGGCGTGAGCAGTGCGAGCGCTCGGACTTCGAAATATATCAGTTGGTTTTTGTGTAAGATTGTAGCAGCATCCTTCCTCCCTTGCCTCTCCGCTACTAACATTACACATCAGCGAGCATCTTGCGCGTGTTCTACTGCCCCTAGGGTGTGCAGGTAGCACACGTGCCAACTATCAAGTTCAGGCATTCCCTTGTGAGGGTAAAAGACATGCTGCCAAAAAAAATTCAGCCTTTGTCTACAACATCCCGGGCGCAAACTGTAGTGGCAGCTACATCGGCTGGACAGGCAATTTTCCGCAAACACTAAAACAGAATTCAAGGTGGTGATGCGGGCTAGTTGGTTTGAGTCACTTGTAATCATACTCGTAGCGAAAAAAAACCAGACAAAGACTCGTGCAAAGAAGACATAGAGCCCCTCCTGTGTATATGTTCAATACATCTGTCTGCTTCTGGTTCTTGCGCTGCAAATATGACAGCAAGTAAAATAGTATATGTATTATAGAAAAAAGAAGGTCTCATCTAACGCGCTGGCTGAACACGCGAAAACGTCTCGACACAAAATAAACTGCTGAAATGCAAGAATAACCGAACGAGACAAAACCTGGTCATCTCGGCTTCAGCTGGAATCTATCACGATCTCGACAACGGTGCAATCAGGGAATCACAATGACGGAAAATACTTACGCAAGTACTACACATGACTGCTTACGTCCCATTTTAGAACATGCATGACCGGACTGCTCACGCACTGATTTTTCATTTTGAGCAAGGCTCTTGTACGAGAGCCGAAAGGTCTTTTTTTATTGTGGTGAGCCTATTCTTTTATTTGACTTCGTTACATATCAACTCCTATGAATGGGGAAGCCATATAGATGCTTGTGCCAACGTCACTGAAACAGCCTGTTGGTGCATCAGCATGTTGGAACGTGAAAATTCTAATTTCACGTTATGTTATCACCATACATCGCATGCTGGTTCGTTCATTATTCGTGCACAAAGCCCTAACAACGTTTCACCGATGTTATCACTCTGAAATAACCATAGGCCGACGTAGAACTCTCTGAGAGGGAGAGCGACGATGAACGATCAGCTGTCAACTCTCGAGCAGCGTGTTGCACTTAACGTCCCCTCGTGCGTTTTTGTTTTTTTTTCACGCTCATAACTCAGTTTGACTGTATTTATTGTATAATATATTTCAGTGAACTCAAACTAATAGTATACTTTTTTTTGCATTGCATGTAGCTCGATTACAGTGGACACTACGGAGCACCGAATGCCACCAACACGCTCGAGCTCGACCAGTGAAGCGAGATGGTTAGAGCGATGAAACGTGCAGTTACGACCAACGTTACCAGATTTTAGTAACGTTGGTCACAACTCTGATTCACGCCTCTCTGCTTAATTTTCCTGCACTTCACCGGTACCGTCCAAATGACATTTGATGAGTTTTTAGAATTTCAACGTTGCGAAAAGCGTACGCTTGTGTTCGTTTCGTTATCCTTGTTGCGATCGCGCTGACAGAACCTGCAACGTCCGAGTTCAGTGAACTGCGCACTGTTAGAGTCTGATCATGGCTGTGACACAAGCTCTACTTAATGCGAAGTTAAATGCTTGTGTTCCATTGAAGAAGCAACTCCAGGGTGCTTACAGCGCAAGTAATGATAATGGCGTAATGTGTTCGCAAACCATACCACTACCTTAAACATTCCGTTCCATGCAGCCGCCCACGGCGCACTACTCGCTATGGCCCACTACTGCTGCAAATCCTCAGGCAGGCTCGGCAAATACTATCTCGGCCTGCCGTTTCGTTGATACGTCAATTTGAGTTCGCTCAGTTTTATGTAGCATGCGCAGGATTACGCAACGCGTCGCTGATGCATGGTCGACAAGCTGCCAACGCCACCCTTCGCCCTTCGGCAAGAAATGAGGTAGCAAACATTTAGCAGTTCCTATGGTTTGAAAAAGTACTTTGGTCTGATATACATACACTCGACGATCAGGAGTTCATCCGGTGAAAGCGCCACAGGGTGTACGCCGTGCGTCCTATCTTTTCCCTATGCGAGTGCACGGGTTGATCATTCTCCCGCAGCCACCTTGGATTGCACGGCACGCCACCCATATATTGCGGGCATTACAAATATACCCCGAAAATTTTCCAGGCGTTGCGAACAGGTGGGGTTTGTAGGCGCTTAGCCTGGTATATACCCAGTCGGGTATCTACACTGTAAAAAAAATTACACTGAGGTCGTAGTAAAACGCTTGTCCTCTAGCGTCCCCCCTTTCGGAGCAATTTTCGCTCCACACATCCGGAGAAAAATTTTTATTCCAGCTCGCCGGAAGAATTGCGTGGCGCACCCGCAGTACTTTTAACAGATATTTCACTCCGGCCAACTGGAGCAATAGCCCCGCCGTGGTGGTCTAGTGGCTAAGGTACTCGGCTGCTGACCCGCACGCCGCGGGATCGAATCCTGGCTGCGGCGGCTGCATTTCCGATGGAGGCGGAAATGTTGTAGGCCCGTGTGCTCAGATTTGGGTGCATGTTAAAGAACCCCAGGTGGTCGAAATTTCCGGAGGCTTCCACTACGGCGTCTCTCATAATCATATGCTGATTTTGGGACATTAAACACCACATGTCAATCAACCGGAGCAATTGCGTGGCGCCACTGGAGTACTTCTTACTGGCATTTTCCTCCGGCCGGTCGGAGTGATTATGTGGCACCTCCGGAGCATTTTTCACGGGTTTTTCACTTCGGCTATCTGGAGCTTTTGTGTGGTACCTCCGGAGTATTCGCGAATATACTTACTTCGTCCGGACAGAATTTCTGTTTATTCAATCTATGCTGATTTTTTCACGCATTGGTTAGATAAAGGAACTCCTAATACTCGTGCAAGCACTGCAGATTTACTGTGTATCTTTTCCACAGAGCTCTAGCAGAGTAAATTCAAGAAAAACTTTGAGTTCTTATATTTTTATTTATTCAAATAAGCTGCCATTTCTTGATCACCCAGCATTTGGGAAAAGGAGAAAAGAACAAACATGCAAAAAGCCACCAAAAACAAAACACAATAAGACAGATCCTATTAAATTAACAGCACTCAAGTTTGAAGCGCAGCGCTTCAAAATGCACCCTATAATGCTACAAAACAATGCACGACAAACGAAAAAAGCGCGGCCACCGAGAACAACTCTTCACCATCCCTGAAGAACCACCCATCAGATTCATTGACGACGCAAAGCTAGAGCAGATTGCTTCCTGCATAATTTAGCAAGATGAGAACTGCGTATCCTGCGAGAGACACGGAAACTGAGAACACTGAAGCCACGGACACTCAATAAATCCTATGCAGTCGTCTGTGCGTCTATGAGAAGAAACAAGTTCTAAAACTGACCACACACACACACACACACACACACACACACGCACACACACACACAAAGATTGGATGAAGCACATCCGATGTAATCCGTTGTGTGACAGCCGCAACATTCGAAAAACACACCTCCTGACACGAACAAAGTTCAAAACTGGCCGAAGTTTTCTATATATTTTTAAATCAATAGCTCTTCCTTTGCTGAAACACTTAAAAGCAATTTAGACTAAAATAGTCTTATTTCAGTACCTTACTTGACGGCATCAAGAATGCCACTTCCTATAATTTCATAATTTTATCAAATAATAATTCTGATTATTACAGTCGCATTTTAGTGCGTGCTCATTGTCATTCTTCTAGCAAAGTGGGCCCTCACACTTTGTATGGTTGCGGCCTGGCTTCAAGGAAAGCTTAGCTTAATCGCCTTTGGAAAATAATTTTCGAGACAAGTTGGCATTGTTTTTTTAATTTGCACTGCCCATCTGTTTTGATACTTGCCATTGTGAACATTTTTTTTAGTAGTTATTGTATGAGCGTGTATTTCAAGACGAACAGCTTCAAGCACAAAATAAGGAAAAGTTCTCTACAACGTAACAAAATAAATAAGCAAGAAAAGGCACAAACATTACGCCACCAAAGCCAACTGCATTTTCACAGAAATAAGGGTAGGCCGACCAGTTTACTCAACTTAAAGGTCCATGCAAACATCTTCAGGCCACAGAAGGTGATGCCCGTAGAAGTGTCATGATGTGCCAGTGCCTCCTCCTTGAAGAATATTTCTTTTCCCCTCTACTGCTCACAGGCCAGTGTCGTTGCATTGTCCAGGTCAAAACTACGTCTCAGCACTGTTTGTACTCCTGTCTTCCGCCAAAAAATAACAAAAAACTGCAGCCACAGCCACGGCAGCACCACTTAAAAGGGGAAAAAATGCAGCAGCAAGAATAGTAATCTCTCCCATCATCAACACACGCGATATGGCTAGTTTTTCGAAAGGATTCTTTCTTTCTATTACTACAATATCTCCTCCATGTTATAATGTTGAGCCGGACTATCATATGGGTGAACTTTACTACCTTCACAGAAGCGTCAAGCGCCGCGTATTGATCACATGTATGGTTTATCTACACAACATTATCCAATCTTAGCACTACCTGAGAAGAATAACACAGGTAATTCTATCAGAGCTCACTCACCATTTTCTTGCTGCACCAGCAACCGCCAGGTCTCTCAACACTCGCGAGATCACAATCTGTAGTTCTCTGCCCGGAACCATCACACAATTACCGTTCGCACAACTCCCTTCTGTCATTGATAACCTTCGTCGCTGCTTGTCGCTTGTCGTATCCAGAAGGTGCTCAGAACGATTTTCTTTTCTCCAACGCGGCCGAACGATTCCCATAATCCTCACTGAACCGGCTTGGTCTTTGCAATATTGGTTTGTAAGGAATGGCTTTCCGGTAGCTAGGCTGCCTACGTCACTCCTGAACAGCCAATAAATGCCGCTGAGCGATGAGCCGGAGCACTTGGGGAGCATCTACCGGGGCAAAAGTGATGTGCAGGAGCATTACTGGAGCAACCACGGGAATATAATCACGGGATTGGCCACGTTTTTTTCCGGTTTCCTTCGTCCGATACCCACCGAAAGAAAAGGGTGGAAAACGAATGTATTTGCTCCAGTACAATCTGGTTTGATTGAGGCCACCGGAGCAGAGCGGGCGCATAATTCCCCGATTCCTTCCAGCTGGGTATATTTTTGTTTACAGTGCACCGGGCAGGGCGCCAACGCCTGTAGACAACGCCTGGAAAATCCCGGCTGAGCGTCTACATTGTATCTGGACCACAATGTTGATAAAAGAGCCGCATTTGAAGCCACCTTTCTCTGCTTAAAAGAGAACAACGAAAAAAAAAATGCTCGGCACGGCGATGACCACGGTGGCCCCTCAGTTCTCTGATAAGAGCACCAATAGGGGCTAGTTTATACGTTATAAGCGCGATTATCCCAGGGCAGCTCCCTGTGACACACGTTTCCCGGCCGTAAAGTAAATCAATTGATTTGATTGATTTGTGGCTTTTAACGTTACAAAACCACCATATGATTATGAGAGAGGCCGTAGAGCCTCGGAAGTTTCGACCACCTGGGGTTCTTTACCGTGCACCCAAATCTGAGTACACGGGCCTACAACATTTCCACCTCCATCAGAAATGCAGCCGCCAAAGCCGGGATTTTATCCCGCGACCTGCAGGTCAGCAGCCGAGTACCGTAGCCACTAGACCACTGTGGCGGGGCGTAGAGTGAATCAAGCTCAGCGGGCACATGGCTGAATTCGTGGGGAACGTAGGTCCTCTATCGATGTATCAGCTCTAATTATGGTGAAACAAACGGTTCTCGCTGTCTCACACGAAGAAACATGTTTCATTGACCTACCTTGCTAAGCACGACGACACTATCCTGCAGCTTAGCTACAATGTTCTGTATTCCAACTTCTGGTGAAGTATACGTGGGTTTTTCATAAACCTTCATTTCGGGAAGAGTGATGTAGATTGCAAACAGTACCAGATGGTAATAATATCGACGGGCACCATGGCACCTTGGGATAACAATAACACGACGGCCCCATAACGGCCCCCACCCCACTAGCTTCTCACTTTTGCCTTCGTACGCCTATTGCCATGAACTGAAGGTGCACATGCGTTGAAATTACCACTGGCCACTGATTCCGTGTAGTGGGTTGTGAGTCATCCAAGCGTTGTACGCTTCGCCCCACTGCAGCTTCGTAGAACCACCACGAAGCCCGCTTGTACCCATAAGAAACCAGATGATGGCTGGCTGGCATTGGGAATGGTTGAAATGAATGACAAACACGGGTAAACGGCGCGCAAGCGAGGTAACTAGCAATCGCGGTCTGTCAGTATACAAAGTAGGGTAAATGTAACTGGTAGCTTCTGGAGAGTAGAATATTCGACCATCACTTCTGACACATCGAAAAAGCTTCCTGAAGGGATTCGCCGATAACACGAGACCTCTTGAAACGCACGTAACGAAAAACAAAGCGTACTACCACCAGATGAAATGTTCACAGCACGTGCGAGAGTAGAGATGTGCACGGGCTCCGGGTAGCCTGAAAGCCCGAGCCCCACCCGGCCCGCGGACCGGGCAGCCCGACGTCTTTTCCGCTCGTGCACGGGCCGGGCTCGGGCTTTCTTGTTGAATTATTAGGCGGGGCTCGGGCCTGATGTAAGCCAGAATCAAGCAGAAAAAATAGATAATGTGCCGGAATTCTTGTTTATATGTGTGCTTTTCTTGGAGAAAGAACGTAATAAAGTTAGCGTGTACTTGCGTACTGAATAACTAAGCGCGTCCTCCGAATCAGAACTTCTTGAGATTTGGAAAGGCAAAAAATTAACTATACGAAACTTGCCTAACTTGCTAAAAAGATCTTGACGATTCTAACTACAAGCGCCAGCAGCAAGAGCAACTTCAGTGTTGCTGGATACGTGATGCCGGAATGATGCAACCGATTGAAGCCCGAATCGATGGACAATCTTTTGTTTCTGCTTGATAATTTGTGAATGGTTTTCCACTCAGTCATGACTTTTATCAACAATGGAAAAAAAGCTCGAGGGATGGACGACACGTTTTTTTTAATAAACGCATTTTCAATTCTGTTGCCATGTGCTTTACTGCGTCGTTCATCGAGTCAGGTAAGGTTGGGTCGGGCAGGGCCAAGCCTTGAGTATGAGATGCCGGGCTGGGTCTGGACGGCCCGTCCTCTATAAATCATCGCGGAAGACAGGCCCACCTTCGGCAAGCATTGGGCTCGGGCCGGGCCAAGCCGCGAAATTGCAGCCCGTGCACATCTCTACGCGAAAGCACAACACACACGCAGCATTGGACGAGTGCACAGACATGCGCTGCATACAAACACATGCAAGCGCATGAGCGCAGGCTACCATTATGAACCAGCACCAACGTTCATTCCTAAAGCACGAATGCGTGCGCAGCCGTTTACGGGAAGGAATGCGAAGAATAACGCGAAAATGCAGATTAGCCTCCTAGCACCTCAACAGCATACCACTGGCAAGGAAGGACAGCGAGTTACACGAGAACCTATAGTCCTTATCATACAGTAAGTAGAACGAATACTGCAACGGGACTGTGCAACAAACTTACATCACAAAGGTGTCACGCTGTCTTCTGGGATTGCTTGTGCCGTGGCAGGAAGGTGTAGCTTTCTCCAATGGCGGGGTGTGGCCCATAGAATGGTAATAGCATGACGTGAAGCACTGCTGGCAGCAGTAGAGGTCATGGACTGTAGGCACCTAGGCACCGGTGGGACAGACTTGAAAACGACAAGCATTTCAGCACCTTGCTGAACAACTGCACGCTTGCATGCTTTCGGCGTTGAGCATATTGCCACCTGGTGTTCTGTGCCAGTGAACAGTGGGTCAGTTCTGTGCCGGTGAACGAGGAAGACGAAGACGACCAACCTGTGCCAGCGGAGACGTCCTTCTTTGTCTCTAAAATTTTTGACAATCGCGTCCCTTTATACGTTCCTTCGAGCTCTTAGCGCGTGACAACTGGTGGAGGTGCTAGGTACCCTATGCACCGAATCCCTCCTAGTACAAGAAGCTCCAGCCCCATACCGGTGGTTACGCCTGTTCACCGTGCTAGCCGCAGGATCCTTGGACTGGACCCTGAGTTCGGACTTCTCTCAGAGGAGATGACGGCCCCAACTATTCCAGGCAGCGCCGTCCCAAGCGGCTCCAACCCAGCCGGTATAAAAGGCGCAACGCCATTGCAATATACACTGTTCAAACCAAAAACACCTAATCTCTTTCATGGTGCTGTCCATGAGGATGTTGAAGATTGGCTAGTCCACTATGACTTCGTTGCCGCTCATAACATGTGGGATGACAGAGACAAGCTCCGACATGTCTACTTCAGTTTGAATGACGGGGCACGTGTTTGGTACGAAAACCGGGCAGGTGTGTTCACGTCAAGGGTGGACTTCAAACGCCGGCTTCTTGAAACGTATGCAAGTTCCGATCGCCGGGAGCGAGCTGAACGTGAACTACAGTGCCGTATGCAAATGCCAAAGGAAGGCGTAGCGATGTATGTTGAGGACATGAGGCGTCTTTTTCGACGAGCCGACCCTCACATGCCGGAAGAGAAGAAGGTGCGATACCTGATGCGACGAGTGAAGGAGCAGTTGTTCGGTGGTCTTGTACGCAGCCCCCCTAAGACTACGTCAGAGTTTCTTGTTGAAGCCGTCCTGATTGAAAGCATGCTTCGGCAACGGACCCAGACGTACGAGCGACAAGTGAACTTTGCTTCTACTACGGACTACATGGGTGGTCTTAGCGCCCACGATGACTTCTTCCGAGAGCTCATACGCTCTGTAATTCGTGAAGAACTACAGAAGTTATCTGTACCCTCAGCGCCCACTGTCAGTTCTTTGTCCGGCATCGTCCGAGATGAAGTTCAGCAGGCACTACGAGAACCGTCCTGTCAGACAGAGTCGCGGCCCCTAAATGACTTCCCTCGCATGTCGTATGCGCAAACTCTGCTCCAGCCAGCATCACCTTTGGCTCCGCTTCCCACCGCGGCCCCTGCCATGCTTCGGGCAGACAAAACTCTGCGCCAACCAGCACCACATTTCACTCCGTCTTATACCACAGGCCCAGCCTGTGGTATAAGACGGAGTCTTCAGGCAGTCCAAGCGGGCCCGTACCTCAGTGACTGCCGACCGATTCCACGAAAATCAGACGTGTGGCGAGCCCCCGATCGACGTCCCCTTTGCTATCACTGTAGTGAACCTGGGCACATCTACCGACAGTGCATTTATCGACAGCTGGGACTTCGTGGTTTTTCGGCCAACTCCCCACCTCCTAGGTTCGGCCAGCGGCCTGCGGAAATCGCTGACTACGTTGCTCAGCAGCGCGGATCGACATCTCGGCACCACTCACGCTCTCCATCACCGCGGCGGTTCTCGCCGAATCATCGCACCTATGCGGGCGTGGCGCAGGGCCGGTCACCTAGCCCGCGTCGGGAAAACTAGCCTCAGCGACCTTCAGGGGCAAGGCCGCTCAGACTGGTCATGCTCAAGGCCCCCTATCGACGCGGACTGAAGATACCGACGATACATCGACAACGACACCACCGGCTGATTGCGGAAGAGTTTCTTTTGATATTCCTGTTCTGCTAGATTGTCGCGAAGTCAGCGCTTTGGTGGACACTGGTGCGGACTATTCCATAATTACCGAAAAGCTGGCCGCCCTTCTCAAGAAAGTAACGACGCCTTGGAACCGAACACCGATTCGTACAGCTGGCGGGCATATCGTCACGCCACTCGGTATGTGCACGGCAAGACTGCAAGTCCGCGGTTGTACATTTGTTGCTAGTTTGAGCGTTCTCCGGCAGTGTTTTCGAGACCTGATCATTGGCATGGATTTTCTCAGGGAGCATGGTGCTATAATTGACATTCGACGACGTCTAGTCACTTTCGCGACCACGAACGCCACAACAGCTTACACCTACCCCAGCCACTCCCGAGTGCCTCTTCGCGTCGTCGACGACGCTGTCACGTTACCACCCCGTGCAACTGTTGTGGTCCAGGTGGCATGGGACGGAGTGATGTACGGTGAAGTAGTCGTAGAAAGCAATCACTTGCTTTTGCTGTCTCGGGGTGTTTGCGTAGCGAGACGCCTTGTTGACCTTCGTGATGATCACTGCAACGTTTTTCTCACAAACTTCAGCTACGAGCACCGGCACCATTTTTCTGGAACTGTCATCGCCTACGCCGACCCAGTCGCCAATGTCACCGAGTGTTTTGCTTCCGAGGCCATCGGCGCTGCTGAAACGCCTTTCCGCAGCGTCGACATCAATCCAACGCTTTCTGGAACGAACAAGCAGCGTTTGAGCGAGCTGTTGCTGGAGTTCCACACATGCTTTGCACGTTCTTCGAAGATACGTCAAACACCGATAACGAAACACTGTATTATCACCTACGACGACACGCATCCCATACGGCAGCAGCCTTATCGTGTTTCGCCAACTGAACGGCACGCGATTCAAACGCAGGTTAAGGAAATGCTTCAGGGTGGCGTGATACAGCCTTCAAGCAGCCCTTGGTCATCACCAGTCGTTCTTGTGAAAAAGAAAGATGGCACGCTTCGCTTTTGTGTCGACTACAGAAAGTTGAACAGTGTCACAAAGAAAGACGTGTACCCGTTGCCCAGAGTCGATGATTCTCTGGACAAGCTGCGACGCACGAAGTATTTTTCGTCCGTCGACTTGAAGAGCGGTTATTGGCAAATAGAGGTCTATGAACGTGACCGGCAAAAGACCGCTTTTGTAACGCCAGATGGACTTTATGAATTCAGAGTGCTCCCTTTCGGCCTCTGTTCCACTCCAGCGACATTCCAGCGAATGATGGACACCGTCCTGGCAGACCTCAAGTGGAAAAGCTGTCTCGTCTACCTCGATGATGTCGTTGTGTTTTCAGAAACGTTTGACGAGCATCTTCGTCGCCTTCGGAATGTGCTCGAAGCCATTAGATCGCCCGATGTCACACTGAAGCCTGAGAAATGTCATTTCGGCTACGAAGAATTAAAGTTTCTTGGTCACGTCATGAGCACCGTTGGTGTTCGGCCTGATCCTGACAAAACTGCTGCCGTCACCGCTTTTCCACGTCCAACTGACAAGAAAAGTCTTCGACGGTTTCTGGGTCTGTGCGCGTATTACCGGCGCTTTATTGAAAATTTCTCTAACATTGCGGAGCCACTATTACGCCTCACGCGTGATGACACACCATTTGTCTGGGCTGACGACCAGCAGACTGCCTTTGCGGAACTACAGCACCGGCTCTCTTCCCCTCCCGTGCTCGGCCACTTCGATGAAGATGCTGACACTGGAGTACGCACTGATGCCAGCAATATTGGTCTTGGAACTATTTTGGAACAAAGACAAGATGGCATTGAACGGGTAATAGCCTACGCAAGTCGCACACTGTCTCGCGCGGAATCTAACTATTCCACATCAGAGAAAGAATGTCTCGTGGTCATTTGGGCAATTACAAAGTTTAGGCCATATCTCTATGGAAGGCCATTTAAAGTGGTGACTGACCATCATGCTTTGTGCTGGTTGACCAGTCTACGAGACCCTTCAGGACGATTAGCACGATGGAGTCTGCGCCCACAGGAATTGGATATCACCATCGTGTACAAGTCAGGCAAAAAGCACGAAGACGCCGACACGCTATCACGAGCACCTCTTCAATCCACCAGTACTACCGCAGAAGAGGACGGCGCCTTCGTGGCAACTGTCAGCGGACCGGATCTGATGTCTCATCAACGAAATGACGCCGATCTGAGAATGATTATAGATCATTTAGAAGGTGGCACCGCGCCCATTCCTCGTCCAATGTCGCGAACGTTACCATCATTTTGCCTACGAAATGGCGTCTTATACAAAAGGAACGCCGGTGCTGGTGACAGATCTCATCTTCTCGTCGTGCCTAAAGCCCTCCGCAATTACGTCTTATTAGCTTGCCACGACGAGCCCACATCTGGCCATCTGGGCTACTCGAGAACTATGGATCGGGTGCGACAACTCTACTACTGGCCTAAAATGTCAGCCTGTGTCAAACGCTACGTGAAGGGAGCCGTGAATGCCAGCGTCGCAAGACACCACATTTAAAGCCTGCAGGTCATCTGCAACCGATCGATCCACCACGTACACCACTTGAACGAGGGGGGTGGACCTCCTAGGCCCGTTTCCTTTGTGTTCTTCTGGCAAGAAATGGATTATTGTCGCAACCGATTATTTGACGCGTTACGCTGAGACGAAGGCGTTGCCACGAGGGACCGCATCTGAAGTTGCCAGTTTTTTTATGCATCAAATTGTGCTACGGCATGGCGCCCCGTCATATGTCATCACTGATCGAGAGACATCATTCACAGCGAAACTCTTGGATGATATCTTTAGGTTGAGTTACACAACCCATCGAAAGACCACTGCGTATCACCCTCAGAGTAATGGTTTAACAGAAAGGCTAAACAAAACGCTAGCCAATATGATCTCTATGTACGTGGATGTGCAGCACAAAACGTGGGACGACATTCTGCCGTACGTAACATTTGCGTATAACACTGAAACGCAGGAAACTGCGCGCTTCACGCCATTCCGACTCGTTTATGGTCGAGATGTTAGAACTATGCTGGACGCCATGATTCCATATGAGGACATCGACAAGCTCGACCAATTAGCCCCCGACATCAATGAGTACATTCAGCGCGCTGAGGCAGCACGTCAACAGGCCCGTGTGCACATCCGAACTCAACAGTACGCGGATGCACGTCGGTACAACGTCCACCATCGAGAAGTTAATTATGAACCTGGTGACCAAGTTTGGGTTTGGACACCCATTAGGCGGCGAGGTCTCAGTGAGAAACTCTTGAGGAAGTACTTTGGGCCTTACCAAGTACTCAGACGTGTGAGCGACGTGAACTACGAAGTAGTTCCAGACGGAGGCTCACCATCATCCCAGCGCAGGTTACAATGCCCAGAGACTGTACACGTAGTCCGCCTAAAACCATACTTCACGTGGTGATATGAATTTTCTTCTTGTGCCAGTGAACTCTTCATGTGAACAGTGAATGCTGTTTATTTCCGATTGCCGGGCCCAGGACGCATTTTCTCTCGTGCACTAATTTGTTTAATGTTTTTTATGGTACCTACTTCCACCCACTGCTGTACACACTTCTGTTTAAGCATCGGGTCGATGCTCTCTTGGGAGGAGCAGTAATGCCACCTGGTGTTCTGTGCCAGTGAACAGTGGGTCAGTTCTGTGCCGGTGAACGAGGAAGACGAAGACGACCAACCCGTGCCAGCGGAGACGTCCTTCTTTGTCTCTCAGATTTTTGACAGTCACGTCCCTTTATACGTTCCTTCGAGCTCTTAGCGCGTGACAACATATAGCATTATAAACAGCAGGACATCGACAAAAATGACGTTGAACTGCAGACACGGTTGGCAACGAGGCAACAGGCGCTGAACGTTGGGGTCAAGGCGAGACTCTAGACGATTCGTTGTTCGTACCAAATGGCTAAGGCTGCTGAAGGATTCAAAAGACAAGCAGGCAACTTATAATCCCCTGCCAGCACAAAATTGCAGCGCGCGTGGAGAAAACCTGGTACACTTACGCACAGTTTACTGAGTACAGTTGGAATGGCAGGCTTCTTGAGGTACAGGACACCCAGCAGTCGTGATGAAGGAGTGCAGACATCATCGGTGCTGTATTTCATTTCTCTGGGACACAGCTGACCGGGGGACCATCATGAAAGCTGAAGCAATAAACACGTGTTTCGGTACATACTCAATCGCCAACGCAAATTCACAGTATGGCCCGGAAGAACTCGATGTACTACGCGCAGTGAATGAAATAGAGGATTGGGTACATAAATGTTTTGACGTACTCATGTCCGGCAGTGAAGAGGTCGCAGGCTTTTAACGACCTTTTACGTGAGACGGGAGCGGGTGCATAAATATTGCACCAGAGGTCAAGGCACGTGTCCTGGACCTGAAACTATGAAAGTACCACCTGATCAGGGACAAAAGGGGGAGGAAATCATGTGCTAACCATTATTATCACTTGTTTAGACATGGATTCATCCGAGGTTGGCATGACGTCCAGTGACGAAACCATGACGCGGCAGAGACGAGTGAGATATAAAAAAAACAAAATTAGACACATGCTAGCCGCAGCGCACTGGCAGTGCTGCGGACCAAAGGCAACGTTCATTCTGCAGTGCTGACGTACAAGTGGGAAACTAACATTCCGGATGCCACTTACTTTCACGACATTTCGTGCCCGGGCTTACTTCTGCGCGAAATTATTCTCGTGAAGGAATGACATGTAGAATGGACCAATATCCTTGTCGCAAGCGGGAAAAGACCCCTGTTGGCTGTGGCTTGTCTAATGTTCACTAACCCTGCCTATAGTGTTAACTGCTCCTGAACATTCTAACCTGTCCTTTTCCTTTCCGCCATGGAGACGACCCGATATGGCCATGGCATATCGTGCTAAATTGAATGCAACAATTGTGTCTATTTGGCCAATCAGGTTCACAACTTACCAGTTTTGCAGCTAACGAAAGTTAATGGCGGTGCCATGGCATAGGTGTGTATGGGCCCACATCTAAAAGTTGCCGAACCTGGAAGCTTTCTCGTTAAATCATGGGGTATTTCCACAATCTCTTCATGGTTTAGATATCACTTATGGGATTGGCAAGATGCATAATAGAAGCCAACGGCACACAGGCACAACCAAATTGACACGTATACGCATCAGCAACTTAACTGCGGTGAAGTCTTACACATGGCGTAAAAGCACTTACTTGAAAAGGGCTTGAAACACCTGTAGTAGATATAGATGCGGCAAAGCATGTACGTTCGACTGACTGGCATTGGCAATGTGACGAGACTGGTTGCCAGCTTCTGTTATTTTATACATTATACGCATCTGCTGACCCATGCGCGGCTACGCATGTAGACGTTTTTTCTTAGAACTTAAGTGCGCTAAACATGGGCGTCATGACATACAACTACGTGAGGGACTTTCTCTCAAATTGCACAGCCACCATCAACATGGGAGGGAAGTCATTCGAAAACAATCATCTGGGGAATAAAAGAACGCCGCAAGGGTCGCACTCTCTCCGATTCTTGTTAGTATAGCGATGATCAGATTTCCTGAGAAGTTGGACGCAATCGAAAACTCACGTCACACTATATACGCGGATAATGCGACGCTGCGCATTAACAGAGGTAGCGACGGACATATTGAAAGCACACTTAAGGGGGCTATATATTCTAACGCGGACTGAAAGAGCGACAAAGATGAAGAGGTAGGACGCTCTCGAGCGATGGTGATTCGGTAGTGATGGTTGAGCGCTGGCATTTTCAGTGTAAAAGAACCCATCACATCCATAACAGCTTTGGTGGAGCGGTGCTGGGTAACTTGCCATCCTCCACCGCACAGCAGAAGTTCTTCGAAGAAGCAGACGCTTAGCTGGCCTACCCCTGGACAACATCAGCATGAGCGACGACACAGCAATCCCCTTGACGTACTACGCTGCTGCATCCACCAGTACCACCGACATGGCACAAGATGGCCCTCGACCTCGACAACCAGACTACTGGGCACCTGAGCCACGGATATTCTCAGGTAAAACTGACGAAGATGTGGACGCTTGGCTAAAACACTACGACAGAGTGAGCCGCTACTACGAATGGGGCACGCCGGCGAAGCTCGTGAACGTAGTATTCTTCCTTGCCCGGAGAGCCTTGCTTTGGTTTGAGAACTATGAGCATGTCCTCCCCCCGTGGGATATATTTGTTAAGGAACTTAAGTCCTGCTTTGGGGACACGAGTTCCATGAAAAAAAAAGTTGAGCAAACGCTGTCACGCAGGGCTCAGTTGCCCGGCGAAACGTGCACAACCTACATTGAAGAGGTATTGAAGCTTTGTGGGATTGTCAATGCAAATATGTCTGACGAAGACAAAGTCGGTCCTATGTTAACAGGCATCGCCAAGGACGTGCACAATTTTTTTGATAACGAAAGAAAACTTCCAACACTCCTTCTATTTTCAGGCAGCAGTGTCGCACATTCGAGGCGTTGTGGACCCTGAGAATTTTGCCCAAGTTCGGGCGCTTGGTTCCCCCTGTAGCAAATATGGACGTCGCCGCCTGCAAAGACATTCCCTTCCTCGTACGTCGGCTAGTTCGAAAAGCGCTCGTACAACTTCAAGCAGGTGACGTTCCGAACCAATGCTAGTTCGCCGCGTGCCCCGAACCACCTTCCTACTGGATGCGAGAACGTCACGTCGAAAACCGACCACGCGGAGAAACTGCAGATTTCACCCCATGGCTTCCGTTTTCCCCGACGGGTCACGGCCACCACCAGATGTCATCATCTCGACGGGCTGCTGCAGACCTCTGATCGTCGTCAACCAGGCCTCTACCAGAAGATTACTATGCGTCATCACGAAATGTACCTGCGGAGCACGACCCGTCTCTGCGTACTTCTGCCACCTCTGCTCCTGCTAACGTAAGCCGACAAGTCCCCGTTTGCTACACATACGGTCTCCCGGAGCATATTTCACGCTTCTGTCCCAGCCGGCCGCCTGCACCGCCACGTTTTTCGACGTATCCGGCTCCTATGCACGAAACGCCTATGCCACCACGTTTTTCGACGTACCCGCCTCGTACGAACGAAGCCTGGACCTCTCACCCGGCCGACCACCGTCCCCTGCAGCAATCGCCTAACGAATGTCGCAGTGAATCCCCCGCCTGCGACACGTTCCCGCCGGTCGCCATCTCCGCGTCGTCGGTCACCTTCCCCGCATCAGCTGGGAAACTAGCTGGTGCGACCGATGGAGGTGTGGTCGTGGGACGGTCAGTTTCACCAATTCCTTCTTCTGCTGTCATGTTGACGAACAAAGTGCGTGTGTGTATAGACGGTGTAGATACCCTTGCTCTTGTAGACACTGGTGCTTCTGTTTCGGTTATGAGTCTTCGTTTCAAACATCGTTACTTCGATCACAATTAAGTTACGTTCACGTGGAATCGTAAAGAGACTTTTCGTGGAGTTGGAGGCGAAGCATTATGCCCTGTTGGTATTTGCTCAGTTGTACTCACGATTGGTCGACAAAATTTCCGAGTTGAATTCCCTGTACTGGCTCGCGCAACTCGACGTCATTTTAGGGATAAACATCCTTCATGAATGCGGCGCTACGCTTGACTGTGGAACTGGAGAGATTCTTCTACAAAGTTCGTTGCCCCTGTAATAGTTTACGATTTTCCGACTCTGCCCATCGATGCGCTTTCGCTGTCTGAAGATGTGACGATCCCTGGTCTGACAGCAGTGTTTGTACCCGTATGCTCTTCTCACGTCCGCTCAGGACCCTGCACTGGACTTGTCGAGCCTGATCATGCAAACGCCATCGAAAAGAATGTGCTGGTCCCACGGTCTGTCCTTACAACCATCGACGTACATGCTTGTTTGTGGGCGCTCAATGCAGCCTCAGAGCCTGTCGTTCTACCAGCCGGATTCAAACTGGGAACGTTCGAGGAGCAGGCCACAATTGACGTCAGAATGGTCTCAGAGTCTCGAGCCATCAGTCAGACTGCGCCCAACTACTCAGCCGAGATTAGAAGTATGATGAATAAGTCGTTTCTTTCTTCCGAGCAGGATGTCCTCGAGGAGGTGCTTGCACGCTACGCGGGAGTCTGATTTCGCTCAAGACAAGCGTTGTTTCATGTTGCCCGAATCCCGTATGCACCACCGCATCAACACGGGAGATGCCACACCGATACGCCGGAAACCCTATCGCGTATCCCCGTCAGAGAGGCAAGTTATCGCCAATAAGGTCAACGACTTGCTGCAGAAAGGCGTTATTCAAAGGTCAAGCAGTCCCTTGGCAGCTTCTGTTATATTGGCAAAAAAGAAAGAAAACTCTTGGCAATTTTGTGTAGACTACCACCGTCTCAACGCCGTCACAAAAAAGTCGTGTATCCGCTACCACGCATCGATGATGCTGTTGAATGTCTGCACTTGGCCGCATACTTTTCGTCCGTCGACCTAAGTTCTGGATACTGGCAAATACCAGTGCATCCATCTGACAAAGAGAATACTGCTTTTGTCACGCCTGATGGGTTATTTGAATTTAACGTTATGCCATTTGGCTTATATAATACCCCAGTTACCTTCGAGCGATTCATGGACTGCATCATACGCGGTCTCAAATGGGAAATATGTATGTGTTACCTTGACGATGCAATTATTTTTGGCAAGGCATTCCTGGAGCACAACCATAGGCTTAGCGTTGTTCTAGGTTGCGTTAAACAAGCTAGTCTCGTTTTAAACGCAAATAAGTGTCATTTTGCTGAGCTTCAAGCCCTTGTGCTCGGATATTTAGTTGACAGGGACGGTATACGGCCAGAACCGCAAAAGATCAGTGTTGTCCAAGACTTCAAGCAACCAACGTCTGTGAAGGATCTCCGTAGCTTCGTGGGCCTGTGTTCTTATTTTCGCCGGTTTATCAAAAACTTCGCCCAGCTTGCTCATCCTCTGACAGAGTTGCTCCGCAAAAACGCCCCATTCTGATGAACCGTTGAGTGTGAGGCTGCTTTCGAGCAGCTGAAGTATTTGCTTACTTCCGGGCCCCTCTTGCGCCATTTCGACCCGGAAGCACTCACGGAACTGCATACAGATGCTAATGGTATCGGTGTTGGTGCCGTGCTAGTTCAGTATCACGACAGCCGCCAGCACGTCATGGTGTATGCAAGTCGTACTTTGACTAAGGCGGAGATGAATTATACGGTCACCAAACTGGAATGTCTTGCGATTGTTTTCGCCGTCCAAAAGTTCAGACCTTATTTGTACGGTCGGCAATTCAAGATTGTCACAGATCATCATTCTCTTTGTTGGCTCGTCCGACTACGCGACTTAACTGGCCGGTTGGCTCGTTGGGCCTTACGGCTTCAAGAATATAACTTTTCTGTGACCTACAAGAGCGGTCGATGTCACGCAGATGCCGACTGCTTATCTCGTCTTCCATCTCCAACTGTGGATGCTGATGATGATAATTTCAATCACTACCTGGCTGCAATCTCATCCAACTTTCCGAATTTGGACAAATTCCGTCTCGAGCAACAGCGTGACCCTACGCTGAAACCAATGATCGATGTGTCTCATAGCTCTCAACGTGCCACGCCATTCGTGATTCATGACGCCCTACTATACCGCAAGAATTACTCCAGCCGTGGTTCCACACTACTTCTCGTCATGCCAGAATGCCTGCGTCTTGCGGTATTCCAAGCCATGCACGATGACATCACGTCTGGGCACCTTAGATTTGCCCGAACGCTTCACCGTATCCGACATTTTTACTGGCCTCGACTCTGGAAGACCACCAAGCACTACGTCGCAAGTTGTGATATTGTCCAACGCCACAAACAATCTACCACGCTATTGGCCGGCCCACTGCAGCCGGTTAAGCCACCGACATCACCATTCGCAATAGTCGGCATAGATTTACTGGGCCCTTTCCCCAAGTCTACCACCGGCCGCCGCTAGATAATTGTGTGCGTAAATTACCTGACGTGGTATACTGAAACGATGGCGGTTGCTTCAGCCACATCATCTGATGTGTCATGGTTTCTTCTGCACTCGATCATACTTCGACACGGGGCCCCTCATGTGGTGATAAGTGATCGCGGCCGGCAGTTTACCGCTGACGTTGTCGAAGAGTTGCTACTGTTGTGACCGGCGCCCGAGCTGACGAGGGAGCGGCGCTCCTTTAATCTCCAAACAAGTAACCGAACGACCGGCTGCCTACTGTTAGGACCGGCGCCAGGTCTGACAATGGATCGGCGTTCCTTTTGATGTTCCTTTTTAGTCGCCAAACGGGTTGGCGGCCTGTGTCCGCCATGTATTGTTCCCCCCTGGCCGGAGGGTGCGGCGTCTTGCCGCCACGACACCGTGAGCAGTTCGGGAGACCACAAGTGCAGCTTCTTCTTTGGAAGATGACGGCGGCGGCGGCGGCCGGAAATCGTCCCGCTAATTGAACGAGTCGTTCGGCGACCATTTGAAGCTTGTTTACGGCGGCCCTTTCAATGGATGCA
Organism: Rhipicephalus annulatus; assembly: GCA_013436015.1. Lineage (NCBI taxonomy): Eukaryota > Metazoa > Arthropoda > Arachnida > Ixodida > Ixodidae > Rhipicephalus > Rhipicephalus annulatus. Next base: position 4,169 of record WOVY01009316.1, on the reverse strand, counting down.
GTCATCAACTTCAGACCCCTCGCCCAGCGACACCCCTTGACGAGGAGGAGCCACGTTCATGCCACATGGCCGTGCAGTGACCACGCTTCAATTTTGAACGTTCACGTGGACCGTGCGTGCTCGTCACCCTCGCGGGTAATGTGTGATCCGTGGTTGGACGGTGCCCTCTGTACGCGGTCCCCGATCTAGGGATCTGGGGAGGACAGACCCTTTATAATGAGCCCCCCCACGGCTCATTCGGTGTGCTTTTTTTCGAGAAGAGAACCAGGCAGAACAGAGCAGAACCGAGCAGAACCATGTAGAACCAAGCACCATGGAGCGCTATGTTAGGAGTCATGTAGAGGCCTGCCACGTTTGAGGGCTCACCGTGTAGGGAGTTCGCAATGTATATATTGTAAATAAACCCTCTTCAAGTCTCTCTTCCTCCTGCCTCGACAACTTCATCCCGGACCTCCGGTGTCTGGAAACCCCGGTCGCAACAACTGGTTGGCAGCGGTGGGATACGAGTCTGCGACGGAGAGCGACATGTACCGGAGGCCAGCCGAAAGCCCTGGAACTCGGCGGGATCGAAGCAGCGTACCACCACCGCACGTAATGGGGTGAGTGCCTGGCTTTGTGCTTGAGATATATCGAGTCTTTTAGCCTAGATTCGTTAAAAGATAGATATAACCAACAACTGCCTGGCCACTGTGGTTGTTATCTCAGCACAGGGCAGCACTGGATGATTATCTGAGCAAGTACGCTAAAGCAGGAAAGCTTAGATGATTCAATAGGAACAAGTGGTAATGTTTCAAAATTTCTAAGGGTACGTTGCGGGTTAAATTTTAGGATGTTGTAAAAAGCAGGAGTGAAAAATTAACAAGAAAAGTAGAGAGGGATGTTGGCCACGTAGTGCTACTTGGGTGCTTAAGCTTGTGGTCTCCGCTGTGAGATTTGCCAGGCTTCAATTTCTCTAGACCCAGAATTGAAACGCTGGTGGGTTTGTGTTTTGTCACAGCTGAGCCAAAGCAAAGTAGTCGCCATGGATCTTACGAGATTGACAAGAGAGAACCTGCTGAACCTGTGTGGGATCTGGAGCTAGATTTTAATGATGATATGCCTGCTTCTAAACTCCGCGAAGTGATTCTCGAAAGCAATAGTGACAATGAGGAAATCGAGCACTTCGGGAATATGTACTTATTGGACCAGGAGGAGGAAGTACAAAGGGCGCAAAGAAAGGAAAGATGGCGCCAGGAGGAATTGGAAGCTGAGCGCAGGCATGAAGAACATATAAAAAGGATGCAGGAATTAGATGAAGAGATAGAAAGGCTTAATTGTGAATTGGTGGCATTGCAGCAGAGTGGTCAATCCATAGATGTAGCGCACGAACGGTGCGATGTAGCGGCGGTGCCATTTAAGACCGAAGCGAAGGCTACAGGTCAGACATCTGTAGATGAAGTGCACGAACGGTGCGACGTAGCGGCGGTGCCGATTAAGGCCGAAGAGAGGGCTACAGGTCAGAAATTTGCAGATGTACCGCACGAACGGTGCGTTTCAGCAGCGGTGCCGTTTAGGGCCGAAGAGAGTGCTGCGGGTCTGATATCTGTAGATATAGCGGCGGTGCCGTTTGAGGCCAAAGAGAAGGCTAGTGCCTGTAAGGGAATGGAACAGGTTTTAACCCATTCTGAGGGAAAAGAGCTCGCGGTCACAGCAGGGTGTGAGGGTTCCGTGGTGGTGGAAACGAAGTTAAGATTAACAGAGTGTTCCATCGAACCTTGCAGCCCTGTAGACCATGTTGATGAGCGTCAGAGGCGGACGAAAGGCTCCAGGTTTGGCACCAAGGAATGTGCCAAACGGAGAAAGCGTCCGAAAAACAGAAGCGCGGCAAGGCTCGCGATCAGCGCGGCGCGTTTGACGAGGACCTTCAAACGGCGTGGCGGATTTGCGAGAAAAGGCCCGTTGTCTTCTCTGACTGGCTTAAATCGCATGCGTCTGAGCGGCCGGAGAGTAAGGAACAGAAGTGCGCAATCTACGCGGCCGCGGTCCTAACGATGAACTGATAGGCAATCATCAGGACTGGGCGCGCGAGATGGCGGAGGAGCATATCGGTGATGAAGAACGTCAGAGTAGGACGAAAGGCTCCCAGGTCCGCACAAAGAAGCGTGCACAGGGGAGAAAGCGTCCGAAGGGCAACCAAAAAGGCAAAGCTCGAGATGAGCACAACGCGTTTGAGTAAGGGTTTCAAACGGCGTGTAAAATCGCGAGAAAAGTGCCGTTGTCATCTCTGACGGGTCTGTATCGTATGCGTCCGAACCGCCGGAAAAGAAAGCGCATCGTACGCGGCAGTGTTTGAAGGATAGATTGCTAGGCAATTATCCAGACAGTCCGCGCGAAAAATCAGATGAGCATGTTGGGTGCTGGTGAGCATCAGAGATGGGCGAAAGGCTCCGTAGACGGCACCAAGAGACGTGCAAAACGGAGAAAGCCGCCGTAAAAAACAGGCAGGCAAAAATCGCGACGCGTTTGAGGAATGTATTCAAATGGCGGAGCGAATTTTCAAGAAAGTTGCCGTATCGCAAGCGTCCAAGCGGCCAGAGAACAAAGAAAAGAGAAGCGCATTGTGTGCGTAAGTGGTCGAGGGGCAAGAGACCCTTCCGTTGTTCTCGCGGTGCATTGGACGGGGTGCGGGGCAAAAAGAGTCGTTGGTTTTCGAGGGGCAGGAAGCGACAGCAAGTCGGCTTCGAGGAACGTCGCGGGGTTCGGTAGCAGGGCGATTGACGCGTGTTGTAGACCCCGCTTCTCGAGAAAATCGTTCCGGGCGCGACCACCACGAGTTAGACTAAAAGTTAGGTGAGAACAGCTGTTAGCCTGTCAGAAAACGTCGACTCGGGACTGTAAAAAGGAATGTTTTGGTTGTTTACTTAGTGATTTTGTAAATAACTAGTTTGAACTTTGTTTTCGTTAGCACTCTATCGTTTTAGTTGCCGATATGCGTTGTAAGGAGATCTATTGGAAGGATAGTGACACGCATTAGAGCGTACAGAATTAGGCGTTTGTCATCGGCACCGGAGTTGGTTTGTATGCGTCCGAGCCGCCGGACAAAACGAAAAAAAAAAAAAGCACGTTGGGTAGAAAGGCAGACCCTTTCGTCGCTCTATCGACGGCATGTTTGATGGACTGCGGGAGTGCGAGGTACTCAGCGAGAGTAAGAACGCAGGTTGTCAGCGCAGAGCTTTGCGGGGGTCGGAGGCGAAGCGAATGGGTTTTGCCATTGTTCCATTCCCGTTCGCCTAGAAAGACCCACAGGACGCGACGCCGCGCGTTCGTCTCAAAATTAAGTGACAGCGGTAAGCGTTTCGGAGAGCTCTCCCGCGGATTTGTATTTTTTAGTTTTGAATATCTGTTTTGGACTGTTTAGGTCAGTTTTCCTTTTGGAATGTGTTCTGTACTTCTGCTACTAGATAGCGTTTACGTAGCAGGTACCATGCTGTTTATTTTTTAAGCTTGTATGTATTGGTTTAAAGGTAACGTTTTGCGGCAGTATAACGACACGTTAGGGGCGTTTGTCAAGTAGGGACCGACGTTAGAGACGAATTTTGAGTGAGCGCACGGACGCAAAGTTATTGCTTGCGAGATTTTTCAGGATTCATAGCGAAACTTTTTTTGTTGTTCATTTAATGTTTTTGTTCGCATGTGTCCGGTGTGTAAGAAAAGCTAGCTCGTGAGTTTATATGTATGCTTTGTGAAAGTGGCAACAGCAAGGGAACGGTTAGGTGGTATCTCATCCAGGCAGGAGCACTGTGATGTGCGTTTGCGGATGTATAATAAAGATTGTTCCTAATGCAGGTACAGCACGGCAGTTATGCTTTCGTCTTCTCAAAGGAATTGACGACTGGCTTTGGCGGCACTAAATTTCGGGAACTAAAAGATAGCGTGAAGTAAAATGCTTTATTTTATGAGTATGATACCTGGTGGGTACGGCGGATTACTCACGCAGGCACTCGGGTATGCCACGGTGAGCGCATCACTTGACAGTTAGTTTTCTTCTTGAAAGCAGTTTGATGGGAAGATTATTATCGGATCGGGATTAGGAGTTTTGGGTGAAACCTCAGAGAAACGTCCCGATTGCTGCTTTGTGTTTGGTAATACTGCTTAAAGTAAGGTTGCTTTTGGAAATTTGTCGGACTCGA